>JAFBJU010022120.1:720801-740801 GCA_016785305.1 Colistium nudipinnis | reverse complement strand
GCAGTGGAGCTGAACCGGGAGGTGACCATTGCCCAGTTCCAGGAGGAGCTGGACAGGCTCAGAGCCTGCGTTGCCCAGCGGGACAGCCTCGAGAAAGAGCTACTGGCACACAAAAATGAAAAGGTAGAAGTGGTGGGTTTCAGCCTCATACTGCTGTAATTCCCATGAACAAATTCCATGATGTTTTTTTTGGGTGTTCATACAATCTGCTAATCTCTCTGTATCTATTTATATTCTTCTCGCATGTCTTAAGGCCGATCTGGCCCGCTTACGTGAGCAGCTCCGTCAGGCCGAGGAGCAGCTGCATGCGTCCCGGCAGCAGGCCTCCCTGCTGGCCTCGGAGCTCCGTGACTCTGCCAGTGCCCGCGACCACACGATGACCGAGCTGTACCGCGCCCGCTTGGAGGCGGACAAGCTCCGTGCAAGTCTGGCTGAGGCTCAGGCCGAGTGCCAGCGCATGGAAAGCCAGTTAGACCGCATGAGGAGCACGGCACAGAAGGAAGTGGTCAGTGTTGGAAGCATGTGTATACTTGTCTTTCACTTCCTGTGATGGACCAGAAAGAGCTGCTCTTATACGATCTAAAGCAACAGCACATCTTATGTTGCCTGTTTTCTGTTTCAGGGTGTTGGGACCAGTGGGGAGGTGACGCCCAGTATTATGGTGGTGTCTGAGGCAGAGGCCGAGCTGCAGAGGGAGGTGGAGGAGCTGAAGCTGCGTCTACACATGGCCGCTGAACACTACAAGGAGAAATACCGGGAGTGTCAGCGTCTCCGCAGGCAGGTGGCCAAACTGAACACCAACGAGTCACAGGGGGTGAGTTACTGAATAGAGCGACTGATGTCTGACAAGAAATATGGCCTTCAGATAGATGTTCACTTAAGAAACAAGAAATGAATATGTTTAATTGTTGTGGGTCTGTCCTCAGGAGCCAAAAAGAAATGCAGCAACTGAGACGACACAGGAGCCCCTGACCCCGAGTCCAGAATCACCCACAGGAGGAGGTATGCAACAAATAATAAAATGGGTCAAGGCTGATTTTGAGATTTTCAAAAATGTATTCTTTCTTGTAAATAAAGAGTGCATGGTCCAGGTGTTTATGTGTGTCTCCTGTATTTTACAGGGAATATAGCCGCTGCAGCCCTACAAGAGCTAGCTGAGATAACAATCATCCCGGAACTCCCTCACAGGGAACCTACACACATGGACACACGTACCAGCACAGAAAGAGAGGAGAAGCAGATGGGGTGCACGCTGAAGGAGAGTGCCGAGGTGGAGGGTGGAGCAGAGAAGAATGAAGACAATGAACAGACGGAAAAGGAAGAAGAAAAAGAGAAGGAGAGCCTGCCGGAGGAGAGCCTGAGGATGGCGAGCTGGGTGGAGGTGGAGAACGAGAGGCAGAGTGTGGAGGTGGAGGGTGCGGTGAAGGCAGAGGACGTGAGGGATGGTTTGGAGGAGCAGGTGCTGCTGGATTTGGAGGGGAGGAGCATGGGGGAGGTGGAGAAGGAGCAGTCTCGCTCGGTGGAGGAGGAGCTGGCCATGATGGAGGAGAAGTGGAGGGAGCAGTGTGCCATCAACGAGACACTCAAACAGCGACTGGCCAATGAGGAGGAGCGATTCAGAGTAAGCGCACACACACACACACACACAAGTACACACCATATACGTCAAAGCTATGAGGTAATGCTCTCCGAACGGTCAGCAGTTGTGTACAGGCCCTTGAGCAAGGCAGCTTCTGTGTAAATGTCAAACAAATAGTGAAAAGATTTCTTGTTAAAACTCAAGATAAGAAATCAGGGAAATTCCCACATTAGAGACACTAGAAACAGCAAAAACTGTAAAACTTTGCTGGGGTGAATTATCTAATCTTTTATCAAAATCATTGAAAACTGATTTTCTAGTTCATGAAGGGAAGCTTTTTCCTCAAGGTGGGGTATGAGATGTTGGGGGGGCTGCATTTTTTTGCGTGTGGATCTCCACCAGAGCACCTACTGGCATTTCATCTCTGCCCGGTGCGTGTGTTTATTGGTGCTGTAAATAAGACTCTCCCCCTGTCTCGGACAGAGTCTCCTGTCTGAGGCGAGTGCCCCGGGTGCCGGGGAGCCACTCCTAATGGTCCCGAAAGAGTGACAGCAGAGGCATCTGCACAACGCCATGTTTTACGGCTGTTTACATCAGCCACCCCAAGAAACGGAGCGAGGGAGAGGGAGGGCGAGACGGGGAGAGGCGGAGAGGGAGGGTGAAGTGCAGAAATTTCACTGTCGCAGACTCCCTTCACCTGAACTTAACCCTCTAATGCTGCGCTGTAAATCCATGTAAGAGAGAGAGGGGGGTGGGAGAGAGAGAGAGAGAGGGCGAGAGAGGACAAAGGGAGATGAAAGAGAACTAGTGGGGGAGGGGGGGGGGGGTGAAGGAAGCTAAGTGAATTTAAGAGAGAAAAAAAAGAGCCTAGACAGACAGACATGAAGCAGAAAGAGAAACTGCGGGAGAGGAGGGAATTGGAAGCTTTGAAATGGAATGATATAAGAGAAGAGTGGGTTACTAGTCATGTAAACTATCCCACAGGGTCAGTCCTGTTAGAGGATTATATTTACTCCAACCCTGGACACACCGCGTTTTCCCCCTGTGTTCTATCACTACCTCACATTGGAAAACCACCTCCAGCTACGTGAATTATTTTATTGACTGGGGTTCATGGTGTGAATGGGAAGAAAATCCAACAATTTTAATTATTGATTCAGTGTTTCGGGCAAAAAATATGACACACTCCCTAGTTTCAGCTGCTGGTGTGTGAGCATCTGCTTCAAATAAGTGTTGGTTGCAACTCTAGTTATTTTATTATTCATGCGATCACTGGGGAACTATAATAATTCCCTTTCTGCCCTTCTATACTGCGCACACTAAACAGCATGGGCCAAAATGTTCTTACAAGACTGTCTTTGATTATCACTAATCACAGAGCCAGCAATTACCTCTTTCTTTTTTCTTTTTTTTTTTTTTTTTTTGTTCTTTAACTTTTTTGGGAGTTCTTTTTTTCTCAGTGCTTTTATTAGATATCCGACAGTGATGAGAGGAAATGATCGCTGCCTCAGCCCCCCGCCCGCCAGGGATCTGCACTTTTATCCCTCAGGCATTTGTTACTGAAAAAATACACAGCATAACACAATTATTGTGTCTTGATAGACTCACTGTGAAAATACAACAGACGTTGGAAGAGTTGGAACTAGTCAGGAAATCTGGTGATGGCTTTATTATGAACTCTGCCCTGATGTTGGTGTTTTTTTCGTCCGTAGGTTCAGATGGCAGAGCGAGCCAGTGAGGTGACGGAGCTGAAACGCAACCTTGCCCAGGCCCTCAGAGACAAGGAGCAGCTACAGGAGGTAAAGCGTGATGCGTGGTCCCAGAACTAGGCCTTCAGTGGATTGACATTTACATGCATTTCCTGGATTACATGATTGATTCTTCGACGACTTTTGTGTCTACCGTAAATGTGAGTTATGGTTCGAATGAGTTCTAAAAAAAAAAAAAAAAAAAGGGGCTATAAACGATCTGAATTCCAATCCCGAACTGAAGCTGCCGTATGCTGTATGGTAGGCTTTCAATTGAATTCCTCCGAAATATCATCACATTTAAGTGCTGTGTCTGAACCCTTTTCTGGAGCTCTCCCTTCCATTCACACTCCCCCACTACCCCACTAATTAAAACATCTATACTGGCTTCTCTCGCCCATCGGTACAGTGCCATTAGACAGTGCAAATGCCACGCGACGTGTCTGTTTCACCTCCCCAACCCTGGTTTAAATGTTAAACCTGATAGCAGCGCACTAATGAAGTCATCAAGGAAGGGGGTCGGGTGGAATAGCGAGAGGAAGGAGGGAGGTGAAGGAGGGTGAAGGCGAAGTTCCTCTATCAGCAAAGCCAGAGCACAGGGAGCCAGAGTCTGACACCCATTACGGTAATGAGTAGGGTACTAATGCTCCTGCTTCAGATATAATCACAAAGGGCACCAACAGTGAAGAGGGAAAACTTAACTCTGGAGCTGGAAGGAGTTAGTCCCTGTGTGGTCCCTACTGTGAAAACGTGCACTTAACGAAAAGGGAAAAGATAGAATATATAATTTCGAGAATATTATCAGACATGCATGCAGTAGCTTGTGTAGTTTGGTTCTTTTAAGTGTATTCTCAGAGATGGTTGCTTCCGACTCTCCTCCAGGAGCTGCAGAGTTACGTGTGCAGGCAGAGGGAGCAGGAGGCCGGGGCTCAGGGGGCAGAGGTCAGGAAGCCCATGGTGCTGCGCTACCCCTTGCCCTACCCCCAGGACCCCTCACCTCCACCGCTGGTTCCACAGAGGCCTGCAGAGCTGCAGTACGGCAATCCCTACTCCACTGACAACACAAGAGGTGGAAACCAAACCCTCATGAGAGAGAGAGACAGAGATATGCATATATACATTTACATCTATATATAGACATATACAGATACAGTATATATTGCACTGCTATATATTCAGGGTTGATTTTTTTTATTTATTCTTTTAGATTGTATGGATGATGCTCTGTCTCCTGAGCACATGTCCCGCCCACCGCCCGAGGCTCCCCCCTGCGCCGCCCCATGTGCGCCCCCGATCACACCTCGAAGCCCAGACCCCGCCGCACCGGGCTGGGAACGAGAGGTGGTCTGCATCCAGCCCACCCGCAGCACAAGTCCTCCCGAGGGCCTGGAGCACCCGGCAGAGGAGCCACCAACTGTAAATCCACACAAACATAAACGCACTCCAAACTGAAACATAATGGGCATTATTAATTGGGAATTAGTTTATAGTTTAGTATCCGAGCCAAATTTTGGTTTCACATGTCATTGTTTTTTGATGATGAAGACAACAAACTAAGTTGTAGGAGATTGTCATCAATATGATCTTAGTGCCATTGTTTCGTTTTGATATTTGTTGAATAACGAAACATTTTAATCAGTCTTTTTTTTTCCCCCGATGTTTTCTTTGTTATTTGCACCTCGTGAATATCAATTTCACAGTCATGATAATCCCTTGCTCATTTGACCTCCTCACTGAATAGAGGAAAATGAAGCTTGCCCTTAAAAGATGAAGCTTTGAACTCATTTGCATGAAGTTCTAATTAACGTCACTCTATCGGAGCCCACGAGATACAAAAAAAGGCGAGGCCCAGGAGAGAGTAATTAGGAGGGAATTTGCATAGGATCCGACCTCAGATCAGTTGGTGTGTGCTGGATTTTACATTTGGTTGTTTTTGCAAACAAAGTGAATAAGGACGAGCGTTGACGGTGTGTGTACCATCCACTTTAGTGTGCGTATGTGTATGAAGATATAAAATTAGACATCACCATCCTGTCTGTAATGTGCCGTGTGTGACAGGTTGCCGATGGGGCTCAGCCATCCTGTGAGCATCGGTCCAGGGGACACACCGAAGCGAGGGGCAGCTTCTGCTTCGACTCCAGGTAACGCACACCTTCTCAATAACACGAATAACAAACGAGACAAAAATACAACAACAAAAACCACAATCTGTGTGTGTAAAAATGATATTTGATCAACAATTAATGTGAGAATAATTCTTGATTCATTCAATTATTTTTGCCTAGAATGCATCAGAAAATATTATAGATTCCAACTGTTAAATGTGTTGAATATCAGCAAAGCCTCACCTATTTCTTTTGTGGTTTTCTCTAGTTTTGAATTATAATTGCCTATAAAACAAACATGACTTTATCACAACAGGGGAGAGTGATGTAGAGATGTTGTGACCCACCCCCCGCTTGTCTCCGCAGCAACGACGTTCACAAGCGCTGTCCGCTGTGCGAGGTGATCTTCCCGCCGCACTTTGAGCAGCGCAGCTTCGAGCAGCACGTGGAGAGCCACTGGAAGGTGTGCCCCGTGTGCTCCGAGCAGTTTCCCCTCAACTGCCAGCAGCAGCTGTTCGAGCGGCACGTCCTCACGCACTTCGATGGCCACGTGCTCAACTTTGATCAGATCGAGTGAGAGACGTTACAGGACAAGCCTAGAGTTGTGTAACGTACCCTCGGGGGAAATGTGTGTTGTTGTCCATTATGAGTTCATTTGAATGGGTTTAACGTTTTTTTGGTCTTCTCGTTGATATACAATCATAAGCTGTCCTTGTCTTTTCTCTTTCGAAGGTTGGATAAAAGATAGTTGAAAAGAAGCAGAGATCTACTTAGACAGCAATTCCACCAAGGTGTTTATTTAGCCAGGTAGCCTTCACTTCACAATACTTGGTGCCACGGTCCTTTACTCTTCTGTCATTTTTATGCTCATCTTTCAGCATCATTGGATTAAAGCGGGACAGGAAGTGCATGCATTTATTCTGAAACACTACGAAACTGCAGATGTTCAGGGGATGAGAGAGAGAATTGTAGCAGGACCTTTGAACCGAGGATCTGAAGGTATGTCTAGTATCCTAATTTAAAGTATCCCTGTTCTTTCACTACCCTGAATATTTCTTAACTATAAATAGGATTCTCTTGTGATAAAGCATCTGAGAAAGTGCTTGATTTTTACTCTTTCTTTCTCGAAAAAGGCAGAAGAGATGGAAAAGTATGTTTTTTTAAGTGTAAATGCAGAGAAAAATCTGAATAGGTTATGTACAGAGTCATCTGTGTGATATATATGATGAAGGCTAAGAAGGAGATTGGGTTTTGACTTGAAAAAAGTGATCCTACATTTCTCCTGAGCTACTGAGCGTATGATGGTGTTGTGCGAGCAAAGGCATCAGATGGTTTTATCAGAGACGGCACTATGTTTCCATGTATCTGCACTAAATAAGGCTTTATTCTGAATGTACTGTACATATGAAAGTAAGTCCAAGTTGTGGAGGGACCCGTGAATTACTGTCGTGACCCTGCCTCCCCTTCACTGTTACCTCCCTCATGTTTTAGTGATGAAAAAAAAAAAAGACGGACCAATGATGTTTTACTTCCTGATGTGCACTTTCTGGTCTTTGGTTGGTCCGTTAAAAAGGTGGGCTGAGGAAAAACTGTAGACTGCAGGACACTGAGTTACACTTTTATTGTTATGTACTTCCCTGTTTTAAAGTTACAACTGTGATACGTCATTTGTTTGCTGCGCCCCCCCCCAACACGAGTGAATGTCATCTATGTGTCTCCCCACAGGGCTTCACGCTTGTCTCTTTTTCTGTCATTACAAAGTTACCCCCCCCCCCACACACTGATTTAATCAGGCTTTAAAAATTGCACATGCCCAGTAATCACAAGGCAAATGTGTGTGTGTGTGTGTGTGTGTGAGAGAGAGAGAGCGAGAGTGTGTCATGTGTCCGATGCAGCCCCTTTTCACATGAGAATGTCTGGGTGGTGGTTGTAAGTGTGTAATGCAAAGATCTTTATGAATAAAGTAAGCTTGTCTAAATGCATTTCACTACCTTCTACTCGCTTTGGGTTGAAATGTTACAAAGAAAAAAACTGCACAGTTATGTCTGAGCCATATTTTATTTTCTTTTTTTTTCAGTCATTTTCTGTTTACATTTAAGCAGCTTCTCTTTTATATAGAAAGACAGTTTGACATTTACAAGTCACTCTGCTCACAACCTGTTGTCCCCCAATACAAAAAGGAAACATTGGTCTCCACGTTACATACGAAAATATAATTTAAAAGCACTTGACAACAGACACACATTACAATACATTCACTGTACATATTATACTGAAATCCATCCCCCCCACTCATCTCCTCCCTCTGCACACAGCCTCCACCCCCCCTTTTCCATATGTGTAATACTGCGATTGGCCCCCGTGTAAAGATCAAACTATTGCCATGGCGACAGCCGTGTCCATGAAGCCGGCGATGGTTTTACAAGTGTTGGACAGAGCTCAAACGGGAGACTCTGTCGCCGTCCATCTCGGGCCACAGACAAATCTTATCCTCAGACTGACAGGCAGGAATGAAGCGCTTTCGATTGCACGCAAACCATTATCTCAGGGTTACTTTCAGGGTAGCGAGTCCAAAGATGTAAATTGAAACTGATGCAGAGGTTTCCTCACAGATCTTGGTCCACTTATCGGTGCCTCCAACAGACATGGATGTCTTTCAGGCAGCGTTTGTGCTTGTTTGTTAGGTATGGCACAACTTTTTTTTTTTTTTTAAAGCACTGTAAGCACAGTTACAATCAAACACAGTTTATGGGGTTGAATCCCTTCCAAAACAACCATTTCTTGAATGTAATTTTCTAGAATCTGCCCTAAAAGAAACTGAAATGTAGAAGAAAAAAAAACTCTGCTGTCCTAAACCAGCTGTAACCATGGCAATGGCAGATAGGAGAACCGGAGGCTGTGTGCATGTCAGAGGTCACTGTACCCCATTATACGATGAGGTTAAAACTCATTCTCTGAGCCTTCAGCTCGAAAACTGTGAGGGAGATGATATCACAAATGAATGTGTCTTGGCACGCGGCGTCGTGCCGCTCCTGTTTTTCTAGAGGCAATGAATGAAAAGATCCCAGTCAGGGCAACAACACTACATGACGCAACACAACACCAGCCGGCCAGCTACCCGACCGTCCTGCTCCACAGGAGTCGACCCAGCGGCCTGGCATTGAAACACACTGAAAACACTAACACTTTATAGGCTGATGACTTGGATACTCCAGACAAACGCACACACACGGCATTCACACACGTCACACACATTTGCCACAATGACCTGGATTGGCATTGTCTACGACACAAAACCGCCCTCGTCTTTCACACAGACGGCTTTTCTGACATTACGACACAGGAAGCATGCGCGAAGGCATTCCGTCAATGTACATCCAACTCAGCCGCACGATTCGGAGGTGCGATAGCGCTTACCACCTCCTGGCTCAAACTACTCTAGCCCCGCCCCCCTCCCACCCACCCATCCCTCCTCTCAGGCACATGGTATGGTCAATGTTTGGCAGTGGAGAGCTGTTGGCAACGATCATGGGGAGAAAACAACAAAAAAAAAAAAAAAACAGATCTTGGCAAGTGAAATCGAGTAGGACTCTTATGTCTTAGGAAACACAGCTCTGGCACCGAGGACACACTGGAGATATGTAATACGTGGTGATGGTGAAATGTTGCAAGTATGGATTATTGGCCTGGCCCTCGCTTTTACCGATCCACAGCGATATACCTCATTCAGAGCGTGTTCCATGAGGAAAAAGGCTAATTAGGCCCTAATCTCTAGCAGGTGTGTGAGAGAAAACACCAACTCTGTAACCTGACCTACATCAGGTGGGCTGGTCCTCTGAGGTGACGAAACTCAGCGAGTACGGAATGAAAACAACGCTTACTGGTACATTGAAAAAATAATACATAAAAAAAAAAAACACTGACAGAAATATATATATAAAATAAAGCTTAAAAATAAAGTGTAACTATTTGTGTATATGCTCGTGGATACCTTTTTATATATTTTATGTACACATACATATCTGTCTATTGTTTATATATATATATATCTATTTTATGTATAACTGAACTCTTTGCTCTCAAACCCCCTCAGAAGTTCCTGTGACGGCATAGATCCCAGATCAGCAAACTTAGCCGCTCTCAGGACGGGAGCGCGAGGATGTCGGACCCGAGATCCGCACATGGAGCAGGATAAGGGGTAGGCCTCATTTCGCTTCCTCTCTCTCTCCTTTCCTTTGTTTTTTGTCTTTTCTTTCTGTTGTTTTTTACAGTTAGCACCTTATGTGAATGAAACAATAAAAAAAAAAACTAAACGTGATAGCATATACGAATGTGCAAATGTACAACGATAGAAATACTACAAAGATACAATTTTCTTAAAAAATAAAATAAAATACACCTGATATAACGATGGATAGAAAAAGAAAAAATAATGTAACACAAAAGAACAAAACCATGAACGGGAGAGAAAAAAAATATTAAGGAGAACTTAAAGCATGCACTTGATCCTTTAGTGTGTGGGGTTGAGGAAAGTCAGGATAGAACAGAGCTCGGTTTTTGGGGGTCACGACCTCTGGTTCTAGCCCTGAATCTTGCGCAGGATCTCCGTGGAGACTGGCGGGTGAAAGTTAATGGTGTGGTGTCTCAGGCCCTGCGAGGTCTTGTAGCTCTTGCCACAGCGACACTTGAAGGGCTTCCTCACGCGGATCTGCGTGCGGTGGCCGTTCTTGGCGTGGTACTTGATACCGTTCACATTCTGATGAGAGGAGGAAAAGGGAGACGAGGAGGCACTGGGTTAGAAGAGCGGCCTTCAAATCACTGTATTACACAAGGTTTGTGTGTTGGAAATATGCCTTGTGCTGAAAGAGGGTCATTGTCACCAGCTGTAATCCAATTCAACCAAAGCAAATACCGTGTTATATTTTGTTATATTTATCACAACTTTCTGGATTTATGTCTTGTTTTTTTCAAAAACACACATGTGATACTGAGACAAAAGGTCCAGTGTGTGTGTGTGTGTGGGTGTGTCCTCTGGTGTAGCCTCACCTTGTATCTCTTCTTGCAGCCTGGCACGGGGCAGGCAAACGGCTTCTCCTCTCCCCCGTTCATGCACATGGAGCTGAGGATGGACTCGGAGCTGATGGCGCTTTCTGTGGTCCACGACTCATCGCTGTCCGACTCCTCGTAGTCTACCTCCTCCTCATCATACTCACTGCCTGGAGGTACAACGGAGACACACACAACAACACACTCTAGTCATTGCAGATGAAATATGTGCCGGGGTTTTTTACCCCAAAAAGGACACCGTGTCCTGGGAATTAACCAGACAGAGATGAATATGTGACTTTTTATGAATACATTTCTCTGTATTCAGCTTCGGCATTGATGCGTTAGCAGCCCACATGTCAGTGTAAGCGTTGTTCGCACAACTGTTGTGTTACACATTTGTGTGTCTGCCCCTGTGAGTGAGTCAAAACACAGGCATTGGCACTGAGAAAGAGATCATTAAGTGGGAGTGATCCCCATTGCTCAGCCTGGAAAAAAAGTGCTTTGCTAAGTGCAGAACATTTTCCACTCACATGCATGCACATGCACACACACTAACTAACGCACACACACACACACACACACAAGCATCCACGTGACGCACAACTGAAATGTTCAGACACACCCACACACACACACACACACACATACATACACATAAAGGCCCACTGACCCCCCACCATCTCACAGGAAATGCTGCACCTCAGCATGAGGAAATGGATGGCACCCTGGCACATGTTGAAAGAGTGTGTGCATGTGTGTGTGTGTTTGTTTGTGCGTGTGAAGCCACACTGGTGTATGAGCCCAGACCTAACACTACGTTTGGAACCATTTGGGCTGGAATTGGACATCTGCTTCTGGGCTGTGCAACACACGGCCCCATGCGAACACACAGCGTGACAGCTGCTATGTAATTAGCAAAGTGTTGACTGGTCTGCTCACTGCAGGAGCCACCAAAGCCAACGCACAAACAACACACTCTAACATACATCAGTAGACCGGTATGGGGGGGGGGGGTGGTGCATTAGCCTCTTCTTCTCTCAAGTCTCTTGAAAGTGTGGAAAGCAGGTTTTTTGAATCTTAAGGGAAAAGCTGGCACGAAGCATCCCCACATTGCCAACGTATTACAGAATCTTTTTGTGCTTTAAAGTCAATTATTGGTGGTTTGTTGTTGAATAAGAGGTGAACAGACTCGTGCTCTCCTGGCAGATATGTTGAATTTATGCTTTTCATTTTCCTTTCTCAGTGATCTGTTATGAAGGGAGCTTCATTCCATTTGGGTTACAAAAACTTTAATTTGCTCTTCGGTGCCGTCAGAATTTGATGAATACACCCCTGATGGCAGAACCATAACTCTGAGATTTTCTGTTGGTGCCAGTGGGGTTAATTTGCATTCGTTTCAACGCCTCCATTCACTCTGCACGGATGGGCAATCCATCTTCTTACCTCTCAAACACACATTTCATCACACTCACACGTGCACACTCGTACACCCACACACGCGGCGGTTGTACCTGTAGGTGTGCTGCTGCGGAAAGAGGACGAGGGGGTGATGGGCGGCGTGACGGGAGGCGTCAGGTTACCACTTGTGTGCCGAGGAGGCGTGGCCGTGCTGTTCCTGGACACTCCGCCCGTGATGGACAGGGACAGTTTGGGCGTGGCCTTCTTTTTCATGGTTTCCTGTTCCCGGCGTGCCGCATCTGTCATGAACCTGATGACACCAATAAGGTATTGGTCAATGTGTCCTTTGTTGAGATAAAACTTATTCTCATTAATACATTCACACATTTACTGCAATATTATTTATCCTACTTTTGAGTTGTTTGTTGCTAAAGTGGGAGCCGTTAGATTTATAATGATTTAATTAGGGCTGTATTCTGCTGCTTTAACAAGACATACAGTAACCGAGCTGCTGACTGAACTACAACTTAAGTATACAGTCATCACTACGCTGTACAGTAAACAGATGACATTTACAACCTCGCCACTTCAACAATTACCACAACAAAACAAACCTCACTCTCTTCTTCGGTCTGTGTTTCACCGTTATCTCATTCAGAGTTGCATCTTGGCAGTGATTTAATGGGACAATAAGTGGGACGTGACACATCGGTTCACCGCACACATGGCGTAATGGTGAAACAGCGCCTCTGGCTGTGTCGTTTGGCAGCAGGGGGAGTCGGGAGTGATTGTCTTGTGTGGTATTTTGGTGCGCTGGTCTGGGGATGAGTCACTGCTGTGTCTATGGGAAGACATCGGCCCGTGGAGCTGCTTCCCCACAAGCCACATGAACACACACACACACACAGTGGTTCACTGGTGGAGTACTGCTGCCCTCTGTAGACGGAGACCTCTGGTAAAGTGTGTTTGTGAATGTGTGTGTACCTGTTTATGTAGCTTAGGGCCAGATAAGTGGGCTGCTGTTGCTCCTGCTTCTCCAGAACCCGTGGATCTGTGTCTGAGAGAGAGAGAGAGAGAGAGAGAGAGAGAGAGAGAGACGTTCAGATTAATCACGGCTCCCTGCAGGGAGAAAATGACGTGTGAATACTCTCAGTATGTTGCTGACTCATACATCTATTCTTCCCCGCCAGACTGTCTGATATATGTCTGTGTGTTTCTCACACTGCATTCCCTGTATTAGTGCATAATATATGGCCGCCTGCAGATACATTTCAAACACTTTCATAAGCGGCACATTATTACACCAGCGTCACAGCCGGTCTAATTTAGTGCCGATGTCTCTCTTGTAGTGACCCAAGGCTGCTTAATCATCACCGGAGTCTGAATGTGGCAAAGAGGAAATTTGTCAGAGAGGGAGGGTGCGACCCGGAGGCCATGATGAATGTACACAGTGTATTACTAAAAACACACACATAGCGCTTTTTTTTCCCTCTCCAATCGTCTTGCTAAAGTCAGTCACACTACAGTGGGCCACTTCCACTGCCTGAGGGAAGTAGTGTTGAAATGAAAGCCCCACCTCCCACCCCCTGAAACACAGGAGCAAGTGTGCATGAAGGCTCCTGCATCTGTGAAGCACCAGTGCCATCAAGTGTTCAGCAGGGAAACACTCACAAGGATCCACACTTTAAAATAAAAACTAAAAAACGAAACCAGTAGGTTTATGTGCATGAAAGCATAATTACAGCTACATATGTAATGGTAAGCAGATGTATCGCAAGTCCAATCCAAGAACCTGCATCATATCTGTGCAACAACTAACAACAAACTCCTGAACGCTGCTTCCAGCTAATCCCAGGAGTGTGTGCGCCTGCATGTTGGCCTACTCGGGCCTTTGGTTTTCAGGCTTTCACACCTCATAATTAAAAAAGAATGCAGACTTCCCACAGCGCAGAGGAACACCAAGGAGACCGGCAAACACGAAAACAACTCAGGATGAAAAAAAAAAAAAAGCCCACTACTGCTGCTGCAGAACAGACCACAGTCCTGTACATTTATAAAGACATAGCACCAAGTTGGGAGATAAAGATAATAGGGGCATGCACACATGCAGAGGCTGACACACAAACACACACACACTCATCTGAGGTGGTCCACAGAGGTGGTCTTTGACAGTCTTTTATAGCTGAGCCTTAATAATCCTACCTGCTGCTTAGATTCACAGACCAGAACTCTCTGCATGCGCATTAGCGCACACGTGCACAACTTCACACACACACACACACACACACGCACACACACTAACACAAGCACTCAGACCTACAGCACTGACAAAGCTGAATCATGCAACATGACAGACTCCATTGGAAAAACAGCTGCCCTTAGACTTAATCTGACTAAACATAATTTACGATTTTAAATTTTTAACAACATTTGTTTATGTTAATATGTATCCATATAATGGCACTTAAATTAAAGCTATAATGACCGGTCGATTCATGAATAAGTCAGTCAACCTTGTCAGTTTTGGCTCATTTTATGATAGTTGAGTAAATATTGTTTAATTTATGACTGACAAAGTGATAGAAACAAAAATAAATGTACATTTTTAAGTTAAGCAGTCGTTAACCTAGGGATTAGAACAACACCTGCCTGTCCATCAGGTTTTTCCCAAAATCTACTGCTTTCCTCTTGAGTAATTTCCTATACAGCAGCCACTTTTTCTGTTTTGGAGATTAATAAGGAGTTTACATCTTGAGGTGAATCTCCTAGAATTACAGTCACAAAGTCTCCAATCGTTGACATGAAAGCGTGTACGCCCACTCCCTCGGAGGGCATTCTCAACTTGCTGTGCAGTCATAAAGCGTTTTGTTTTTCTTTTCTTCACCATGCAAATATTTTTTTTACTCTGGCATCTGGCCACTGCTGTGTGTGGGATCATTTCCGAGTTTTAATATAAGGGAGGAGTTCCCGTCTTCGTCGGCCTGCGTGCTGTGGCAAGTGCAACTGTGAAGGGGGTAATACTGCGTATTTTCCTACTCTGCAAGAACAAAAGCCAGCTATGACATGTGAATATACTGCTGAGTTTGCAAAACTCCTTCAGGCACTTGGTGTGATTTCAGGACATGAAAAGAAAACAAAAAGAACTGAACCTATGTGTTGTGTTGATTGATGTCGAACCAGATGTTTTTGCCTGACAAGCTACGAAACAAAATCATTGAGGGGCACGGCAACAATGAGCCGGCCTCTATGAACTGAGTGTACCTCGTCTCATTCAGGGGAGAAACCATTTTAAAAATGGACGCCTACAAAGACTCCAGCCATTGCATTATAAGTTATTTAGTTATGTGCGTTTGTTGTCGTGTGCATGCGTGTGTGTGAGGAAGCGTGGAGGCGGGGTGTTGGTGGAAATGGAAAAAGCCAGGTGCACAGAGCAAGTTGCAGTGAATGTTTACCAGTTTTATGACTACCACTCACCTAGCAGGACAGGAAGCTAACACACTGGTGCCCCCCCCCCCCCAGATACACACATATACACACACCCGCACACACAGACTTCCCCTAGCCTGGACCAAACTCTTTTGCCTAACTCTAACCTAAACCATTGACACCCAAAATCTTCTCTTTGCTCAATTGGGGACAGCTGTCCCTAATTAATGGTTAATTGATTTGGAGAGGGAGAGAAAGAGAGAGAAAGCTGCATGGCAATCAACCTCCACTGATTTCATTCCTAAGTATTATATTTAACCTACAGTCACTGCCAGCAGCCTACTCTATCCGTGTGCGCATGCGGGTGCGTGTGTTTCAGGACATGTGTGCCACATGTCTGAGACACTGCAGAGTCCCCAGGGTCTATAAATATCGCCCTAATTAGCATTCCTGTCATTAAAGCAGCACCCAATCAACAGCCACTCTGGGCTTTTCATCACAGACATCCATCTATGGCCAGCGACACACTGCTGCCCCCTGCCGAACACAGACTCCATGCATGCATATGTCCATACATGTATGTGAACATGTGTAGAGGTCCGTGTGCGTGTGCCCATGCATGTGTGCGTGTATGTGTTGAAACCAGGCCAAGAATGCATGGCTTGTTCTGCTGGCTGCCAATTAAGCCACAGAGAGCATTTTAACATGTTTCGAAAGCAGCAGGCAACCGGATGGAGGGAGAGGAGGAGGAGAGGAAGCCGGGAGGGACATGAGAGGGGGGGAAGGCAGGCTTCTCTGTAATTACACTTCCTAGGGCTTGGTTGGGCTGCAAATTCCAAAAGGTGATCTGTGTGACTGTGTGTATGTGGATGTATGTGTAGCGTGAAAATAGAGGGCCTGCAGTGCCCAGTTTAGGATACGGACCCACTAATTGCTGCAGTTACACCCTGACAGGTCGTTCAGGAAGTATAGTGAACACACTCCCTCACATGCACACACAAACACACAACCCTGTCACACCTCTGAAAGCTGACATCTAGAGCAGGAATGTGATCCCTATCTAATACAGGAGTTTAGGACTATTGGTCATATGGAACTCCTCCAATGTATAAACATGAAAAAAGAATTTACAGTAACTGATAATTATTCTCAATATGCACGCCTTAGCAGAGCTTACATCAGTATACAATATTACAGCACAATGTCACAATCCAGCCTTTGTTTCCGGCTGTAAAATCCAACTAAGTTTTCCCCAAACAAAGCTGAGATTTCCCTTTTCTTGACCTCATATGTTTTCTCTTAATCTTCCCTTTGAAATCTATGCCCCACTTTTTTAATCTCACCCTTCCCCTCCCTCCCTCCCTCCCTGCACGTCCTTGTTGATGTAAGAGGCAGGTATGTGCTTGTGCAGGTGAGAACACAAGGCAGACGAGGCCTGACATCATTACATTCCTCAGGCCTTACCTAGAGTCACCGCACAAAGCCTTCAACAACGCAGCTCTAAACACAGGGCACGGCATTCATTTCCTCTCGTGTTCAGCTGTGATCTAACCAGTGTGTGTGTGTGTGGGGGGGGGGGCTGCTGTCCTCTCCTCTGGGATCTCACCCTTCCCCTCCCTCCCTCCCTCCCTGCACGTCCTTGTTGATGTAAGAGGCAGGTATGTGCTTGTGCAGGTGAGAACACAAGGCAGACGAGGCCTGACATCATTACATTCCTCAGGCCTTACCTAGAGTCACCGCACAAAGCCTTCAACAATGCAGCTCTAAACACAGGGCACGGCATTCATTTCCTCTCGTGTTCAGCTGTGATCTAACCAGTGTGTGTGTGTGTGTGGGGGGGGGGGGGCTGCTGTCCTCTCCTCTGGGATGAGGTCAGTGCCGGAGACCCACACCTGACACAGTTTTTTTTTAATGGAAAGGATGACGACAGGATCATCTGGTCTGTTAACCGCTGGCGAATGTGTGAGAGGAAGCAGGTTTAGAGATAACTGATATTCAATCAGTGCAAAGACAAAAATCAGACTCTAAGTCTACGCAACACATAGGCTATTGTACCACAAGAGGGCGGCACAGCCTGTGGGAACTCACAAACTTTTCCGCATCCTGACCTCAGACCCAGCTACTCACTTTTACCACTATTTGCTTCTACCATCACAAGCCTGTCATCACTTCTGGATTATCTGATTTATGGTGAGCTGGATTTTTTTTTCATAACCTGTTAGCACACTGTAAAACAAACAACAAATCAAAGCTATCTGTCATCTACTAATCCTTCACACAGCTCGTCCCACATCTCTCAGTTAAGAGGATCAAATTAGCTTATCCTTTGACTGATTATTGATTACACACCATTGCACCACTTCAAAACCAAAGGAGAGGCTAATGCAGCCACACACACACACACACACACACACACACACACACACACACACACACACACACACACACACACACACACACACACACACACACACACACACATTTCCCACACTCTCAATCCCCTCCATCTGTCACACTCATCCCTGTTGCAACTGATCTGTGAGCAGTATTGATCAGATGTGTGTGTGTATTGTGGGTGTGCGGGTGTGTGTGTGTGTGTGTGTGTGGTATAAAGCCAGCAGAGGGGAAACTCATTTATTCAAGTGATTTGACTAGTAAACTGCCATTCTCCTCATCTGACGGTTGGGGTCAAAGGTCAAGCGTGAAGCACCAGCTGGGGCATATATCAGAGGCTGAGTGGTTTTGGTTGTGTTGTGGTTAGTTTAATGATGTGCTTGCCAGAATAGATAGGGTAAAAGAAAATGGGTAATTGAAATGGTCAGCTAAAATGTACCCCATGTTAATTTTGGAGAGGATCCTTGTGGCATATGGTGGGATGAGTAACACCATTACCCACGCAACCCTGCTCCACTTCCCCCTACACACACGTTTACATTAAACCTAACCCACTTTAAAAACAAAAAAAACATTGGTGCATCGTTCCCATCCCAAGTTTGGTGTGACATGGCGTGGCGTCCTCATCACAGCTGGCTGCGCGCTGGCGTTCTTTGTCAGTGAGACAGCAGGTGTGCAATAACTCAGCCAATATACTGCCCACGGCCCCTTTACAGACTCCCAGTTGCCATGGAGACAGGCTCAATGAGGCATCCATTTTACCCCCCCCCCCCTTACCCCAGCGCCTCACCCCCTTCAAACAGACTCCTGAGGATGGATACACGCCACAAATAATGATAAGCCCACATCAACTTTCGCACCACTAAATGTATGATAATATATAACCCTTCTTTAGTGAAATTTACTGTGGTGGATATATTGCCGATTACTTATACAGTCATACACATAGTTGTCATATCTTCAGCTTATTACATTGCAGTTAAAACCTGATATCTAGAAGTGGCACTGAACCAAACTTCTTTGCTATAAGTTGCATTAACTGAACACCAAATATTGATTATTCTTTTTTTAAAAGGTCTTAAAACACACTATAGAGTCAATTGACAGAGTGTTAACTGTAAGGGGGCATCTAATAGACAACATGGAAGCGTGTGCATGTGTAATAAAGTCGAATTAAATCACTGCACATCATTTGGTATAATCTAATACAGTTTCAGTGGTGACTCCAGATTATAAAGTAGGTAGTTATAGAAGGTGTTGTTTGGATTATGTGAAACTGCTCCGGTGAGAGCGGAACTGCTCTTGCATCAGGCCCGGAGACGTGAGCGCTCTCTCCGGCAGTTAGCCGGGAAACCGCTGCCTGCTCCGGATGATGCTAGTTACACCTACAGAGACCTACGCGGCCCTCGTAGTCGACTTACCGCTACAAAAATAAAGGTGACAATCGCGGCCGCGGTGACAATGGCACGCACCGGCGGCCGCTTGTTTCACAGAGTAACGGTGTTATTCTACACAAACACAGCCCCGCGGGGGCGGATGCGTCCCGCGCCGGCAGCGGGAGGCAGGAATAGCGGAATGCGAAGCCGAGCCTGTCGGCGTTGAGCTAACTAGCCCCGATGCTAGCTAGCGGCAGCTAGCCGCCTCTGGCGGCCCGACTCACCGATGTGGTTGTCCTCGATGTGGACGATGAGCTCGGCCAGGGACTCGAAGTGGAGCCCGCAGCCCCCGAACCTGCAGGAGTTGGAGAAGAACGAGGCGGCGGCGATGCCCGTCATGATTGCGGCGCTGGTGCATGCACCGGGTCGGTGAGGGAGGAGGAGGAGGCGGGGAGGGAGAGGGACAGGGTACGGGGAACCGGGGCGGTGAACGCGGAGGCGGAGGCGTCGGGGGTCCGGGGTGGGAGAGGGGTAGAGCGGCGGCGGGCGGGCGGCGGGGCAGACACCGGGGCACAGAGACGGGACAGCGGCGGCCGCAGCTGGGAGGAGGCGGGACGGCGGCGGCGGGGATGGGGGAGGGCTGCTCCCGTGGTGGAGCCTACGTCATGTCATGACCTCCCTACCTGTTGCTGTTGGCATCCTTGGTTTAGAACACATACATTATGTGTTTACTATATGTGATTATTTATTATGCACACATATGCACATCGTTTGTTAAATAAGATTAAATGTAAACTAATCAAAGATATATTACATCACAACCCAAACAGAACATTTAAATCATGGCCTGCTTGTGTATGCTCTTCCTTTACAGTGAAACAGCCAGTTTGGTCTGCAGATGACATTTATAGCTATATAGCTATAT
>JAFBJU010022120.1:673357-720670 GCA_016785305.1 Colistium nudipinnis | reverse complement strand
AATCATTCTTTGTTTGTATATAAATAATGAGAGTTGCATGAAAGAACTGACCTTATTTGAATATATCATAAGGTTGACTGATTACCTTTTAGCGGACCTTATAATAGTGAGGGAGAACTCTGCAATGTGTGTGCGTGGCTCCCAGAGAGAGGAAAATGTCCTTAAATCACTGGGGTTGGCTAAGTCGGGACGGCTGGCCTGTGCTGGACCTGTTAATCGAGCGTTAAAATGGCCCATCATAAACCACCGTCTACAGACTACAGCAAACAACCCAGAGACCTGGGAAGACACTCTCACCCTTTCTCAGGCTGCCCCCTGTCTACCTGTCTGTATGAAACACAGCATCATACACAGAAAATATTAAATACAAACCGATCCACTGCCAGCAATAAGAATCTCACGCATACACACACACACTCAAACAAACAACACAACATCACCAGCGTTCACAGTCGCACACAGATGTACAGTAGTAGTGACCTCATGAGCCTAACACAGATGTTCTCTCTTACGCACCAACACGTAGACACACAATCAACATACACTCATTACACTCACGGTGTATCTGACCTGTGACGGTGACGCAGTTTCGGCATGATTACGTAAATGAGAAGTGTGAGCATGTGTTGTGAAATCCAAAAGACTCAGGGATAGATACAGCGAGAGTTTGTGGTGCATGACATCATCTGATCTGAGATCTGTGGGTGGCACACTGTGTAGCAGCTTGGGTTTAGATTTTGGACTAGCGTGGATGATCTGATCTTCAGCCTCCATTCCTTGTGTACAAGCCGTCCACTCAGTGTGATGACCAACACACAAACTCCACTTTACACATGTTGTACATATAAAAAAAAACATAACAAACATACAAACAGACCAGTGGTCTGTTCTGGAGTGGATGTGCATGTGAGAGCAGAGCTGGATGTAAATTTAACTCTAACCGTTACATAAGCGGATGACTGCAACTTGTATACTTGGATGCCATTTGAAGTATCTGTTTCCATTTACTTTTTTCAGTCGCACATTAGTCCGACATTACTCTGCGATTCACGGATAGAAATAGTCGGAAAAACCACAGTGTATAACTTCCACAGCTGAGCCAAAGATATGATGTAGCCACTGGGAGCCTAATCTTACATTGGCTTTGAGGGTCAGCAAGTTCCTCTGACCCTTGACCTGAAACGCCATATTTTTAAAGACAAGGCGATATCAAGCTTAGAGTGGGCAGCTCTCTAAAAGCTCCCGTTCTCCCATTCTGGCTGTTAAAAGCCGAGCAGGGGTGAAGGTGCCGGACAGTAATGGCTGGTGTTGCCACTGAGTTATGGAGGCAGTTGTAATCTCAGTGGCATTGTCTGCCTCGGGGCACCAGCCAGAGACTTCCTGGCTGCCGTCATCCTCTTTTTAGTGTGACAGCGCTCTTTGCAGGCGCACGTACACACACGCTGTAAAACATCCCTTATCCTTCACTAAAAAACAAACCTCTGTGATTCACATGCACACTTGGGGGAAGAGCTCAAAACGCAGAGTGACATCATCATAACTTCCTGTTTCTCTATGTTGCCACGGCAACCGGAGTTAGCCCATTTCAGGCCATTGGTGGATGATGAGTCAATACGGCTCACAGGTCCCATGTTGCATTCAACCACAACAAAACCTTATCCCCTCTGTTCAGCTCCAGCACCGGAAAACTCCACCAAACATGGCAGAGATATTACTTCATGGTTTATCTCAGTAGAGATGTGAATGACCAAAGTTCCTCCTGGTGGTTTGCGTGGGGTTTCATGGCATAACATAATAAATCTCCTCACAGTGAAATCATTGATTGAAAACCTTTAGAAGAGATACACATCCCCCTTAGAGATTTACAACTTTTGTGTTTTGTGATTATTTTTATACAATATGTAGTAATATATATATATGAATTGTAAGTGTTAATTAATAACTAAAAGTCAAGTAGTTAACATAAACTGTTAACTGTTGGATTGTGTGTTGTCTGACTTAATTTTGTTTAAGTTTAAGTTTGCTGGTTAAAGGTTGTCTATTATAAATTATTAGACTATTTTCTTTTCCTTGAAAAAGAGATCTCAACTGTGGGATAGGATGGTGCCCAGCAGATTGTCAACAGAGATTATAGGAGGATTATATTGCTATATAGTGATTGACAATGTGGTTTAGAACAATGCAAAATAGAGCAGATTAATAATCAAAATTATATCACCTCACTTTCGAGTATGTATTACAATACGTATGGACTAGTTTGTCCTCACCAAACGTCTTTTTTTATGTTCCGTATTAAGAATCGATTTTTAGACCACAACCCTCAGTGAAGTCCTGGGAGCTGTGGATTATTTGACGCATTAACCCGATACAGTCTTTGGGACGTCCCGTACGGTCCGACTGTGAAAGTGGAGAGAGGGTAAAAAAAAGGAAGAAACCCATGCCCGGGTCTCTTCCCCCCCGCTCGGTCCGCCCCGTGTCCCGTCACGTTGCCGTCGGTGCGTGTCCTTGTCGGTGCGGGTCCCGCACGGTGTCGTGCCGCTGTCCCGTCACGTCCCGTCCCCCTACCGGCCGGCGTCCTGACCCCGCCCCCCTCCGATCCCTCTCTCCGCAATGATTTAGAAGTTCAGGAATCCCACGTGACGTCACCGGGGGATGATGTAATGCTTCTGTAAATAGATCGTATTGTAATCTCTCTCCAGTCCAACGTGGTTCCTCTGGAGCGCCGCTTGTCCCGCGCCACTTGTAGGTAAGCCTCCACCTTCTATTCTCATTCACAAAACTTTTAACCCCAGCACGGAGTCACACTGCGGAGATTTTCAGCCGTAAACCCATTTTTGATTCTCAACCGTGCCGGTTGGAAAGTTAACGGGGCTGAGTTTGTGTCACGCTGTCCCGGTGAAGCCTCAGCGGCACCGGGCGCGAGGACGTCGCGGGGGTGTGACAGCTCGCGCCGTCCAGCTGTTTGTGATTATGTTGATTCGAGGAGCCGTGGACCCCTGTCCACACAGCGGGAAATGTGCGGTCCACTGATCGGGGACGCGGTGGGTCAAAATGTAGTTGTCACTCATCCAGCAAAACATGGGAACTTTGAGAAGTAGTCAGTTACCGATTTAATTTAGATGTATTTAAACTCGTTGGGAAGCCGTTTGGACTCTGAATGTGAGCGTGAGTGAGTGTGTGTGTGTCTGTGTGTGTGTAGGTTATTATGTCATTCATCGTCATCGCTCTGATGATCGTGGCTGTAGGGCAATCACAGGGAGCGGCGGGGATAGGAACAAAAAAAAAGTTATTGTAATTACTTAATCTGTTTTAATATTTTAATCTGGCAACATGTTGTATGGTGTGTTGTTGGATTTATGTATTCCGGGTGACGTCAGTGACTCTGACAGAAGGTTTTGCTGGAAATGTGCTGAGTCTGCTCATATAGTACAATAGCTGCCAAAAAGAAGAGAACTGTTGAGGGTACTGACAATCATCTCCAACATTGTCAGTTCTTATTTATTCATGAAATATGAGATTGCAAAAAGTTATATTTATCTTTATATGTAAACCAATGAATCCTGTTTTTCTTTTTCTTTTTAAACTAATCTAAACATCTATCTTTATCTATACTTGTGGTGTTTTGAATGCATTCTATTCTGTAACACACACATATGCGTACACACTCTCGTATCCAAACATTCACGCACATGCACACTCGCACACGTATGAAGTCACCCTGCCTGGGGTTGGAAAATGGGGGCTGAGGCAGGTTCAAACCTGTCAGGAGTCGGTCGGCCTACAGTGCTGCCCTCCCTCTGACACCTCCCTCCTTCATTCCTTCTCCCTTCCATTCATTGTGTCATCCTCCTCTCTCTCCCTCTCTTGCTCTCTCTATCTCCCCCTTTCTCTCCCTCTGTGTGTGTTTGTCGCTCTTTCCTACTTGTTTCTCTGTCTCTATCTCACTGCCACTTGCCCTTTCCATTCCCCTCTCCATCACCCTAATGTAACCCCCCCCCACCCGCCACACACACATATACACGCGTATACACACACATACACATACTTTCCATTTCTTATGGAAGCATGTACTTTTGGCCTCTTTTTTCCAGGCTTCTTTCTTTAGCTCTCACTCTTTCCCATAACATCAGGACCCACTCTCTCTGCTCACAAAATCCTAAAGTTTCAGCCACGCGTGCGTGTGTGTACCTGTACCTGTCAATATCTCATCTCCACCCAAAACACACTTCTTCCTTACTGGAGGTAGGAGGATGAAAAGTTGGCAGGGTGGACCCTGTGACCTGTGGCTCTTCCCGATCTTCAAGTGTCTGAATGTTGTCTGTTGTATGTCGTTCAGAGTAGTGCCCGGGGTCGGGTCCTCTGCTCTCGGTGGAAAATGAAGAGCCAGAGGCAGTAGCACTTCAGATAAGTCATAATTACCCTCCATCATTGGCCTAATGCCTCCACTGAAGAGCCGGCCGTGTCAAGCTTGGGTTAATGAGCTGCAGGCTGGGTTATGATTGGGCCCTATTCTCATTGGTGTTGATATTTGTATCCCGCGGTGACTGAATTTTTATCTCCTGCATGGCGTGTATGCAGCCTTTCATCACACTCGTATTATTAACCGATGCTCCTGATGAAAGCCTAATTGTAGGCTGAAACAATTGCACTACACTTAGCACTTGCGTAGTGCTACTTCAGAACCATGAAAAGCAAATATCGATGCTGTGGGACTGTGATGCCCTTTGGTGCTTTCATTCTAAGTCAGGTATAGTTGGAGATAACTAAAACAAACAAATGTAATAGTATTGTGTCCTTATAGTACACGGCCATGCTGACAGAAGGCTGTCTCACTACCGCTGGCACCAAAGGGATCATTGTTGTGTCTCAGGATGAAACATTCATCTTCTTTGGCATTTGCAGGCCGCCTGCTGAATGAAATAGTCATGCATTAACTTTGACAGTATGAAGATGATGCTGCAGGTGAATCATTTCTCCTTGCTTCTTCTGTTGTTGTAGGTCTGTGGATGACATGAATGACAAACAGGACAGGCCTTATGTGTGCGGCGCCCCAGGCTGCTCTCAGGTTAGTCGTATAAAGCTATTTATTATAAAGCTTGAATAGTGATATTCAAGATTCAAGCGTTTATTGTCACATTGTACATTGAAATTCTTAGAATGCTGTCCTCTCTCAACGCCAGAATGGTAATCATAATAATAAAAATATAAAATAAAAAGTTGAAATTAAAAATAAAATAAATAAATATGATATGAAAAGAATAAGAATTTAAGTAAAATAAAACACAGATTATTATTTGTAATAAAAAATCAGACTTATGACTTTGTATGCTAGGAGAAAGGAGTGGGCAAAAATGTATATCCAGGCCTATAATTATTGTATATTATTTGCATATAGAATAAGTCACTAAGAAGATGAGTTTATAGTAAACAAAAAAAAAGTATTATGGGAATAGGACTAATAACAAGAATTGTAAAAATAAATTCAATGGGCAATATTCTTGGCCTGTTCTGACTGCTGGGCCAGCCCGGAGGGATCGGCTGATTTAACACGTGAACGTGCCCTCCCGTGTGTCATGTCGCACAGCTGCACGCATCTCTTCATGTCTTTCTCACTCTGTCGGTGTGCTGCAGCGCTTCCAGTCAGAGGAGCACCTGATCATCCACAGACACAAGCATGAGATGACCCTCAAGTTCGCCTCCATCAAAACAGACACGGCTTTCACAGGTGGGACTTTGCTTTCTTTTCCTGTGTGCGTTGCTTCCCCTGATCCTCCGGGGAATTGATTTTGATAGATTTTAATTAGCAAATAATCTTTAATATTTTATCCCCCGGCTGCTCAGACTGGCTGTTTGTGTGTGTGTGTCGACCTCTTTTCAGGATCAGTGCCTGATGAGAAAATCATGGTGCTACATTATACAGTATGAAATCAGATAAGCTCCATACAATCTTCCTTCATCCACATCGTCTGTGGTGTGAAACAGTGGCTCATGTTGCAGCATGTACAGTAAACTTAATCAGATTAGACCAAATATACTGATAAAGCCATCGCTGAAGACCTACTTCGATTTTTTTTTTAAAGCTGGGAGGGGGGGGGGGCAAACATGGATCAGCACTAACCATCCAAAAATAGTTTGATCTCTGGAAAAGTAAAGGTGTATGAACAGGGAGAGTTAAACAACTATCCCCAAACTTAACATTTTGTAAATGAAATCTACAATGACATGAAATTAAATGCAAGATTCGGTATCTAGCCACCATGATGCTCTTACTACAGAACCCTTCCTGCAACTATAGAAACAGCTGTCTGTCTGCCCATAAACATCAGCATGACATCTAACCTCTGCAGTCTCTGTGTGTCTCTCCGTCCTGCAACTTGTCACACCTCCTGCAGGAAATCTTATGTCAAAACAAAGGTCCCAGCTGACCCTTGACCCCTGCATGTTTAGGCGGCTCAGAGAGACCGACTGATGTTATCACAGACAGAGACAGCCAGCGGCGCTCTTGGCTATACCGCCAGCGTGATAGTTTGGGAAGCAAATAATAATAAACAAAGACACTAGGACAGCGATACATAAATGTCTGCTCATTAAAAAAAATGCATCTCCCATTTTCTTTGTTGTGCGTTATGATATCCAGACCAGACGCCGACGCCAACGCGATTTTTGCAGAACTGTGAAGAGGTTGGTCTCTTTAAGGAGATAGAGGAGGAGTTTCTCCAAGCACAAGAAGAAGAAGAAAAGAGCAAACAGGTAAATGAAGGAGAAAATCGAAAATCTTGCTTTGCTGAGGTTAGTCTACAAAGAATGAAAAGAAGGACTTGTCCCTTAGTGCTGCGAGCTGTTTGCCTCTGAAGTCTGTCAGGTTTGTGGTTTGAGTGACACTTGAGTGTGAGGGCAGATAAAAGCAAGCAGGCATCTGCAGATATCTGACCTCCTGCAAGGAAAGCCACACCAGGCGCTCACATTCAGCCCTGTAAGGAAACATCAAACGCACACGCAGTCACGCACACTTGAAAAATGTATGCATGCATGGGCACACACACACACATATCCACAATTACATCAGATCACAGAAAGCACAGACTGCAAGCAGAAATTGCCCTGTGAGTAGAAAATGGTCCCAGCTGTTTATTGCGCCCGCTTCTCCCTGCAGACGCTCACCCACAATGGGCCGTCCTGTACGAACCAGCAGCAGCAGCTCAAACCCCAGCTTCAGCTCCAGCCTCAGCCACCACACCCGCAGCCACCGCTGCACCATCCCCAGACCCATGCCCTGCAGCGTCCGCAGTGTCAGGGTCCCATGATGGGCCCCAGCTGCAGCCTGGCCGCCCAGCACACCCAGCCCGGGTCGGTCATCACCCAGGCCCCGTCCACGCTCACACACTCAGGGTGAGTATCGGTTATAGGTGCACACGTACCCACCACAAGAATATAGATCATCTAATAATTCATGGAGCAATATGCCTCACATACATCATTTCCTTTTAATGCCGGCTTTTTTCCCTCCTCCTCGCCTCCTCCACCCTGTCTCGCCCATCCTGCTTTAGACGTATTATAACTCATTCCGTCTGGCACACACTGGCGTTTCCCCCCCTGCATAATTTATCACTATAGTAATGAGCTGAAAGAAAAGAGCAGGGGGTGAAAAAAGTAAAACATCAATATACTGAAGGGAACAAAGTCAAAAAAATGGAGTACTGCTGCCCGACGCCCACTTAAACCCACTGACACCAACTACTCCAACACCCAACCACCGCCTCGGTTATGTTTTTTCTGAGACTGTCTGGACTGCTTCCATGGCTCCCAGATTATCACCCGGCCAGATTAGAGGAGTTCCTGTCTTTCATCTGACCAGCTGCTCTCAGTCTTCCTGACGGGTCACTTTTGTAGATTTGGGAACGGCCGTAGACACTTAGCCAGATATTGGATTAACAGACATACAGCGTGGTTTCAGTGTAAATTATCACAGCTCTTTTAACCAAGAGAAATTCTGTAACTTAATTCAATTGAAATTTCCCACAAGCAATTAAAAAAGCATTGAACATTGTAAGAGCTGCTCTTTTTTATTATGTATCACAAAATGTATATATTTCACAATTTTAATTTTATAATAATTTGATGCCGATTTCCTTATTCATAGCTATACAGCATTTTTCACAAGACTGCCAAGGACAACATGTACGTGACTAGACTTTTCCAATTGGAAAAAAAAGAATCCAATTATAGGAATGCATGACATAATATTTCTTCAGTTGGCCTCTTGTAGTTTGTCTACTGTTTTGCTGCTGTTTAATATTTACATTTTTGACCCTACTTCTTCCATTTTGCTTTGATAAGTTTCAAGGAATTTTATTTCTTAACTGGAGAATATTCAGTGGTGACCGAGAGGACATGATATGAATCAAAGGTCCTCATTTAAAGGAGTTAAGGTACCGGAAGCAAATTGGTGACATAATAATGTCCAAACATCTGTCCAGTTGATCATGCTGCACTAAATCAGTCCCAGCTGAATCCAGACAGAGTGTCAGTCAGTGAAACCAGCTTAATGTAACTCAATGAACCGTGGATCGGGTGTCTGACTGTTTCTCCCGGTGTTTATCACCCATTTCCATAGCGACCGGGTCTCTTGAGTGTCTGGCTGTTGGCCCGGTTCGTGCTGTTGTGGTTACATTAGGAAATGCTGTTTTGGTTTGTCGGTACTTTGTTGTGTGTTAAACGGGCCGCATACCCCAGATTCAGTGATGACATCATGGCCGCGGAGGCCCACGCTGTCTGATTGGCCGAGGGCCAGCGTGGTTAGGTCAGCACATGACACCCTGGGTCTCTACATTCCCCGCTGGGATCCCTGAGCTTCTCTCCTCCCTCTCAAGCTGTCACTCTTTTTTTCCCCCCTTCCCTCTGTTTTCTTTCACTTTTTTCACCTCGTCATATTTTCCATTGTCAGTGCTCCACCTCAAACCTCTGTTTACGCCTTTTTACTCACATACAATAACTTTAAGATTAGTTTTGGTTCATTTTTGAGTTCTTGTTCATACTTGAATACAGCATTCTCTTACTTACTTCTGCATATTTGTTGTTTCAGTTTTATGTGCCCACATTTAAAAAAGTATTTTCCTCCGATTTATGGTTAAAATAACACGCACAGGCAGACAATTAGGTCACACATATTCTTACATAGAGACAAAAGTCCTTCTCACCTTCAGGTTAAGGTCAACATCTCAGGGATATATTTTTAAGATTGAAAACATATTATTATATTCATGGCAGGGACTCTTTGGTGAGATTCAGCATGTGTTGTGTTTTTACAAACAATTTTGATACTTTAAAATAAAATACTAACTGTCTATGTGTCTGACCACAGTCCAGCTCCTGGGCCGCTGTCCTCCCTCCTCCACATGCGGAACAGACACAGACAGCCGCTGCCAGCCTCCTTACCGGGCACCCTGCCAGACCCCGCCATGCAGGGAGCATCTGCACAGCACATGCCTGTAAGTGCAGGACACACAACACATACACGCATACATTATGGTTTATAGATGCAGGTACGGAGGCCAAAGTGGTCAAGAACTTGGAGTTAGAAATATTCATGGCCCGACGGAAGAACTCACTCCTCTCTTGCGGATGAATTAATGAAGAGTGTCAAACTGCAGATGGATATGACCTTGAGAGGGACTCTCTCTCTCTCGCTCTACTCGTGGTCGTGTTGGTGCTGATTCTTTTTCTTGTCACGGCTGAAAGGTTATTTCTATGTCAATGTCTTCTTTATTCAGATAGAGAAGCAGATGTCTCGTCTAATGAGTATACCAGGTCCTGTACACAACCCCTCCTGTTCCTCGCCCCAGGTACTGTCCAGCACTGATTCTTTCCTCTGGTCATAACAGTGCGATTTGTTGACTATAGTCTTTCAGGGCACAACATGAATTACCATTTATGATGACTTTAAGTGATATGGCTAAACCACGTTGGCTGACACTGGCTGTATTCAATTACTCTAAAGCTCTTCTCTCCCTAACCATGGAAGCCATAGAATTGGGAGTATCCCCGAATTAAACCAGGTGTGCTGGCAAAAAGGCAAAAAAACATTATCAAGAGGGGCCCAATAAAAGGTTTATTGCACCCAAGTCCCAGTGTTTCCACATTACTCATGGTTTAAATCTCTCAGATGGTACAACACATTTTCTATTAATTTGATTCTGTAGAGGATCTGTATGAAATCAGCATAGAGGATGAGTAGGTCTCACTGGGCTCAGGAAGCACTCGATCTGCTGATTCAGCTTAGGTACCGTGGAGGACTTTTACTCATAGACGGCTCAGATGTGGAGGAGTTGAATTAGTTCATAACGCAGAAAAATATCAAACAGCCAGGTGTGTGTTTTTTCATCTGTCACAGGAGATTTGTTTCATGGCAAAAAAAGAAATGGCTCCATTAAAGAAAATCAGTAATGTGTTTTGGTTTTTTTTTCCTCGACACACTGTCCCCTTGTTCGTAGCCGCCTCCGCCTTTTTCGTAGGAGATCCTATGGGAAATGACCGCACACAGGGGGAAAAAGGGCAGCGTGCGACATGAGAAGAAAAAAAGTCTAGACAGCATGTACACTCTCTAATGTCAGGCTCCTCTGCGACTTGGTTAAAGAAATTGCAGATGGGAAATTTATCAAATTTTTTCATGGAAATAATTCAGTGCAATTTGAATTCTCTCGTAGCTTGCAAGTAGCATAGTGTGAAAAATGAAAACTATTCTGGGATTAGACAACCACATTCTGCTCCTCTGGCTTCATCCTTTCTAATCAGGATAGACAGGAAACAGTGTAATTCCACACTTAAACGCACACATGCACACAAAGACAGACACACTAGAACAGGAAGTCACAATCTCCATGCTCTTTCTGACTCTCATGGTTGTTTTATTTTTCTTATGTCAACATGCTGCCAACCCCCCCCCCCTGTGTACATTTTACATCTCTTTCTGGGTGCCTGTAACATGCATTGTTAAATGTATGTGTGCTATCAAAAGCAACTTCACAGTGAGAACTGTGAAATCGAGCTGCAACCAACAAACACACTCAGGCTTCATCCCACACACACATGCACACACTGTAGTTGTGGGGACAGTCATGGACCAACCTTAGCCCTCAACCTAATTGTACCCCTCCCTAAAACCAAGTCTTCAAAAGTGCTTCAAAACATTCAAAGTTGTGAGTCGCAAATTTGTCCCCACAACCTTGTGAAGACCTGCGCCAACACACAAACACACAGATACTCTCACAGGTTATGACTTCATGTGCAGAGCTTGTGTATAGAATGGCAAATGAAAAGTGGTTTCAGATTTCACTGCCTCTCAGGTTGCAGGTTCAAATCTGAAAATTTCTTCATCTCGTTTACACACACACACACACACACTCTCTCTCTCTCTCTCTCCCTCTCTCTCTCTCTCTCTCCCTCTCTCTCTCTCTCTCTCTCTCTCTCTCTCTCTTTCTGTCCTCTCTGGCACACACATTCTTCCACAGGCCGAGTTGTATTCTTTTCTGCTGTAATTAAGTCTCATTAGTTGTTTTGTGTTTTTTTTAAGGTGTGAAACAGGCCTGTGCCACCGTAAAACCGAGTAGTTACATTAACCTCCGTCACACTGTCACTCCACACACGCTCGGCTCAGGTCACAGAGTAAACATTTAACAAGTGGATGAGCGTGTATCACGGACACTTTCGTGTCTTCATTCACTCCCTCCAGACAGAAATATCAGCGTGGTGTGTCATCCGGGCCAAGGCGATCCATGATGTAATCACCAGCCCCAGTGTCAGGGTGTTTCTATGTAGTAAACAGTGTGTGTGTGTGTGTGTTTGACTGGCTGGCTGGTAAAGCTGGCACAGACAGCGCAGTGACCTCATCCTTGGCAGCCGCTAAATGTGCTCCCTTTTTCCTTTTTTTTTTCTATCCCTGAATGGTTGAGAGAAGGAAAAAAAAACCCAGCTTCTTCTCTTAAAGAAATATTGTGTAACACGGAGCAGATAGCGATATTGCTGGAGACGGGGAGGGGTGGTGATGTCATGCTCCAAACATGACCTCTCCCTCTCCTCTGCTGAGCGTAGGAGAAAGGTGAGATGAGGTTTAATTTAGCTCTTCCAGTCTGTTTAGTCAGATGATACGTGGGAATGATAAAGTGTGAAGGTATCGGGCTGCGGATGGCTGCATTCATCTTATCCACCGTTATCTCCACACGCTGTTGTGTGGTAGTTGATAAGGAGAAATTATGAGGAGGATGATGATGATGATGGTGTGTGACGATGAAGTGGGAGATTTTAGTGGATGGAAGTTATGTCGGCAAAAATAGGGTTAGGTTGTGTGATCCATGGTGGCAGAAGTTCACTTCTATTTCATTTCATTACATATTAACATATGTGGTATTTTTAAAACAATAGTTGTTATTTTGTGTATTTTCTGATTTGCTCAAGTATAAGAAATATAACCTGGAATTCAAATCAATACATGTCTATTACATTTTATTTCCTGGGACAAGCTATAAGTATTTCATTCCTTATTATAAGTAGAGTAATTGGTATTTTCTTAGATTTATCGTATGTATGTTATTATCTGCCCTCAGAGATCCAAACAGACGATGGGTCATCATTTCCCACAGCAGCACCCGGGGATGGTGGCCATCAACAACCCCGGTACATCCATGGGTCACATGATGGACATGATGTCACAGTGCCACCAGGCGCCTCCACTGCAGCACCACCACCACCATCATCCTCATCTCGCCGCTCCGCCTCTGCCGTACCAACAGCGAGGCCACGCTCCGCCTCCGCACCCCCTGGGCAGCTCGCACGGCCACCAGCATCACCAGTCGGGGAATGTACCGCACGCTCAGGCTCACCAGTCGCCGCCTTCGCACCTGCACCAGGCTTCACCGCCTGCGCATTTGCAGGTACACTGCTTAATATAATCATAAAGTGACACCTGACCCCTTGTCTGCATTCAGAGACAGTGATTTTTTTTTTTTTTTTTTTTATCTTGTTTGTGTCTTATTTTATTTGCAGTTATCACCAGGTGAACAGCAGATGCAGACTTCGCCTTCCCATTCCCAGCATGCAATGCAGGCAGGTGGGAACTACAGTGGACGAGAAGGAGGGTGCGGCAGCCGCCGCAGGAGAACATCAGACCAGGACCCCGACGAGCGCAGGCAGAAGTTTCTGGAACGAAACCGGGCCGCTGCCACGCGCTGCAGGCAGAAGAGAAAGGTGTGGGTGTCGTCGCTGGAGAAGAAAGCCGAGGAGCTGACGCACACAAACCTGCAGCTACAGGTGGGAAACAAGTACGCACACACACAACACACACAAACCCATGCTTATCTCAGTGTTTCTTTCTTGTGTGTCCCTCCAGAACGAGGTGACGTCGCTGAGGTCAGAGGTGGGTCAGCTGAAGCAGATTCTGCTCACCCACAAGGACTGTCCCGTCACGGCCCGGCAGAGAGAGGCGCAGGGGTACCCCAGTGAGTAACAGCCCACACCCTGTACCCCCCCCACCCTCTCACTAAAAATACCACCAGACGCCTGAAAAACCAATCATCTCCGTCCAACCCTGAGGGTTTCATTCAGAAACACGATACCTTATTTGTGCACATAATGGAATACCCCCTCGTCTTGCAATAACAAACCACCCTTCTACACACAGGGAGCCAAAAATGCAACTAAACAGCACTTAATAGTCAAAGCTCTCCTTGTAACCCAATAGTGCATTAGTACATGCACTTTTATTCCTGAGATCAGGAAGAAGCACTGCACTCTAAGCCCTGAATTATCATTCAAAGGATTTTTTTTTTTTAATTTTCATACCGGTTTGAACAATGCAGAGGTTGGATGGTAATACTGGATACACTTGCACTGGCTGTTTTGCCTTGCATGAAGTTAGCATGGAAAAAGATTGCAAAAAAAAAAAAATCCTATCTTGCACTCCGGTCAGGTTTAGAATGGATGTTCAACAGTAACTGACTCCCTAAAATGAGAGAAATGGTCGAAAATACGGCACCTTGTGGCTTAAATGAAAAGCAGCCATTGTGTTTTAAGTGTTGCGCTTCAAAAAAACAAAGACGGATGCAGTTTTTGGCACTTGTTATATTCATACATTTCTATTACCTTTTTACATGTATGTACAGTATTAACTTGTTGAGAATAAAAGAGATATTTTCCTGTAATCTCAACTGTTTTCACTCATTTGTTACTCATGTAAAACCCAGTGAAAAACAAACGTATGGAGCAGGTCACGGGCGCACCGGATCGGTGACTTTGATTGACAGCTGTCTCTGTGTCCAGCTGCAGGGCTGAGCCCAGGAGGAAGTCCCACTCCTGGAGGCCCTGGGTCTCATCCGCAGGCCGTGCAACACAACAGCGTCTCCACCTCCTCCACAGCTGCAGGGTACCCCCGGCCCGGACACTAGCCCCCGTCAAATAGAGCAAGAAGGGGACGGATGAATCCAATCAGACTGGTGAATTTATAAAACCATGTGAACACAGAGGTATTTTTTATTATTAAGTATTATTCTATTCTGGTTGGACAGGGTAGCGGAACCACATTGTCATAGAGATACTCTCTTAGTTTCATTTCCATAACAGATGCAAAAATAACGGTGCTTTTCTGAACGCATTGTCAAAAAAACAGTGGCAGTTCACGGCAACTGCATCATCTGTTTCCGTCCACAGCAATCTGATCATTGTTTGGGTCTTCTCTTGCTCTTTTACCTTGCACTATTTTATTTTTTATTTTTTTTTAAACTAAGCCTTCATATTAGTGTATATCTTTAAATGAGCAGCTGAAAGTGCACACCTAAGTTCTACTCTGAAGCAGAGGCAGCTTGTCAAAACAGTGTATTTTTCTAAATATTACTACAAAGACAAAACAATTGTTTATGGTTAAAACCATACCAAACCCATGTATTCCTGGAAAGCCATTTAAAACGTGATTAAACTAACCTAAGATACTAAATAACTAGTAACTGCACTCCATGTCTCAAAACCTGTCTCAAGTTTTAATTTAATTGACACTTAAATTACGCTTTTTGTACTGAAAAGATGCTGACAATCGCTGTAAATGTAACGCTGAAATTAAAACACTTATTCTGGTATTTCTTTTTAAATCTTTAAAAAATATATATGTTAATTTGATTATATTTCATTTATAAAATCCGTAGGTATTTGTTTGGACACAGTAAACAAGTATGGGAAATGATTTGTTTGATTCTGAGAACAGTACAGTATGGTCTAGTCTGCCATCTAGTGACTGGTTTTATTAGGTGGCGGTTGACCATGATGACCAGGATATTAACTTGAACGCCTTAGTGTTTAAGCGGCTTCCTGAGACCTTGACTCTCTTATTTGGAGATTTGTTGTGTGCACATGTGTGTATTTTTGTGTGCATAAATGCAAGTGTGTGCATGCGAGTGTGTGGTGTGGATGGAGAGTGGGAGGCCCTCCACCCTGTCTACTCAAAGCAGAGGGACTGCCTAATTATTGCCAGATCTCATCTTAACACACACACACACACACACTCACACACACACACACACATACTTTATCCCTGAAACAGTGTTTAGGTTTGAATCTCCAAAATATTAATATAACAAATTATATATATATATATATATATATATATATATAAGCAGCTGTAAAGGAAATAGACATATAATGCCTTTGTAATCAGAGGATTATATAAAAGAACATTGAAAGCTACAGATATATTACAAAAGTTAATCATTCATAAACACTCAAAAATGACAAATCCATCACATTGTTGGGGATTTTACTTTCTTCATGTAATTCAACAAAATACATATACAAAGTTCCATATAAAAGTATAATGTATGATAGGTGTGATACAAATCAAGACTTTTAGTTTCTGCCAACCAGCAGCCATCATTACATACTGTAGAGTTATGAGACAATATGATGTCTGTGAACTCAACATTAGCACCATAGTTGAAATCAGTGGTCCATCACTCACGTGTGCACACACACATACACACGCACGCACGCACGCACACACACACACTCAAAACACATTTAGAAAACACTCACAGGTGCCAGGAAGTGAAATAATAAAAGGCACAAATCAGGAAAAGGAAGTCGGAGACACTGGACTTCCTCTGGTGTCTGAAAAAAGCCCTGATGAGCTCAGCTGGTCCGTGGTCGCTGGAACTGTTACATTACATTGTCTCGTGGTTTGCATGAAAAAACAAACTCAAAGTGATGGGGCTGTTCGCAGCCACAAACACACCCGTCGTGTATTTTTGATGTGAGACTGCACTGTGTCAACTGAGAGGACTTTATGTCTTCTGTATTCTAAAGTGTCAACGTTTCCAGAGTTTTCTTGGGTTCTGATCTAGTCGGAGAATCTCTGCATGTCGCTGTCTCTGCGAGCGGCGCTGCTGTTGTCCAGAAAACGGTCACAGGGGAACTCGATGAGGTCCCCCTCCTCCAGCGGGGCGAGGCGTGCTGGGCGACTGCTCTGGTAGCTGGTGAAGTCGGTGGACACGGACGGCGTCGCCATGGGGGGCCGGAACGGCCGCCGCGTGGAGTACATGTGGCGTACGTGGACGGCTGACTTCCTCCTCTGCAGCCTTTTCTTCAGCATCCTCCCCAGCCAGACTCCGCCGATGACCAGCAGCAGCACGGCGTTCCCCACCAACGTCGCCACGGTCACCAGCTGGAGGTCAGAGGTCAGCGTGCCGCCACGGGTGAGCGCCTCAGAGAGGGTGACCAGTCCTGCGCAGTGGTCCCGAGGGGCCACCAGGCACACGGACCCTCCGACCACTCCCTCCACACAGACGATGTAGGTGAAGTCTGGACTGAGTTCTCGGAGCGTGACGGAGCGAGCTGTGCCGCGGACGTACACGTAACGGGGGAAACGGTCCGGAGCGCCGAAGCGGTCAAACAGAATCCGATAGTGGACTTCTTCCAGGCCCGGCCCAGATCCTGGGGTGTAGCGGTGGTGATTTCTTGTGATCCAGTTGACATGGGCTGTACTGGACGTCACCTGATCCACGGAGACGTTAGTGACGAAATGGCGGTTGAACACACACGGATCTGTGATGACGGGCAGGGCCTCATTGTGATCTGACCTCAGTAGGTCAAACTTCTCTCTTGACTCCACCAGAGAAGTTGAGGTGGTGTTTAAATCCGTGCTGTTTCTGGGCCCTGGCGTGGAAACGGGTGGTGGATCCGTTCTGGAAATAACATTCGACCTTCGTCTCCCTTTGCCGCGTTTCCCAGCTGCCTCGGCGGCAGGTCGTGGCCTCGGGTCGAGGGACTCCTTTGGTTTCTTCCTTTCCAGAGAGGAGGAGGATTCTGGGACCTCTGCACCCCCCTGGTCTCCCTGGATTCCCGCTTCTTCCTGTTTCTCTCTTTTCCACTCTTCTAACTCTACCTTCCCCATCCCAGCATCCCTGCCCCCCTGTCTTGGATCGACACCTTCTGCCTCCTCCACCTGACCTTCTCCACCTCTCTCCTCCTGCATTACTGCATCTGTTAGCTCTTTTTCCTTCCCCACTACACCCCCTCCCCGGCTCTCCTCAGGCTCGGCTTGGCTCCTGCACATGTGGGTCCAGTTCCCAAGGGGCTCCAGCAGAGAGCTGTTCACATAGTCCAGATATTTCCCCCTCAGAGTTGCAGGGTGATGACATTGCACAAACACGGTCAACAACTTTCCCTGAGAATGCGCAGCTGTCATCCATCTCTTCAGCTCCTCCAGGCGACAGTCGCACGTCCAGTTGTTGCCGTGGAGATCCAGGTCGTAAAGCACGTGGTTGAGGGCGAAAATTTCCCCGGAGAGGCTGGTGAGGAAGTTGTTCTTCAGCTTCAGCACCTTCAGATGTTTAAGTTGAGAAAAGGCCACAGAGTCCACGTTGGAAATCCGGTTGCGGCTGAAGTCCAGCTCCTGGACGCGCTCCAGAGGGTCGAGTAGCCTGGCGGGGATTTCCTCCAGCGCGTTACCGTCCATCAGGAGCTCTCTGAGGCCGGACAGCCCCTTCAGAGCACCGCTGTCCAGGCGGGAGATTCTGTTGTTGCTCAGGGACAGCTTGGAGAGCTTTCTCAGGTTTTGGAAGACGTGGTTTCCAACAAATTGGATTTGATTCTCCGACAGCAGTAAGGTGGTCAGAGCTTTGAGCTGGGAGAACGTGAGGAGATTGCGCACGGCTGACTGTTTGTTGTGCGCCAGGTTGAGGAAGCGCAGGTTGGAGAGTTTGGAGAAAGCGTGTCTGTGAATGTGCTGCAGCTGATTGGACTCCAGGTGGAGATAGTGCAGACTGGTCAAGCTTTTAAAAACAGAGTCCTGCAGAGCTTCTATTGAGTTGCCATCAAGGCGCAGTTTGACGAGATTATCTAAATTGGCAAATAGCTCGGGAGTGATTTTTTTCATGTCATTATTATTTCCGTAGAGGATTGTTAATTTCTTCAGAGGCTGTAAAGTCCCGGCAGGTAAATCTGATAAAAGATTATGGCCCAGATACAGCTCCTCTAGTTGGGGTATTTTCTCGAACGCCTTGGGGTGAATAGTTTGTATTTGGTTGTATTGTAAATTCAACCGTACAAGGTCACCGTACCGTGTGAAGTCGGAGGCAGAGATGTTGCTGATGAAGTTGCCCCCGAGGTTGAAGATCAGCACCTCCTCGGACCCCCGCGTGGAGGCTTTGGGCACCGTGCGTAAACCGCGGTTGGTGCACATGAGGTGCTGCGGCTGCTGGCACTCGCAGCGGTCCGGACAAAAGCCCGTGGCCCCTGAGGAAGAAGCGGACCCATGGAGGGAGAGCAGGAAAAAAAATAGTCCTGCCAGTAAATGACCGGTATCCATCCCCACAGCGCGGCTGTGTTCTGGTGATGTCTCTTTGTGTAGTTCAGGTGCAGTCGCCCCCCTCATCTCTCACGCTGGAGACCATAGTCCACTTGTTGATCCAAAAAGTGGGGAGACATACACGTTTAATGACTGAATGTGGATAAAACACGCGGCTCCACCACTGAGCGGCATTATGGAGGCGACAGAGCAAATTAATTTGTGCAGTGCGCTCTGATGCTGTCTGAGCAAAGGCTCACCTCCCCAGTAAAGCCTCCATCCCCCCAAGTGGTCATCTGCAGCGAATTACAGTTACAAGGGGGGGGGAGTCGAGTTCAGGCGCAGAGCACACACACACACTCGGAGTAGTCCCTCCTGCGCTCTCCACTCTGCGACTCAGCCAAAAGCAGATGTGCGCAAGCCATTACGCACGAGTTCCAGAGTTTTACGCGTGCACGTATAGTCATCAAACACGAGCCACGCGAGTGCGCAGAAACGCGCGCATAGATGGAGAAAGAGAGAGAGACTGGGACCAGCCCCCCACTCTCCCTTTGGCCGAGTTTTCTGCGCGCCCCCGCAGCCACCAGGGGTCTGAGATCTGGATCAGATCCGTGGTATGGACAAAGCAGACAGGAAGATTTCCTTCCCACGGAATCCCAAGAGCCCCGCAAAGTCTTGGATTCCAGTAGAGTGTATACAGAGTGAGGCAGTCATCTTTACAAAGCACTTAAATGACTCTCATTGGCTTTCGATAATCCATGAAAAAGGATTCGCAGAGGAGCTGCAGTGAACAGCTATATTCCAGAAGACATGCAGGTCGACGCAATGCAAACTTTACATACACAAAGTCAAGTCCAGTAAAGCTAATGAACCCATCCCCAGCCCAGCATGCACTCCAGCCTGAACAGAAACTCCATCACCCTGCAGCTTAACTGTAATCAACCATCCTCTCATCAGCACGCCCCTGTGTTGCCTGTTCTTGGGACACAAGGAGCACAGATGGTTCACATTTGCAGATGAGGAATTCGGGTCGCCAAGTGTGTGTTAAGGCTGACGAGGAGAGGTGCCAAATCAGAGTTAAAGATCTTGAAACTTGAAAGAGGGGGAATTAAATGCAGGGTGAGTGGGGCATGTGGAGTTTTTTGTTTGTGCATGAGCTGACTGAAGAATGTGGCTCTGTAATGTACCCACATGTTCTAATAAGGTCCAGTTTAAAAAACAAACAAACATTCAGATTAGACCTCTGCACACGAGGGCTCGCCCTTTGACACAGATTGAATAGTTTTAAGATTTATGCTAATCTTTATTCAATACTTCAACTCTTCTGTGCACCATCTAACTAGTCACACACACACACGTGCATGCGATTGCAACATGATGTTAATGCCTAAAAATAGAGATATGTCAACTATGGGAAAAATATGCTGTCATAATTCATCCAAGCACACACAAAAAATCCCCTCCGTCTCTCTCTCTCTCTCACACACACACAGACACACATTTTCGCACATATACACACACTTGAGCTTTTTCAGTCACCCCTGGGGATCTGAGCTGAGCTAATGCACGACTGGTGCAGCTCATTGCATTTCCAGCACAGCGCTAACGTGCTCCCCGACGGGCCTCATTCACGTGCATATCTGCCGGTCCACATCATAGCCGGGCACTAAAGCTCTGAGTGAGGGAGCGGGTGTCTGAATATGAGAAAAAAGAAAGACAGAGAGAAATACAACCCTTGGGGAAGCCCCCTCTCTCTGGGAGGTCATTTCCCGTCTGGCCATTTCTCTCTCTCTCTCTCTGAAAATTCTACAACCCCCCCCAACCTCTACCCCCTCCGATCTTTCAAGTCTCTCGCGTTTCCCCCTCTCTGTGAGGAACACACACATTGAGAAAACACTCAGAGATCTGGCCTCAGACACAGTGGGACCAGTCCATTTTTTTTTGTAAGGCTGTCGCCTGGTCTGTGTCAGAGCTGAAAGTAGTACACAAAAAAAGATGACATCAACACAGATCGGCTTTCACTGTAGCCTCAGAAATAATTGGAGATAATTTGGAGGTGGATAAGGTTGAAAAAGTATTTCCCCAAAGGTCCAGTGTGAAAACGAGATGGACAGATTGGATGAAATTTGGAAACAGGATAAGGAAATATATACAGTTTGAAAGTGATAGGTCAGAGGAGTGAGTGCAGTGTTACACTGGCGTAGACAGGGACTGTTGTGTGTGGGGAAAAAAAAATGTTTGGACCTGACCCAGATACACAAAGAGGCCGGGCACAATAGGCAGCACTGAGGGTCCTGCAAAGAGCTGTCTGCCATCGTGCCTGCACACAATAACGGCTGCGGACGGGTTTCACCAGCCCATCGTTTCATCACCCCTCTCTGCTCTCCGTGGGCCTCTCACCGTTCAATCAACTGGCCATATGACATTTCAGTCTCTCAGCACAGAGCGAGTGTGTGTGGGAAACGTAATCCATCGGGGGAGAGAAAGAGAGAGAGAGAAAGGCTTGTATATCTGCCTGCACCTGAGTCTGCCTGTTTCTAGCGACTGACAAATGTGGGTGTGCTCAAAAGTATGAAATAGAGGGGTATGTGCGTGTGTGGCTGTGTGTAAATGAGCGGAGGCTGCATTTTTTTGTTCCCCCCAGTAATTACATTATTCACATTTTGAGATACTTTACTTTTGTTCAAAAAGGATATATTGTGCTCCTTTTTTCCACATAATGACAGAAAGTCTATAATATTAACAAAAGCACGGACATACACTCATGTGGACAAACACTACAGGACTCCACAGGGACTAATCAGTTCTTCACACAAAGTCACAAAGTTGCAGGAAGTTGTGCTTGTGGAAACATGTGCATCCGATTGTAGCTCAGAACGCAAAGGGATCTGCGCCTCACAACTCCCTGGAGGCCCAATGTGCAGCACATACACAGTGTGAATGGGACACAACATGGTAATGTGACACTGCATGAAACCGGCACATATCTGGGGCTTATCATAGCAATCAGCGCAGAGGACGGGCTGTAGAGATCCAACGGCAGATTTGTTCAGATTAGCCCTTCAACGGTGCTCTTATCAACAGGAAACGGTTCGAACAAGTAACAGATTGTCCCTTTGTGCGGCATGGGTGAGCAATCCTGTGTGGGTCCATTTGCGCATAAAGTATGTGTGCTTGTACGATGTTTAAGTGAAGTGTACGTGTCTATGTGATGTATTCTTCTGGTAACTTAATGAATCAGAAGGTAGGGGTAAAGGAGAAAGAGCAAAGCAAAGGGAAGGAAAATAGGGAATGAGGAGGTGGGATTGTGTGTGTGTGTGTGTGTGTGTGGGTTGGGGGTAGTTTACATGAAGAACAGCTGCTGGGATCATTAGGTGCTTTAGTTAGAGCGGAGAATCATCGATCTAGTCCATGCTTACAGACGTTAGCATTGTGTGCATGCCTGTGGGTTTGTAAGTGGTTGAGTGAGTGTTGTGTGTTTATACACTGAGAGCGAGATGGTGAAAGAGACTCTGTGCAACACATGTGCGTAGCTGCACGGATGCGCTGCTGCTCTATGTGTGTGAATGAAGACGCTCTCTATCACGTCATGCTTCACACAAGAATTGGCCAAGTATTAGATGCAGCTAAATGTACTGTATATATGTGAAGGAAGACTGGTGTGGAGAACACCTGGGCCCCATGCCTGCAACCCTCCACGTTCCCAATGCTCCTCTGCTCCAGCTGGTTCCCATCTCACCGGGGAAAACACAAAGGAAAGATGGAGGGAAAAGAGCAGAGGGCACTGAGTCCAGTTGCCGCAAAATTGTCTCTACAAATCATCACTCCGCACAAAGAGTAGTGACTGAAAAACAGAGTGGAAGAGCTGAAACCAAATGGCCACAACAACACGAGCTCCATCGTGCAATGTGGGAAATGCATTTGCAAAACATTCCATTCTGCTGCGGGAGCGCGGCAGCCTCTTTCGGCCTGACCTCCAGGGGTCACGTGTCCACGTTAAGATCAAAATCTCAAAACAAGTCGAGGGTGAGAAGAAAAAGTAAAGGAGGGGTAGCAGAACTTTTAGCTTTTTGGGTCAAAACTGTGTGAGTTAAGAATGGAGGGAAGAGAGCAAAGGAAAAGAGGAAGGGAGGTACGTGACATCTGGGAAAAATTAGAGTACGCTGTTGCCCTGTTGAAAGGGCGGAGAGGCTGGAGGGGGAGATAGAGGAATAAGAGCATTAGTGGGAAAAGGATAGCGTGTGTGTGTGTGCTGAGGGTGCAACTCTTTGATCATTGAAGTCTGATATTAAATGTCTACATGCACACAATCAGCCTCAGTCCCATAATGACACTGAGAGAATGTGATGCCTTCAGATCCTGAGATCACCAGGCTGGACAGAAGATAACATTTAAACTCAAGAACGCAAACTGTGCCAGGCTACGTGAGCACAACACACACACACAAAAAAAACATTAAAGTGCCATGAGTCATTAAAACAAAGTCCTCAGTCAGTAAATTGGAGAGCTGAGACATCTGAGCCACAGCTGTCAACTCAGTCCCCCCCACAATGCTTTGCTTCTGTCGCCCTCTGCAGACATGGAGACAATATAGCCACATGGTGAGTTAAATGGAGGCTGGAGTATGGTGATTTATTATTTGAATGCTGATCCCCTCTGGTGGGGTGGCATGGTGGTGCGGGAGGTTCTCTGTGGGACTTTGAGAAAGGTCTCCCTATTTATAATTCATTTAAGTTCTATTTCACAGTGCATGTACTGAAGTAAATGGCAGACCATTGATATGATGGAGTGGAAAATAATAGGAATAAAATAGAAATCCTCCCTGGATGTTTTTAGCCACAAGCAGCTCTGTGTGCAGTAACCATATCCACCCTACAGATGACACTCCTGCTGCTCGCACACTGTGTGCTGTAAAGCGAGAGACAGAATGGTGAGGAGTGGATATAAATATCTTTACTGTGCTACACAGACTTTAAAGTGTGTCTATCACATGTTACTTTATATGACTGATGTCTTCTGACTCCCTCTTAAAAAAAAAATAAAAAATAAAATGTACTATCATTAGCAAAGTCAGCCTGAATGTATATCTGGTGTATTTTCAGCTTTGCCATCTCACTGTTTTTGTGTATGCGTGGGCCATCGTTGATAGGCGTGTTCCAGACTGTTTTCACGTGACACAATCGTACACTGTGTAGAAACATGGAAGACATCTACGAAACGAACACAGTTAACAATATTGGCTTCCTTTCCTAATTCTAATATCCTTTTCAGTAATCATCATTCAGTTTCTCTCAGTCAGTCCACACATGGCCGGCCTATATTCCCTCAAAGTCTAAACACTGCCATTAGTTGTGTTGGTTCTAGATTTCTGGACACACCCAGCTCTGCCTTTTTTTTTCACTCTCTTTTTTATGTTTCCTTTCCCTCTGTTGCCATAGAAATAAGCCCAGGCCCGGAAGTGACATCCACAAGCCCATGCAAAGGAGGAAATTTGTTTTGTTGGATAAACAAATGTGAGGCATGAAGGTGGTTTGGAACGCTATAAGGGCAGAAGGGGTGGACTGACTCAGCGGGGGAAACATGAGGTGCATAAGTTCATCAGAGAAAGACAGACATTGTGTAGAAACACACAAACACATGCTCATAGTTCACCCACATGCTCATTCCGCCGGGGTGCAATCACACAACTTCTCTCACTTACTCATCGTTGCAGAAACCAGGCAGCACTTGTGTACAAAGCCATCTTTTGCAACCAGGACTTCTGGGGGAGAAAAAAGCTCCAAACTATCTGTCATCAGACTGTGTACCGTGTTGTGAAGCAATGCGACTAGACAGATAATTATGAAATTATGTATTTCCAAACTTACTGGCTTATGAACAATGTGCCTCTTATTAGGCTTGTAAGCCTTATTCATGGAAATATACTTAAACATTCTCTAAATAGAGCCACACACATTACATGCTTGTCTTTGTCATTGTTGATATTAATCTAAAATACGTGGTGTGTTGTGCTGTTCAAATAAGAAATTGCAATTATACATCCATTGGGCAAATTGTTGTGGTCTGACTTTAACCAAAAAGTAGCCAGGTGATTTTAGCTGTCATTTTATTTCACAGTACTAATACTTCAACATACTACTACATTACACGTATTAGTACTTCATGAAGTGTTGGACTACTACATTCACACTAGTACCACAGTAACTAGGTGCAAACTCTCACCTTAATGACGTCACACTATGCTCCGTTCAAAAACGGCTCCTCCCCCAATAAACCGTTCTGCCTAATGTACCCGCCCCTTTTGCCAGTATTCTCTATTATCATTGGCTGCGGTGAGCGCTGGTCACACTTGCCCACGGAGGAAGCCCCGCCCCATGGTGAGGGACTCGCTCATTGACGTGTGGACCTGTGTCTCCTCGGGACGTCCTCTGCGTGTCTCCGCTCTTCAGGACAGGATGCTCTAGTTTCCACCACGGAACCGTAAGCTTCTCTCCTCCATTCACACATTGTAAACTGTGTCTCTTCTGTTTCCGCCGTTTCCGCCTCACTTCCGCGTGCGTTGAGCGGCGGCGGAGGGGGGACGCGGCGTCTTTTTTTTCTCCGCTGAAGTGAGACGGCGCTTTCGATAGAATTGTTAATGGACTTCCTCCTCGCTGAGTTAGCGCGCGCGCGCGTGTGTGTGTGTGTGAGCCATCAGTGTTCATGTGATGTTATGGGGCACATGTTTTCATAATGGTTGTCTTGGTAACAGGAACTGATCGCGAACTGTGGATGTCCACGGGACACCTGTGTCCCGTCACCGTGGAGTTCGTCCCCATTAGTGACAGCTGTTTAATAATGGATGACGATGCAAAATATTATTCTCACATTTATTCTCTGATTACACATGGAGATCATAGTGAGGGTGTAATCTCGTTAATCCAGCTTGACTTGATGGGAACTAAATTACAGTAATGCCTGTCATAATGTGTATAAATATGTCACTGTACCTACTATTTAGAATGAGTGTTTTTCCTGGCAGACGCTACTTTAGAGCTAAAATAATTAGTAGTACATCCACACAAAAAACATCTTTAATAAGAAAAAAAGCGGTAGTTTAATTGTTAAATATTATGTTATTATGTTACCATAATTATTTTTCACCATTTTATCTTATACACCAATCAATAAGTCGATAAATCCAGAAAACAACTGACAAGATTAATTATTAAAATAATTAGAAGTGGCAGCCCTGCACACCATTAATTCATGGATTAATGACAAGCGTTTTCTTTCATTTGGCCTTTGTTGTGCCTGAGTGTGTGAGTGTGTGTGCGTGCGTGCCTTTGTTTTTATGGCAGTGTAAATCAATACTTGGCCTTTGCACCTTAGACCAGACAGGGTCTGTTTATGCATGAGTGGAGATGGAAACACTATCACCGGGCCATACACACAGTCGCAGGCATGCCTGCGGGCACACAAACTTTGTCATTCCTTTGCCCAGACTAGTGTACAAAAAACTGTAAATCTATAGATATTTATTGGAAACACATCTAGACTGAGGGTGAGTCTATTATTGAATTTACAGCTCATGTGATGCGAGTATTTTCTTTCTCTTTTCTTTTTTCTTATATCATTTTTAAAGGAGAATAGCCTAGTAGCAGGAAGATTATATCCAGCAACAGCAGCACAAAGGGGTTCCAACCCCATGTGTTGTCATTCATCTGGTCAGTGGAAGTGCCCTGAAGCAAGAAATTGAGCCTCAGTGGAGACGAGGCCTGTGGGGCCAAAGCGAGGATTGTACCACAGGCCTCCGTTTTCAGTCCCTCCACCTGCGGTTCACTGTCCAGCCAAAATGTTTCCTCCTGCTGCTGCAACATTTCTGGACATAAACAGCCAGCGTGGCCAACGTGACTCACCGAGTTATCTCTCTGTCACTCTCTCCTTTACACAACACCCACTTAAGAGCTGGTAAATACAGAGCACTGCGGCCTTGACTTATTCTCCAAGTGGCCTCTCTGAAAACAGCACGTCCGTGATCTCCTATGGTTTTTATAAGGTTATGGAATGCCCTACTTCCCCCGGCACCCAGACTCGGTGTGAAATCACATTTCTGCTGGAGAACAGCATAGATTCTTCTATAAATAGCCTCATGTTTTATGCCCTAATTTTTTTTCCCATAAAGAAGAAACAAACAGAATATATACTTGACTTTGGGGTTTTTGGTCGGTATCCATAGCAACCTGTGATCGAGCACTAACACAAAGTGTGCCTTGTCTCAGCAGGATAGAGACAGACACGCATCCTTTGTGATGCAGCTTTTGCAAAAATGCCTTGGTCAGAGTTCTATGAGCATGCTGGGTTTTTAGGCCTTTCGACTTCCTCAACTGTCTCTCTTTGAGTGCACATAAAAATGAACTGTCAGTGGGATGGCATTTTGAGGCTGCGTTTTCCTTCTTTGATCACTGCCTTTATTTTTACTGTATGTAGGCAGCGAAAATACCTAATGCTGGTATCAGCCAGAGTGTTGAAAATGTTGTTCAAAAAAATAGGTTCAAACAAGCCGGCGCCATCAGCCAGCATACTCAGCCAGAGATGAGGTCAGAGGTCAGATACGCTAAGTGCTACTGCCACCAGCCCTTCTAGAACCATATGCCACCGGACGTCCTTCACACTTTTGCGTTTAGAAAATTGAAATTTTGAGATATGAAGCAGCCGGATCATATCGGCAGATGTGAGTCTATTTAAAGTACATTGCACAAGCTCTCAGTTTGATAATCGGAGGATCATGCACAGCTTTAACTCCATCAATCTGGGAAGAAGCTTTACCAGCGGAGTCTGTTGCTTTAGTGGAGGTAGAGTCCCTGACGGGGCCGTCTGCAGGGACCTCTCTGCAGCCCCAGCCTGGCAGTAACGGGGAGGATATAAAAGTATGTGGAGCCGTCGGGTTGATGGCCGTCCTGCTGCTGCAGGAATGTGTGCAGGCAGAAAGCAGATGGACCGGCTGCTATGTCAACTGCTTGTGGTTTGCTCTCGCCCGGAACTGGAAACTCTTAACTTGACAATTCCTCAGGCTTCTGCCTCGTTGCCACGAGAGCCTGCCGTGGCAACTGGCGAACGACCGACTTTGCTTTATGTATGGCCCCAGGGCCTTTCTTAAATATGGGAACAAAATGTGCAGCCTGTAGTCATGCTCGACACACAAAGGAAGAACAGGTGGACTAAATGAGTTGTCGATGCGTTTTTTTGCCTTCCTGAGCAGTTAGGTGTGATCATTTTTCTGTGGCGGTTGCCATGAACAAAAAAAAAGGTCCCACTCTTTGGAGTGTTGTGCCATTAATGATTGACTCTCATTACGTAAAGGCCAATCCCCGGCACTTCTAGTCTTACAGTGACTAGCCCTGCCGTACAGTACCACAGTAATCACTCAGTCGAGGTAAGTAGGGCACTCGCTGGGATGTTCGGGGACTCGCATCTCCCAGCTTCATCTCTTCAGATCTCCACAGTGCATCCACGACACAGAGATAGAGAGTATTACAGATTAACGGACGGCTTTTTTGCACGTGGCTTTAAGCCAGCAATATGAGGAAGTGTGGCTGAGATAGTGACACTTCAAATCCAAAAGAAAATGTGCATCTGTGCCTCAGATCCTTTTTTGCCATTCTCAAGTCTGAGAAAGTGAGGGAAGGTTTGCCGAGCGCTGTTATGTAAAGCGGTGCCTAGTGCCGCCGCCCCTAACTCACCACGTATTGTGTATACAATCATGGGTGTATTCTTCAAAGAATTCAACCGGTGCTGGAAATTTTCCATTGAGGGGGGGGGGCCCCCCCTCCCCCCGAGCTCTTACAATGTGCCAGCGCTGACTGTTGTGTGGTCGGTTGCCTTCTTTTGTTATTTGAAGTCCACACTGCGTACACATGTATTCACACAGGCGTAGCTATGCAGGAGTGGGATGTATTGAATTCCTGATCTCGTTCACAATCGGTGAAACCCCACCACGCCAGACGTGCCACAGCTTGTAAAGTGCTGCTCCCGGAGTTTTTCATTCGGGACCTGTTGTGCGTGTCCTATTTGTGCCTGCTTCAGAGCCTTGAAGTGGGTGAGCCGCCCGTGTGTTACAGTCTGCCTTCGGCAGCGTGTTGGCTGTTTGTTATGGTGTGTCGGAGGGGTATCGAGGCACAGAGCACATTCTTTCCTGTCGGTGACTCACGTCCTGGGCTTGGTGCTGACTGTAAGGGCAGCCTTGGGGAACTACGGAACCCACAGAGGCACACACACTCACACCACCGGACCGTTTTGCACAAGATGAGCTGGAATCCACAAGTTTACACATTTGCATGCCTTTGAGCGCACACACACACGCGCACAAAGAGCACAGGCCTTCTCTCATTGTGATACTCCAACTGACGGCAGTATGTGCCCTGCTCACGTGAGCAGCACAAACAGACACATTCTAATAGTATACACAGGGAGTGGCAATTATTATAAAACACACAATCCGTATATGTGTATATGTGTATACAATAAAGCAGGCCGGGCAGGTCAGATCGGATTATGGGACAGAATCTGGATGGAAAATGATTTTTAATAATGCAAAACATTTTATCAGCACAAGAAAGGAACAAAGCTTTTTTTGGCCTCTTTGTGTGTGTTTTTATTTGTCTCTAACTTCCTAAAAACAAAGCTGCTTTAGACTTTGGGGATTTCATATCAGACAGACAGATAGTCAGGCCCAGTGAGTCAGTGATTCCTCTCAGTTTTTTTTTCCTCCGTCTCGTCCTGTGTGCCTCCTCTGTGCTCTTAAAAAACAGAAAACAAAGCAGTGCTGCCCTGTCATCAGTTTTGTTTGAACCTATCTCCGCAGTGCTGACTGCGGCTGTGGCGTGGCCTTCAAAGGTCAGAGTCATGCTCCCGCTGTGAATTTCGTGTGCCTGCGGTTGCCAGAGAAACAAGAGGACGACGGCGGTCAGGTCGCGAAAAGATGACGTCGCCGTCGCCCACGCACAGCGACAGCAGCGGCTCCTCTAAACACGACAGCAACCAGGTGAGTTTGTGTGTCTTTGTGCTGTGTTTCCTGTATTTCAGCCTTTGTTTTTTTCAATTGAGATCAACAAGCCTGAAATGTGCCGTGTTCACTGTGTGCTGTAGTATCACCAAGGGTATGAAGTAGCCGCACACATTTTTCTTCTACAAAATGTTCAAATTGATTAGACTATTAAGGGCTTTTATAGGTGGCTATACATTTACACATTTTTTTTTAAATAACTGCACTTAAACGCTGTCTGCTGATGATGATACATGTATCGTTTCCATGGGAAACGCAAACTCGGGGGAAAATGTCCGGATGCAATTCACAGGACATTTTCCGGAGTTGACGGCTGAAAAGCGCTTTAGTGAGCTCCTGTGTGTGTGTGTGTGTGTGTGTGTGTGTCTCCAGGACAGCTGGGAGATTGTGGAGGGGCTCCGAGGGGTTCCTGCCAGCATGCAGGAGCCTGACAGGCAGGAGGGTTTCCTGCTCAAGAGGAGGAAGTGGCCCATGAAGGGATGGCATAAGGTCAGTACCCAACCTGCCCACTTAAAACCCCAGACAGCAACAGCAGCCAGGCACCAGTTGTGTTGCATTACAACACTTTCACCCCTTAATGAGCCAAAAACATATTTTCACCAGCAGTCTTTTCGTTTTTGTTTTTCTAATAATCTGTTCATGAGGTGTTTTTGTTATTGAGAGGAAAGAGGGTGTTTTGAAAGTTGTACTTTCTTTCTGTCCGGTATGAATATATATATATATATAAGTGGCAACCCTTTTTTAATCCTTCACCTCTAACTTTGATACTGACCTTGTGTCTTTTAATACCTCAGGCTATTTCTACGGTTCCTCCGCTTCACCATTATAATCCTCCATGTATTTCCTTCTTTCCGTTCTTCATATTCCATGCTGATTATCCCTGACTCATCTTCCTCCCCCTCTTCTCTCCACCAGTGTACTCATGCATACCTGGAAACTTCTGCCTTGCAGCACGACAGAATTGCCGTGTTGATAGGAAATACTTTTGAACCCTTCAGGCCTCTTCGAGTTATGTCATAGTCAGTGTTTTGTTATTTACTGGAAAACTAAAGCGGATGAGGTGTGCTTGTGAGCCGTGGTTATGTCTTGAAAAGTTCAATATCCACTCTGCATAACAAAAGTTTCATTGCTGCTGTTTTGACATTTTCCAGGCAGGGTCAAGGAAAAGTGGAGTTATTGGTGCAAAACCGCACAATATCTGCATTTTATTGGTGTTTTTAACAAACCTATAATCGCAGAGTGCAGTAAATCTACCATTCAAAAGCGGAAAGAGAGTCACCCTTGTCAATAAATCCTGACTGAGTTTGATTTTCTGCCCACCTAGAGATACTTTCTGCTGGAGAAAGGCATCTTGAAATACGCAAAAAGAGGAAGTGATGTAGGTATAACCCACAAACGCAGCGTAATAATCTGCATCTGCGTCATTCTTGCACGCAAAACACACCATGACTCCGTGTTTTTTGCACAGTTGAAGAAGGGAAAGCTTCACGGCTGCATAGATGTTGGCCTGTCGGTCATGGCCATAAAGAAAAAAGCCATGTGCATCGACCTGGACACAGAGGACAACATCTATCACCTAAAGGTAATGTATATGAGATTCAGTGTCATCTCTCTCTCTCTCTCTCTTTTCTCTTTTTTTTTGTAGATATACAGTGTATATCTATATATATAAAAACATCCTCACCAGTTCTTCGCTCCTAATTTGACATTATGGCACCCAGGTGAAGTCTGCCGAGCTGTTTGAGGAGTGGGTGTCGAAGCTGCGTCATCACCGCGTGTTTCGGCAGAACGAGATTGCCACGTACCCCCACGAGAGGCACCTTTTCCACCCCCACGCCTCGTCCTCCCCCTCCCTCAGCGACTCTCTGAGAAAAGTAAGTTGTCTTTCAACTTGCAATGTGGTTTTGTGCATCACCCTTCCTCATTTTCTCTCTCCCTCTCTCTCTCAAACAGAGGGCTACTCTCACCAAACAGGCCTCACTCCACCAGGCAAAGCTCACTTCTTGGCTCCATTCCTCAGAGGACATGGACAGGTGCTGCAAAGGTGGGTTGCTCATTCTTGTTTTCTCCGTTTCTCGGCATGTCGTCTAGATTTTGAACGTGCATCTCATAAGATGACATTTTCCCCACAGACTTGGAGGAATGTGAATCCTACCTGCTTGAGCTCAACCTGCTGCTGAAGAGCATGGAGGTCCTCCACCGCACGTACTCCGCTCCCGCCATCAGTGCACTACAAGTGAGATGGCCAAATGTGAATGTGTTCTTGGTCTTTATTTCAGCCTATGTTTCCCACAGAATAAGCACCTATGGAATTAATAAGATGGGGTGCTCAGGTCAGTTTTGGATATCCTTTTTTGTTTCCCTACCCCCTAAATAAATATTTTGATGCTGCTGCAGGCATCTACTTATGATATTCCCAAAAAGGAGAAGAGGCCAAAGAGATGGCGATCCAAAAACAGTGGCAAAGAAACCAAAAGCACATTGCAGGTACATATATTTTATTTTCTGCTCATGACTATTGATTATTAGTTCACAAACATTCTGCAGTTAGAATAATGGTTCACGGATCTTTCCCGTTTTGTTTCTCTGGGCCCCCAGGTACCAAGCTGTATTTCTTCCAAATCCCCTCGTCTTCATGCTTCCAACCCAAACCTGTCCACCACTGAATCTAACATCCAGGAGGCCTGTCCTGAATCCCCAGACTCTCCTACAGACGGCTCTCGTCTTCAGGAGGACTTCTGCAGACTGGCCAACAACGGTGAGTCCCGCGAGATGGCTCAGAGGGTCTGCTTTAAAGAGAAACATATACTGTTTTGCATATGGTTAGATAGTTTCCATGACAACTGTCTTTGTTTCTCTCTCCGGCATTCGCTTCACTCCAGTGCACACGTCACTGAAATCGGCCTTTGGCTCCCTGGTAGCGGAAAGAGACAGACTGAGGCACACCGTGGACATGCAGCCGCCGCAGCCAGTGCAGGTCCTGGGCTTAAAAACGTCCTATGTCTCAGTGAGTCACTCGCTGGTTCTGAACTCTTCATTCTGCACCACTACACCACAGTTATGTTACAACACCATAGCGTGGCTTCTTGTTACACAGGAATGTTCTGGCGGCGGCGGCGACGGCTCCCAATCCTTGGTCCACCAGGTGTCCAATGAGAGCAGAGCGTCTATCCCGGAGTCCATGTCGGAGTTCTTTGATGCTCAGGAGTATCTTCTCTCCTCCTCCTCCTCTGAGGTACACGAGATATACGAGCTCCTATGTCATGCTCCTCCTATTTCGTTTAAAGCTAAAGACGACTCCCGTCTGTTATTGTCCTCTGATTCTATGGCTGACCTTTTACCATGGATTTTTTTCTTCTCTCTCTCGTCTCCAGGTGTCCGACGACGACTCGTACATCAGTGATGTCAGTGACAGTGTCTCCATGGACACCTGCAGCAACGAGGGAGGCAGCGAGAGACACAACTCCGGTACAGGATACACTCACAAATTGTGTGCCTCGGGATGTGCGCGCTTGAATACAACAGAGAGACGTATAGAGACGCGTACAGAGACACTCTTTTAGACTTTCTCTGTGCGCTCCAGTGGAAATGAGCCGTGTGTGTCCGTTTGTGTGTATTATTTTGTGTACTCAGTGAATGTGCCGCACACGTGTGTGACCAAGCATCCGTGGACAGGCATCATTAATTCACTGCTGGAGATGGTGTTTTTCTTCTCTGCATAAACCTCATAAAAAAAAAAAAAGTTGAATTCAATGATTTATTTGCAAATATAAATATTGGGGGGAGACAACATTTGTTCATGAGTTGTTTTGAAATGCTGCAGTCAGTATTTGAGTTTTTATATGTATATGACGGTTCTCACATCGCTGCCTCTCACTCATTGCCGTTATCCTTCCTCTTCTCTCCTCCAGTGAGCAGCGTGGTGGCCCGCACCCGTCGCCGCTCCACGCTGCCCTCCACCAGTCCCACCGGCAGCGTCAGTCTGTGGAACATCCTGAGGAACAACATCGGCAAGGACCTGTCCAAGGTGGCCATGCCGGTGCACCTCAATGAGCCGCTCAACACCCTGCAGAGGTTGTGTGAGGAGCTGGAGTACAGTGAGCTACTAGACACCGCCAACCAGACGCCAGACCCTTTCCAACGCATGGTGAGAGACAACACACACACACACACACACACACACACACACAAATGTGTGATGTTCAAATCTGCTGTGGCAAGATGGAGAAACTCTGACGCAGAAACAAGTCTCACATGGTTTGGCACTCATACTTGTATGATTACAAAAATCTTACTCTAGCTGCTGGAAATAAAAGTATTCATTACGTCGTCACCCAGACTAAAGCAAATCGTGATTATGGATGGTTTTGAGCTTTTCAAACTGTGGCGTTTGTTATTTTACCCGTTTCTGCACGAGGCTTTTATGAAGTTTCTGGGTTTCTGGGCTTTTTTTTTTCCTTTTTTTTTATGTATCCTGAGGATTTTGAAACCTGTCTGTAGACAAATTGTTACTTCCACACAAAAATATGATTATTCCAATCTCACACTTGTTCTCCACACAGTGCAGACATGTAGCAATCATTTCTCCCGTCTGTTTTGTTTTTTGTTTTTCTTTACACAGGTGTATGTCGCTACATTTGCAATATCTGCATATGCATCCACCTACCACAGAGCAGGAAGCAAACCCTTCAACCCCGTCCTGGGAGAGACGTACGAGTTTGACAGACCCGATAAGGGCTTCAGGTTTATAGCTGAACAGGTATAGCTCACAGTTTACAACTCACACATGTGATTCACTGGGTAGGAACACAGCCCCTTCGCAGGATGGTGTGTGCTTAACAAAAACTATACATTTTGAATGTAATATTATTCATGTATTCTTAATTTACATGTCCCACCTTTGTGCCATTGTCTTGGGTGCCTGTTGGAACAGCTCTTCCTGTTCTTTGCTTTAAAGCCACTGACTTTTCACCACATCCAGTGCAGAAATCCTGCACCAACCTGCCACTCTCCTCCTCTGTGGTGGTCTTGATCATTTACAGTTATTATACTGATCCCTCAAAAATATTTGGCAAAAGCTGTACACCGTTCCCACTGTTCGTGTTTGCCTGACTGATCAATGCAGCTTTGTGAGTTACACGGTGTAGTCTTTTGCATAAATGCCTTTATCTCACCTTGTATCTCTTGTCCCAATTTCCCAGGTGAGTCATCACCCTCCTGTGTCAGCATGTCACTGCGATTCCAGGAACTTCTCCTTTTGGCAAGGTGAGCAGGGGAGGGAGAGCATGTTTGGATTAAAGGTTGGCACTTTGCAGGGCTTTTTGGAAATTGCACGAGTGCCGCCACACCTTTTGGTTTCTGGGTATTTGCACACCAGAAAGTTTATATTTAAAGTCAAATATGGTGTTGTGAAAGGTATTATGGTACCTTATTTGACTTTATGTGGCCTTGGTAACCTCTCTAGTTTTTTTTTCCACTGTGCGATAAAGTAAGTATATTATTGATAGTCAGAGACCATGCACGCAGTTGCCTTGTTTGCATCTCTCTCTGTGTATAAAGACGCTGATTTAAAAAAATAAAATAAAAACACCATTGAAGAGACCTGAGATCTAAATTAAGATGGTGTGATTATTATCCATGGTGAGGAGCTGATATTTTGTCTTTCTTTCTCTTTTAGATGTCCGATGGAAAAATAAATTCTGGGGCAAATCCATGGAAATTGTTCCTATGGGAACCACAAATGTCACCCTCCCTGCGTAAGTGTGTAAAGTGTCGCTCTCGCTCTTTTGCTTACTGCGAGTGTGTGTTTGCATGTGAGCACGTGTCTATACACATATATTTGTTTAACATCCGGGTCCACATCACCATGCGCAGTACTAGATTTTTTTTTCACTGACTTAAGTACGTATGTGGTTTCTCCAGCTTTGGAGACCATTATGAGTGGAACAAAGTGACGTCCTGCATCCATAACATCCTGAGCGGCCAGCGCTGGATCGAGCACTACGGGGAGATGTCCATCAAAAATATCAACAGTGACACCTGCCAGTGTAAAGTCACATTTGTCAAAGTGAGAAAACTCAAACATGATCATAATAATCCTGCAATATTTTCATAGCCTGACAATACAGAGATAAAACGTCTGCCTCTTTAGGATTATTGCTCTTTTAGCTACATTTACATGAACATAATGTACATGAATGCTGGTGGGTGAAGTCCGGCTCTGCCAGGCAGTCGACTCAAGTAGACATGCTGTACCATTGTCAATAGCGAGGCATACAGCGCCCTCTGCTGGTCAAAATATATAATAGAACATCTGAATAATCTCAGTAACAGTGGCATTTATGGTATTTATTACATTGTTACATTAAATATGCTACATTTCACATTATTAACTTTTTTATTTCCTTTTAGGCAAAATCCTGGAGCTCTACCGTGAATGAGATTGAAGCGGTGATTACAAATAATAAAGGAAAAGTTGTACACTCCATGTTTGGAAAATGGCACGAGTCTGTATTTCAAGGGGATCCACCTGCTGCCACATGCATCTGGAGAGCAAGTGAGTTATAGGTCAAATGGATTATACGCTGCTTAAAGAAAAACAATTCTTGATTTGACCTTTTTGTTATGCGTGTGCATGTAGACCCCATGCCAGTGGACCAAGAGCAGTACTATGGCTTCACACAGTTTGCAGTGGAGCTGAATGAGCTGGAGTCCACCCTGAGACCTCTGCTTCCCCCCACAGACACACGCTTCAGGCCGGACCAGAGGTTGGTTGGCTATTGTTTTGATATTCATCAAAAAAACAGTACTTTTTTTTCCCAAATGTGTTTTTATTTAATTTTTTTGGCCAAGATTGACCAAATCCATACAATAGTATGGTAATAGTACAATAGTATATTGAAATGTGTCTAGTTATTTTGGGCTTGTTATGGCCTAAAATTCTTGATTTCACAGTTAAATCAGTGTTTTTTTTTGTTGTGTGTGTGAGTGCGTGTGTGTATGGTAGGATACATCGGTTAAATGGTGGTTATGCGCCGTTAAAACCCTCGGTTCCTAACCCTGACTCACTCTGTCTGTCTACTTGGTCCAGGCTGCTGGAGGAGGGGAACCCAGAAGTGGCTGAGGAGCAGAAACAGAGGATAGAACAGCTCCAGAGGGAGAGAAGGAAAGTTCTGCAGGACAACAACATGACGCATCAGCCTCGCTTTTTCAAGTAGGGTGTTTTCCACCTGTTATTATTTGGCTTTGAGTCTTTGTGTGATGTCAGGCACAGGGTCTGCATGAATTAGTTCAGTCAGACCTCCTCACATTGACTGTGTCTCACATGTAATAAACATTAGGGACATTGCGTCCCATCCATCACTCAACAGATGTGTGTGAATGTGATCTGTAGTGTAATGGTATTTTAGTGGTGGTTATGACTTGCCTACAATTATTCTTGAAACTGATTTATTATATCCATATGGACAGGCAGGACATTCCTGAAAATGTGAGTGATGGACCATTCAAGGTGTTACAACCAGATTTTTTTCTCGTTGTGTTGACAGGAAGTCTAAGGATGACACATGGTTGAGCAACAACTCATACTGGGAGCAGCGTAGGGATCCTGGCTTCAGCAAAATAGACTTCCCTGTGTTGTGGTGACCTCGGGATTTAACTACACACTTCCACTATAACTTCATCACACGTGAGGAAGTGTAAAACTGAACCGAGACCAGCCTCCAAGTGTCCTGACCGGGTGAACGTGCACCAGCCCGTGTCATAGTAACCCAAACCAACATGGACTTCCTGCTTCCACTTTGGGGACAGAGTGGAGCCTGTAGAACTGCATTTTTATTGTGTTTCTCCTACAGCGCACACTAGCTCCTTTTATTATCATGACTGTAATTTACGCAGTTTCACTGTAGACAACGTATTCATATCATCACGTTCTGTTACATGTCAGCATTCACCAAAGTGCCTTTGATTGCAAGGCCGCTCTCAATCAACTGCTTTAGCGGTTATGCAATGACACCCTTTTTATTCCGGGAATAAAAAAAAATTCTCGTTTGGATGTCAACGTACAGTTTGTGGATTTTTTTCGGCAGAGAAAAGGTTCACGGTTGGATTCTCTGATGGTTTCTGATAAGCCAGTTGCTGATCACAAGTTCAGCTCCAGTCTTATTTCAGTGTGATGCCTTGTTTAAATACGTCTTGACTGACAGGTCAGTGGATACAGTTGTTTATTATGAGGGGGAAAAAAGGCAAAAAAAACATATCGGGTAAAAGATGAAAATAAAATGTACAATGGACAGCCAAATTTATAGTATGACATTCCTTTTTAATTATAAAGCTGCTGTTAATCTACTAGTAACTAACAACGTCTGTTTATCATTTCATGTAGAGTAGGTAGGTTATATAACTAGATTTTTTTTTTCTGCTGGTTTGTAGCTGATTCCAAAAATCCTTAATCCAATCAAGAAGTAATAGCTCTCATCAGAACTGTAAAGGAGAGTTTGATTTTGGCTAGAAATTTGACAGATTTGATAAAAATGATAAAATATGTATTTCAGACAAAATTGTAACATAATTAGACTAGAATTTGGATATCTTATGTTTTCTTTAATTCGTGTTTATATTTACTGACTGGTTAGATTCATCTAGAATTGACTGTCAGTCAGAAGGTCTCCCATGAAACCACATTTTGTTATTATTGCAGTACCTCAGTGTGTTTTTTTTTCGGCTGGATATCTCTTTTTTTTGCCTTTATTTTTAGCCAAAGTGCAAGGTAACCAGGATGCATTTATGGGCTACGTCGGTTGAGTGCGTCCTCCCAATGCAGGGTTGGTGGTTTAACACCTGGCGCGACGTCTGTTTCATTCACACACTCGGTCACAGCTAGTTGGTTTACCACCATATACAGGGGTGCTCATTACTTATTTTATTAAGTTATTCAGACAAGAACCAGGAGGCAACGTTTGCAACGTGCCATGCGATGTTCCCGTGTGTGCCTTCCGCGTATGTGCTCCCCTGACTATAACTCACAGGGCGTTCTTTAAAAAAGTGCTCAAAACAACCCTCTGGTGGTCAAACATAAGAACTTCAGGCACTAGTAAAAGTAGCGTCAGTGCAAATATAAAAGCGTGCCAACTTCCGGTGGGAAGTTTCAATGTACAAGCTCACCCAACGTTGGTGAAGTTAGCATTAATAATCCCAAACGACACGTTTGTGTTTCCTCTTAGTATTTACCGGAAGTGGTGAAGTATTTACCAGCGGAAGCGTTGGTAAGCTTTGATACATTTATATTTGTGCATTTTGACAACTGTATAAGTCAACTAGAACAATAAGTTGGAAGGTTTGGCATTTGTTTTGGTAAATATACGTGTTTGTGCTAATTCTCACTTTGTTAAATGTGTTTGCACTATGTGTTAGCGGAAACGCAAACGGGTCGTATTGGAACATTAATGCTAACATCGCTGCTAACATCGCCGCTGTATCTGCTGCTCTCCCACATTAAATGTGTCAAACCACGGCTGGTCGTATGATAGTACCATTAAGGAATATTACGTCTCAATAAATCGTCGTTTCATACATTTTAACAATCGTTTTTGTATGTCGGTATTTCCGGGGAGCTCGTAATTTGAAACTTCCCACCGGACGCTGGTAAGCATGAATATGTGCACTGACGCTACTTTTACTAGTGCCTGAAGTTCTTATGTTTGACCACCAGAGGGTAGTTCTGAGCACTTTTGCAAAGAACGCCCTCTGAGTTTAAGCTCAAACAGTGAGTTATAGTCAGGGATCTGTCTCTGTTTCCTGGTTCTCATCTGGGTAACTTACTTAAAAAGTTATATGCACCCCTGGGTATAATATAACTATATAAGTACTTCAAGTAAGCGCTTTGTCCTAAGTCTGTTTAATAGTAGAGTATGAGTTTAACTTAACACTAAGTATATGTTGTAGTTTAAATAACAACAGTATAATATTGTTAATACATAGATTGAATATCTAACCAGGGCATCACTGTGTTTTACGTGATTTTATTATTGATCCATTCATTGCGTTTTCTGATTAATTTGATTCCTAACCCAGAACATTATTATTTTAACAGCTACAACTCCATGATGTCTGAGCATACAAGGTGCATCCATGCCTCTGAGGAGCAGACCATGTCTATATCTGTGAGACAACTCCCTGACAGCCCCCAGAAAGTCACTTATCATCAAAGACAAGCGTGTCACAAAGCAACAATGCTTCCACCCATCCAAAGGGCACCTACTGGCATGGCTCCACTGTGAAGTGAAGGCACACACTGATTTTGTTGACCTGTGTAAAAGCATATCACCGCGATGCACACAGGTGGTGCTCTACATTAGATAGGATGTGGCAACAGGTGTCACACACCACGTGTGCAGACCCTGCTTGAAAACCACCACCATGCGGAGAAGCAATAATAATACCGTTCCATTTAAAGAATATATTTTTATTTATTTTTTATTTTTTATTGGAAAAACAAAGAGACAGGCCCGCTCATGTCCTGGATATGGCATGCGTAATGACGCAAACGGAGTTCATATGATTCTCATTAACTCTGCAGTGGGAGGAGTATCATGTGGACCTCAAAAACTGAATCCCCCACGGTCCTTCATCACTCCCCCCTAAATCTGAATGGTTTGTACTTAACGCAGTGACACAAGCGCCACGGCTCAGTGACACGGGACTCCCCACCGCGCGAGAACGAATCGGTCCGTGCCACTTTTACGCACGGAATCCTGGGAGCCGTTCCCAGACTGACAGGAGTCGCCTCTACAGAGCTCTTCTATAGAATATTGGCGGTAAGCAACATCTCAATCTGTGCATTAACTGCGGCATTTCATCTGCGGGTTTGTGGTGAGTTTGTGTTAAAACGCTGATTTGTTTCTATGTATAAAATAAAAAGTATAATAGGAGTCACGCGACCTCCAGGCTCATGCGCAGCTGGCCAGTGTCAAGATACATGGTCTGCCGGGAAGTGTGTGTGTGCGCGTGTGTTTGTGTTAGTGTCTGTGTGGAGACCCAATACAACTTTACTTAAAAAAAAAAATCTGTCATGAATTTCTATTTCAACATATATGCTCTATTTCACATTTGACCTTTTTTAAGTGTAAAGTAACTTAGTATACTTTAGTTTGTTAGTGAATAACTGGATTTTTGATGTTAGAGAAAAGTCCCTCCTGACATTACAACTGCTTTTGAATTGTTCAGATCAAATGACTCAATACAGTGAAACCACCTCAAGTTGTTTGTGATGTTACTCAGAATGGGAAGGTGGAGGCTTTCACGATTTCATAGAAGGGAAATGCTTCACGTGTCCCTAATTCTTTTCAGTGTTTATTTCTACCCCCTGCCTTCTTTCTCCAGCCCTCAGCCAAACCTACGTTCTTTTATTTAACTCTATCGTGAATCAAAGTGACACAGAGATACAGCCCAGACTTTCTTCTCCTCACTCTTCCCTCACAGTGCAAATTCTCCAGTACGCCTGATTACCTAAAATATTCATGCTATGCAACCTGAGCCACCGGAGCTTTGCTGAGGTGTGTGTGTGTGTAGCCGCATGCTTCTGTGGTCACTGTAAATGTCAACAATGTGCCAGGGACTTCCTTTAGTCCTTGTGAGTCGTTGCCCACAGTTGGTTGCAGAGCCCGAAGTGGTTTTGGGTTACATGATGCTCACACACATGGCACACAGACACCGTACCACACAGTCTGATTTGCATGGGACTTACATAACATTTATCAAGAGGGGAAAACTGGGGAGGGCACTTCGGGGAAAACACCACTTACCCTTCTGGTAAAATGACATCATAGCCCAAACCGAAACCCCGATCGTCTCCCTCTCCCTTCCAGCCGCCTGCGCTCCACGTCTGCTGAAGCCATGTTTTCCAAGGCCACCGCCAACTTCGTCCACCAGATAGACCCGGACGGAAGCCTCATCCACGTGTCCAGATTGAATGACTCGTGCAAACTGGTTCCCATGGCACTGGTTGTCAAACGCAACCGCGTCTGGATGTGGCAGAGGCCCAAGTACCAAACGACGCAGTTCACCCTCAGCAACTTGTTGCTGGGCGACAGGGAGCTCGCTCCTGGTACGTGTGCGTTCAGAGACTGTTGTATGGATGGGGATTCTTATTTCCATTCCAACATGTTCTGTGATGGGCTATTTTTGTGAAGTGCATGGAGCTTTTCTGGTCGAAAAAAAACCACCACATGTCTCATTAGGTGTGCGTGAGACCGAATTCTTGAGCTACAAGGGGACGTTCGGGGGCAAAATCTTTGGGAAGCTGGAAACCACGGCCGCCTCCTTCAGCGTGGATGTGGAGGGGCGGGGTAGCTCGGAGCTCCAGTCGTGTTTTGGTGACCTGAAGAAACAGGAAGTGGACGTGAACAAGCTCTTGCGCGACTCCAGAAACAGGTGTTTGAATAATGTATAATTTCATCTTACACGCTGGAGGTTTTAAAGCGGCGGCACGATGACCTCATCGTGAGACATCTGATCAGGTGGGGGTGTCTTCGCCCCCCTTTTTAATCCCGGGGTCCCGTTGTCTCCAGGCTGGTGGACATGCAGCACGTGCTGGTGCAGCAGCTGAAGAAACGGGCGGAGGTTCTGGCCCTGGTGAAGGAGTGCATCGTCACCACCACCTCCGGCCTCATCTCGCAGACCAAGCAAGAGCAGTGCACCTTCCAGGGAGTGCTCGGCCTGCTCCGTCTGCTGGGGAGCCGGATTCAGGTTGGATCCTGTTATAAAATTCATAAATATAAAAAAGCGCTCAATGTTTTGATTTCTTTGTTGACCCCATTTTACGCTGTTCCACTTATTAGCCTTCCACACTCAAAACTCCTGCAAGCACATCTCAAACTCCTTAAATGACACTTTTTGCGTGTGTGTCTGCAGGACACCAACAACCTTGAGATGGACAGTGACGTTTCTCTGGAGATCCCTTCTGACACAGTCATTGCGTACAGCATCCTGGAACTAGATATCAAAAAGAATGGACAATTTGGTGAGTGTGTGATTGTGTGATATCGGCGAACACCAGTAAATAAAGATAAAGTGTCGATGCTCTACTCCACCTTTGTTTCCTCGTGTTCACCTGTGATGCGTGTGTGTATTCTCAGATCTTTGCCTACAACCTGACACAATAGGAGGCTTTGAATCGGAGCTGTCTCCGGCCTCCGACTCGTCCTATGAATTCTGTAGTACCGCGGTGGACGGAAAGTGCGGCGGCGAGGAAGAACGTTTGAGTCTGTGGCTGAATGGTTGGTGTCCATTTGGTTGGTGTATCAATTTAACATCCACTCACTACCCTATGAACCACACAGCGGTTACGGTTATGCAAGACACACACACTCTCCATTTTCCCTTTTTTATGAGGAAGTCCAGTGAGTTCCCCTTTTTTTCTCCCCATGCACAGATCATAATTTGTGGATTCATGAATTGTTGCATTGATGATTTGCTCTGAGCTGTACGGATTGGGTCGTCCTGCCTCAGGGGCAGAAATGGGAAGTGAAACCAACTTTAATCAACACTCCCGTCAATGATCAGATGCTGTGTCTCCTTGTCTCTCCCAGGCTCACAGGAGATGGCCCTGTCTCCGCTGGCAGAGCTTCCTCAGCTCACGCAAAGCTCCCTGTTCCAAAAGCTCCGGGAGACCCTGAAGGACCGAAGCGCTCTTTCGTATCTGCAGTATGAGGTGAGGGGCGCTCTGTCTGTAGATTTTTTTTTTTTTTTATCCCTTCTCTTTATTCTGCATGTGTTCTCTCTCTCTCTCTTTCTCTTTCTGTGTCAGATGGAGCGTTGTTGTGTTTGTGGTGAAACACTGGAGCAGGAGGAGAGAGAATCGGTGTCAGCCACTGTGGACCAACCCGACTCAGAGTGCGGCCGCTCGGCCCGAGCGGCTCTCCTGTTGGTCAGTGCTTTGGAAGGTGAGACGAGAAGAGGTTTTTTTTTTGGTTTGTTTGTTTTGTCGACCCTTTAACCCTGTCGTGTCCTCGTGTAGAGTTGCCTGACGAAACACTGAGCCTCCTGAGTGAGAGCCGTGCGGATTTTCTCGTGGCCTTTGACAAAATGGTTTGTTAACTTGTTTTTGTGTATTGCACATCTTTAAATATTGAACTGAGTTATGAAGGAAGGTGGATTTAATCCCCTCCTGACAGCTTTAATTTGAATTTCAACCATCTTTAAGTTTGTGTCTGTTTATCTGATTTGAGCAGATGTGCTCTTTAAAGACGAGCAGCGGGCCTCTCCCCATCCAGTGTCTTCCCGCCCTGCTGCAGGACAACCAAACCTTCCAGCTGGTGGAGCAGCTGCTCGGCTCCACCAACGTGACTCTGAGGAGGAACGCAGAGGGTCTGTGGATGGAGAAGACAGACGGAGCCGGAGTTCTTCCTCTGCTCCTCTGCCTCAGCGTACATGGATTGTCCGTGTTGAGCAACGGGACGCAGGAGTAGAGCGTTCTTTGGCTCTTTTCTGTCCATTTCTTTCTTTCTTGAATCCAAACCTTCTATGGTTGATTGCATAACACCTTTATATCATGACTATCATTGTGTTTTTAAATATTTCTTATAATTCACAGAGAATATTGTAATATTACTTTTCCTACATATATTTTTATACCTTAAAGCCAAAAAAAAAGTTAAGGCACTTAAGATCCAAATATCTAACCTAACAGACAATTGTTGTTAGCTATAAATATATCTATCGCTATAGTGTTTTTTATTTATTTATTCATCTTTGGGTCACAATGAATGTAGCTTAAGCTTAAAGCACTTCTGTTTTCACCTGTTCGTATACTTTAACATACGTAGTATATTTAACATTATTAATACTGCATTTGGGTATCAAATATACTGTGGTACCTAAAAATGAATTACTCCCGACAAAGGTTTTATGAAGCTTCTGGTCATTTTAGTGTCCTTGCCATTTCCCTTTTTGACAGTGAACACTGTAACTCCACTTATAATGAATACTTGATATGATATGATATGATATTCATAAAGTTATATGCATTCAGGTCCCTGTCTGCATTATTCCCCTTAGTTGTCAAGGCTGTATTACAAACTAATGTTCACTGTTTTTTCTTGCAAATTTTAATTTGTGAACATGGGCTATACAAATAAAATGATATTGATTGATTGAAGAAAGAACGGGTTCCTACTCACATGGGAGTAGAAGGTAGACGTGCATTTATCGTTAAAACAATAAAGTTACTGTTCTTTCTTAGTCTTTGTGGATATGTAGATGATGAAGGAAACCACGTCTTGCCTATACCAGGGTATCTTCTGCTAATTTTTGCTGTAATTCCCTTGACCTACGATCATGTTATCTTTAGGGGACAAGAAGGGAGGTGCGAATAGTGCATTCCACTGTCGTCCCCTCCCCAACTCGTTTTATTGTTATTTGGAGTACACACTCCTGTTACTTAGACACTCCTGTTACTGGTGAAGGCCCCCTACCAGGGCCATCCAAACCTCATGTCATCTATACCATGCAGATGATTCAGACCCTACATTACAAACCATGGCGAAAATACTGTGATTTAAATGCAACAGGAAGAATATATAACAATACGAAAAGTCACTAAACATTTTGACAATTAGACAATTTGTCTTGTTCCTGCTTCACACTCCCGCCCTGAAGGTGGCGGTAATGCACATATAAGGATACTTTATTGACCTCGAAAAAAAAAACACCGGAAGTGCAGCAAGAAGCCAGCTCACACGTGACTCGTGGTGGAACGGATGTAAACATTCGGAGCTGAAACACGGAATCCCAACTGTAGAAAATGACCGTGTGCAACTTTTTTCTTCAGGGTCGTTGTCGTTATGGTGATAAATGTTGGAACGAGCATCCGAGAGGAGGAGATAGAGGAGGAGGAGGTGGTGGCGGAGGAGGAAGAGGAGGAGGAGGAGGATACAACAGCCGCTCCTCTGGTCAGCAGCAGTCCAGAGGTGGAGGTAACGATTCATAAACTTGAACTCTAAGTTCAGTTTTCTTGAAATGTTTCACCATCAAGTTTGTTGTGTGTTAACAGCCGACACACGTATATGTCGTTTCTACATGAAACACGCACCTTGTTTGGATCCTGAGAAACTGCGCGTGTGCATTACTTTACGTTTCACTTTGAACGTAACCAGCAACAACACGGTTAGACAGAAAATGAGGGACACCCGGGGTGTTTTAACAAGGCCAGGTGCTGTGTTGTGTGTGACTTTACACACCACGTGGACCGTGGTGTATACAGTCGTTGTATTCTGGGCTAGGGTTAGCTCACGATATATAATATAATGTAGGTGTTATTTCATGCCAATATATATGTATGCAAATATATACTGAAGATAAAATGTATGCATTTCAGTTAGTTTTTTCCCCTAACTTTAGCTGGTGATGTTTTGCATGTGTTTCAGGGTTCGGGAACAGAGTGTGGGTAAATCCTGACCACCAGAAAGCAGGCTACATCCAGCCTTCGTCCTTCTCATCTCGTGGAGGCGATGACTGGGGACGAGGAGGACGTGGAGGAGGTGGAGGAGGTGGAGGAAGTGGCGACTGGGATAGAGGAGATGGAGGAGGAGGAGGAGGGAATGACTGGGGCAGAGGTGGAGGAGGAAATGACTGGGGCAGAGGAGGAGGAGGAGGAGGAGGAAATGACTGGGGCAGAGGAGGAGGAGGAGGGAGGAGAGATAATGTGAGGAGTTCCGAATTCAGCTTTTCCTCGCCAAACAGATTTTCAGAGCTTGATAGTCCCACAACCTTCAATAGGGGAGGAAGAGGAGGAGGACAAACTGTTGGTGATGAAGATGATGCCCAAAAACTGTGAGTCTGATTGTGTTTTACGCCTTGAATAACCAAGATGAAAGATTATCTGTGGCGAGAAGTTAAATCATGTCTGTCTCACTCAGGGAGATCATTCAGGTGGACATGGACAGTTGGGAGACTTCAAGACAGTGGTGCCTCTCGTGCTATTCCAGCTCCAAGGCACCTTTATCTGGTTTGTCACAAACATAAACATTTCCTTACATGATTTTTTGTTATGTTATTTCATGCCCCAAGCACTAGTTTGTTCACCAGAATTTTTATATATTTTTTAATCTTCAACAGGTTTCACTGATCTCTCTCCAGAAGAGCTCAGGCTAGAGTATTACGCCACGAGAGCTTCAGGAGATCTGCAGGGTTATGTAAGTGAAGTTTTTTTTCTTCTGCATCGAAAGTGTTTTCTCAAACGAGGATCGTTTTATTATTTGCTTTCACGTGATCTAAATCTTGTGTCATGTGTGCAGATTAATGGTGTCAATCAGTTGCTCAACCAGTGGAGAAGCAGGATCCAGGAACTGAAGGTTATGAGTCCAGCAACCCGCACAGCTTTGGTGAGACACACACACACACACGCGCACACACACACACACACACACACACACACACACACACACACACACAC
>JAFBJU010022120.1:648405-673288 GCA_016785305.1 Colistium nudipinnis | reverse complement strand
ACACACACACACACACACACACACACACACACACACACACACACACACACACACACAACACCTTTAAAATACAATAAACGCGTTGATATTAATTGTGTTTCATTTCCCTACAGCTTGCAGAGTTAAACAACCCAACGCCTGAGGCACCAAGTGGCTTTGGTTCCGCGACGCAAACCGGATTTGGTTCCTCTACATCTGACTTTGGAAGCAAAGGTGAAGATTTAAGTATTGCTTCTAAGAGAAATGGTTCATCATCATAAGGAATACGTCTTTTTGCTTTCTCGCAAAGTAACAAAGAAGGAGAAAAGTGGTTCATCTTAAATTGTTATAAAATGTACTCTGAGTATTTGGATGTGTTCTCTCTGACGATGTAGGCTTTGGGGCCCCAGCGCCAGTGCAGGCCAGCGGTTTCAGCTTTGCTGCAGCGGGTGGAGGGTTCGGTTCCTCAGCTGCACCGGCACCTTCAGCAGGGTTTGGTAGCGCTCCCACGCAACCACCACCACCATCGGGTTTCGGCTCCTCCTCAGCTACGACTTTCTCCTTCGCTGCTCCGACCACAAACACACCAGCGGCTGCTTCAGGGTTTGGCTCTGCCTCCGGGTTCAGCTTCTCCTCTACCACCAACACTGGCGCAGGATTCGGGAGCGGTTTTGGGGCCGCGGCGCCCGCTGCAGGAGGAAGCAGCAGCACGTTTGGACAGATAAGTGGTGGGTTCGGGACAGGTGCTGCAGCGGGGGCCGTGTCTGCCGACGGAGCCTCGGATCTGTTTTCATCGGAGAGCAAACTGTCTCCAGAGGAACTGAATCAGTTCAAGGCTAAAAGGTTCACTCTTGGGCAGATTCCTTTAAAACCCCCTCCAGCTAACATGTTGATAGTATGATGTGTGGGGAGAGATTACAGCATTTTTGTAGATAAATAGTGATAGGCTTTTTTCTGAAAAAAATCTTGACTCTAAATTCAACGTTGTTTTTTTTTAATGACATCTGATCTTGAAATTATACAGTAAAATGAAACTACATTTAAACTCTCTTTGGTTCAATTTCTTTTTGTTTCTTGTGCAAAGTAAACATCATGTTCATCTGCACAGTTTTCCGATATATGTTTTTTTTATTTAATTCTGTCTCTTGACATAAACGGCTTGTGAGTGTGAGAGTGTAGGGATACTGGACAACTTATGGATGCAGTTTCCAACCAAGTGGATTTGGTTGGAAACTGTTGCTGTACATTCAAAAATAATCAAATGTATTTTACTTTATCTAGAGTATAATAATCCAGGTGCTCACACTGTAAGCTTACATGGATGAAGATACTTGCAGTTGTAATTGCACATCTCCGCCACATGAGGGCATATATAAGCACAATTTTTTTCTGCTTTATGTGACGTAAAAAGAGACGCAGGAAAGTGTAAATAATAGTGTACTTTTTGATTGAGAAGCAGTATATAATCCTAGGGGTGACTATTATTCAGTTTCTGTGGGTGTTTTCCCAAGGATGTGCTCTTTAAATTCGAAACCATCCGTCCACACCAGCTTGTAGATTGTTATGAATGAGTGAGCTATTCTATACATATCTATTAGGTGTAGATGAGGAGATACGCTGACAAACGGACACCAGTAAGCGCTTCTGCTGCTATAGTGGCTGCAGCTCTGCTGACCGGAGCTTTTTTGTTTTCAGCTGACAGTGAGACAGTGATATCGGCAAGAGGCGCTACGGCACTCTATGTATATTTCCATATTTCATGTCCCGGTTAGATGCGCTGTGCACATAACTAGTACAATCCCATGCATACCCAAATAACTGGCAACCCAGCAGTGTGCCAGTTTTCTCTCCTGCAGCTCAGGCCTTCAGCAGAAACCTCCCTGCGAGCAGATAATGCATAAATAATTCAAAAACATTAATGAACGGTTAAAATAGAGACTGTCGTGAAAAAGGAACTTGCCTGTTGTTCTAATTAAAACCCCCATGCGGGTAGCTCTTAAGTATATGTGAGTAAATTGTGTATTCTTTTTTCCTCAACAGTAATTAAGCAGATCTAATCACTCCCTCTGTTTATGAAACATGTGCTTGGGCTGCGTAAATCAGAGCAAAAATTAAAGATAAGGGTTGAGGCACAACACAGAATGTTTTTACTAGGAACATTAATCTCGGCTGTACCTGCGGTTGTACAATTATATTAAAGATATTATTACATTTCACATATCCCACCTGTTGATTTTGATAATGAGGGTTGTAATGTGTGAGTGCAGTCATTTCCTAATTCTTTCCTTCCTCCTGGGGATTGCTTAGTATTCCCAGGATGGCGCCTGGATTTGGAGACTGATTTGCAACACACACACACACACACACACACCTGATGGACAGTGTACAAATTCCTACTATATTCCCCTGCCCCCTCCATCGTTCCCGTGAGATCACAGCACACACAAACCCGGTCACATGACAGCAACATGTATACGGAAACTCAATTGATTCTGACCTGACTCCACCAGCATTGACCCGACATACACAGTATGTGTTGCACGAACACATTATACACACTTTTCCATAGGGAACATAGGAGCTGTCTTGTTAATTCCCCTTTCAGTGCATGTACGGCAGCTGTGTATGTATGTCGAGCTCTGAGCGGATCAATCCTTTTGAATTATAACTTTCTGCCTGCAGCTATTGAAATTCCTTCCTCCCTTCCTGGCTTCTCCAGATTAGCATTTTCTTCTCTTTTCTCTTTTCTTTTTATGAAGCGCTTAAATGCACATCGTGTTCATTGTTGCCACCCGTCCATTGTGGCCACTTCACCCGCTGATGACAGCAACAGATGCCCATTGCAGCGCTTCAGTCCTCTCTCTCCTCCAGAATGCCAATGAGCTCATTCGGATTCAGGCCTGGTATTATCGTGTGATGGGGGCCTGATTCCACTCGACCCTCTTTACTGTTGCAACCTAGAACCAGGCTTAGTAATTGGAACAATGAATCCCGGGCTAGAATTGATTGTGTTATGCCACAGCAGTTCGCCTATGGGAAAGAGGCCATTGATCCAAGGCTTCTGATTTATGCCTGTTTGAGTGGCTTGCTGCTTGCTGGTGACTGAGTGGCACATATTTCACCTGCCAGGGTACGGAGCTGGGCTCCTGTGCTGCGTGTTTATGGGTTCATATGAGGATCAGGGCACTGTGTTCTCCCAGCACACTGACAGTAATGATACTCTGTAGTGAATGAACACTGTCAGGACGGAGAATATATATGCGCTGTATTTCAGTCGAGACCGGGCGAGGCTTGAAGTGGCTCCGAGAGGCTGGGCAGAAAATGATGTTACATTCCAACCATCACTTTTCATTTATCTGTATATGTATAACAGTGATGCACTGTCCATAAGAAAGAAAAGCAATGCGTGCAAATCAACAGTGTTGATTTACATGCATTTGTATCAAACTGCAAAACTGTTTTTTTTTATATATATATACTATATTGCTTTGGTGTCGGGAAGTCATGTTAAGTTGCCTCAATCAAAAATGTACACAATGTTTTTAAAACTTTTTTTTTGCAATTTCTTTTCTTCAGCGTGAAAACAATGTTATGGCTCTGCAACACTCCCTGGTCATTGCGTGTCAGATTAGGAAATGCAAAAGTAGTGAAAGAGCATCAAATGTAAAAATGTACTCTTTATACTTAGAATTATTTGAGATTTATTAAATTATGTGTTCTTACTTCAGTTCAGCGAGACGGTTATTATAACTCCACGACCTACTACTTTAAGTCAGATATTTACATTTTCTCCACAGACCTAGTTTATATGGTGCCAGCTGTGTCCTCCTTACGTTTGGTGTCAGGAGGCCATGGCCTATTCTGTTTAAATATAGAATAACCAAAAAGGATGTGGTGCATCATCTTCATCTTCATCCTCATCCTCCTCATCATCCTCCTCATCCTCATCCTATAACTCATGCCCTCCTCTGAAGGCCACGTGTTGGCGCTGTTTGCCACTCAGCTGAACCCCTCCTCCTCCCCCCTCCCTTCCTCCCTCTCTCCACAGCGGCTCTCCCGCTGGAGATGCACAGTGATCAGCAGCAGCAGCAGCACCAGCAGCAGCACAGACACACACACACACACACCGTCATCCCACCAGCAGCAATCCAACCCAAACGATGACATTCTCACAGCAACACCAGGAGCAAACTGTTATTTGACAACTTCCCCACCCACGCCTCCTCTCCGCCACTCCTCTCCGTCCGTGGTGAGTGCCTCTCTCTTCCGTTTTCTTAATTGCACAGCCCAACAGCGACAACGCTTGCACCCGAGATTATATTCCCGACTCATGCAATTAACAGCGCTGCAGATTAGGGAGTGAGCTTGCAGGAGCGAGGGCGGGAGAGCGAGTGGTCTTCTTTTTTTGTGTCTTTGTTGCGAAGGGTGCGCGAAGGCTCGAGTCTGAGAGGTGGCTCAGATTAGATGACCAAAATCAACTGAGAGTAGCTGTTTTTCCCCCCAGGTGCGCTTGATCATGTGCACCACTGTAATCCTGCCGGTGCCAAGGCGGATTACAGCTCACAGGTTCACGTCTTCTCCCATTAACTGATATAGGAGATGATGTGCACTGGATAATATGGAGTGATTGTAGTATGACCTATATACCTTATACATATGGCTTTTGCTGTTTACCACAATTTATGCATGTGTTTGTTTATTACTTATCAGTTTGGAAATCTAAAAAAAAAAAAAAAAAAAAAAAGTTTACATTGCAAAGGCATTTCAGACATAGATAACTCATTGTTTCTATTGATTTGTCCATGTGTGGCCAAACATCAGTAATGTCAGAGGTCAACTGTGCCTGTGATCTGTTGGAGGCTGGTGTGTGGGGTCACAACAATCCTTGGCCCCCTGCTGATGTGTGTTTGTGTGAGCGCAAGTGCGTGTGCGTGTGTGTGTGCGTGCATGCGTGCCTGCCTGCCTGCCTGCCTGCGTGCATGCGTGTGTGTGTGTGCGTGTGTGTGTGTGTGGGGGGGGGGGCAGGGACAGAGAATAACACTACCCCGGTGTGCTGGTCCTTTGCCAGCACTCAGGTCAGGCCAAGTGCACGCTGAGGTGTGAGCTTCTATCAGATGGCTGCTCGCACACTCATGCAACACACGCACAACAAGATCTCAGCTCGAGATGTGTTTTGAACCTGGGACAAGACTCCAGAGCTTCTGTATCTTCAGGCTCTTTTGACTTATTTGAATAATCCCCCCCCCCCAAAAAAAGGACTGCCTTAAAATGGTGAGATATTTCTTACCCATAAAGTAGCGTTAGTGCAATAACTAAAAGGAGTCGGTCTTCTTTGGCCTTTGGTTTCGGGAAGACGGAGAATAATTACCCATGAGCTCGACTCTTGAGATCCGTGCCTGACTCACACTTGATCCTCGGAATAATCCAATATGCCGCAGAATTGAGAGAGTAAGGCTGGAAACAGACTTAAAGCAGGGGCTTGAAAAGCCATAACTCCAAATATAATTTTCCATCATTTCTGCATTCTATACTATAAAAAAAAATGGATGGAAAAAACTCTGTCATCCCATTTTAAAACGGCTCCCACACGGCCCGCAGGTCTGTTGAATGTGTGTGTGTGTAAGATTGTATGCGTTGTTGTGAGTCTGAGTTGTAGAGCGAGATGAATCAGATTGTATCGGATAAGCTGGTTATTGCAAAAGGCCAGGCTGACCGTTATGAGCTGTATCATCTTTCATCAAAGAGCTGCTGCACACAAGCACACGCACACCCACACACACACACACACACTACACAAAACTGCCACCCGGGAAAAGGGCAAAGCTGAAGTGCAGTGCAGTGCAGCACACACACACAGACACACTCGCGCACTCACATGTGCACTGATACATCTGACCACACTTCAGATCTGTAGCTGGTCCTGGTCGTCTTTGAAATGATAATTAAATGAAAACAGCCAAGGGCCAGAGCAGACACTTATCATCATAATGAGCCGGCTTCAGTGTGTGTCTGGGTGTGTGTGTGCGTGCGTGTGTGTGGCTGCATCTTTTTAAACGTGTGCCACCATTTGCCACGCACAAATCACTGGCAAACTGGTACGTATGTGCAGCAAGTGGCTGGTCTGGATTTGGCCTCCTTTCACACTGCACTTCCAAAAGAAACAAAACAGTCTCGTATAAGATTATGTCCCGCACACACTCTCCAGACACGTTCGTATTGACGTGTTGCGCAACAATCGTTTTGCGGATCGGAATTGTCGGTACACAGTGTCAGGTGATCATCTGGCTGGATGACAGTACCCTGTAACAAAGCTCCTCCAAAAATCAATGCCGCTCCACACCTGATATGTGCCTGAGGCTGCAGCAGGAGCAAAGGTGACCTCCATTAGAGGCATGTGGGTTACTCACGCTAACCCTGACTTTCTCTGGGAGACAGATGTCTACTGTTAGGGTTTTTTTTTTGTCTCTGAAAATGATTCATTTATTTACGAAATGCACCATGTGTCATTATTTGTTTATAAACCTCTTACTTGTACTGTACATGTAAAGCTCTGTAGTTTCTTAAAATCAAATCATTCGAACCATATAGTAACATTTTAGCCATTGGCAAATAATTCAATCCTGTTCAGGTCAAAAACCACCGATGACTTGTGCAATCAGACACACGCGACACCAAAAATGAGGTCCCAAGTGAAAGCCTACGGTAGAAGTCGGACAAACATAAGCTTGCAGAGAGATAAATATACAGATCGTATCCCCCACCCCCCAGCGGAATCTGACTCTGTTCAAATACACACTTCCTTCTCCAGAGGTTTGGAGGTAAATACGAGGGAGAGGCGTGTGACGGTTGACTCGCGGCCTGGTCCCTACGGGCCTTTAGCCGAATACTGTCTAATCTTTGGCATTTTGGACGTGGACAGTGGGGTGAGACCCCGGGGCTGATGGGGGGGGGGGGCAGGGAGAGAGATGTCCCTGACCACATTAGTCAGCACAGAGAGCGGGCAGTGAGTCAGGAAAGCTTCCAGTCTCATCTATCACGCCCCTCTTAACCCACTTTCCTTCCAGCCCGGCCACTCTAGCTTTTTCTTTTTCTATTTTCTGCGAGCTCTCCATCCCCCCCCCCCCCCCCCCCCCCCCCCCCCCCCCCCCCCCCCCCCCCCCCCCCCTGCTGCTGACAGAGTAACTTTACACATTCCTCCTCTGATGGAGGAGAGGAGGGTGGAAGGAGAACGGTCCAGGGCTGGACTTCTTTGTGGGAAACGGTTAGAAGAAACTTTTTTCTTTCTTTCCCAAAACAACCCTTTCGATGGAAAATCATTAATAAAATAGAGTTAATTGGAGTTTGTTTAGTCTGTGTGAGTGCAGGGAGTGAGTGACGTGTGTCGTGTAGAGAAGCCCTGTGACCTGAGGGGTGATAATTGATGGAAAAAAAAGGCTCTTGGCTCCAATCCTGGATAATGTATTTGATTCCCTGCTCCCATGAAAACACTGTGATGCTGGCTCAGCTGAAGACGGATTAGTGTGGAATATACGGGGAAGCTGGGGATGAGTGAATGGACATTTGAAATGATACTCCACCCGAGAGTGATTTGATGGGTATTGCTGTGTGTGTTTGTGTGTGTGTGTGTGTGGCTCCATGCCAACCATTATGTTTGTCTAATTGATATTTTTCCAAAATATGCAGTTGCCTGCTGGTTTATTTTATTAGATTATTTATTTGTCCAGTATGATATGGAGAGAGCCACACATGGAGCCTGCGGTCCTAAGAAAGTATATTAAAAGTAAGTATAGAGTGTTTGCCGTATGATAAGAAAACAAAAGTGCGTATCCTTCTGTTTTTCTTCTTCTCCATCACTGGTGGCAGATGTGTTCAGCACATTTTAATTGAGCATTATCTTTTAAACGACCTCAGACGGGCTGATTTGACCCAGTATTTGTCGTCCTGATAGAAACAACGTCAGCCTTTGCTCTCCTGCCGAGGCTCACTCAATGTGATTCCGCAGCAGTTTCTGTGGAAACATGGTGTAACGGATCGGATTTATGTCTGCTGTCACAAGGTGATGTAGTGGGAGTGACTCGATGATTCACCTCGTTAAAGATTTTATTGGATAAGGAGCGGATTGGGCCAATGGGAGAGGCAGAGCATGAACTCCCCTTCTCTGTTCATTTCACAGCTGTTAGCGTTTAATTCAGATTTGTGCGTGCGATCGCCGGGCGTAACATTGCGCCGCAAAGTGTGAAATAGCAAATTTGTGAATATTAAATGGTGCTGTGAATGTATGTTTTGCGCCTGATGCGCCGGAGGCGGGAATCTAATCCGTGTCGGAGCCCAGGGTTTTACAGAAGATTTGGATGTTGATTGGAGCTCCTCAGCCAAGACACAAGTGTCAGCGCCCTCCGCCACTCAACTTCCTGCATCTCTCTCTCCTGCCACACTCCTGGCACGTGCATTCAGTACAGCATATGTGTGTGTGTGTGTATGTGTGTGCACTATGGTGGGTTTCTCTGTGTGACATTATGTGTGTGTGATCCGATTGGCTCTAAGTCATCCCACAGCCTGGCACTCGTACTGTCCTCTGTGTGTGTGTGTGTGTGTGTGTGTGTGTGTGTGTGTGTGTGTGTGTGTGTGTGTGTGTGTGTGTGTGTGTGTGTGTGTGTGTGTGTGTGNNNNTGTGTGTGTGTGTGTGTGTGTGTGTGTGTGTGTGTGTGTGTGTGTGTGTGTGTGTGTGTGTGTGTGTGTGTGTGTGTGTGTGTGTGTGTGGGGCTGATGCATCTCTCTGATCATAAGGAGTCTCTGAAGGCGAGAAAACAGAAGGCTGGTTTTGCCACCACACACATGCACTTGCGCACACACACACACACATACGTGTACACGCAACACTAGGCCACGCACAGTGGCAGCAGGCGCAGACACACATACCATATCATCACCTGGGATGTTGCCATGGTAGCCTCCGCAGGGAGTACTTTACAGCGCCTGTTTGTCCTTGTGCACTTCCCTGCGGGATTGTTTATCATGAATTTCTGAAATTTAAAATGTAAAAAGACAAAAAAAACAAAAAAAAAAAACAGTTTGTTATTAGAGTGTGTGTTTTTTTGCCATATTCTCACAGCTCAGGAGAGTTTTTAAGCCCTTTATTTATTTCTTAAACCATGCTTGGAGATCAATTCTGTTTACTGCTGCATGCTGAAGTTTAGATTCCAACACCCCGGGGGGAAAAATGGAAGCACACCTCTTAGAAAAATATTGGCTCCGTAATTAATTTAAAAAAATATACTGTCTTGGCTCTGGCAGGATCATCAGATTAAACATGACATACGGCCTCTTCATGATAAACACTTGACACTTACGTGACCACACGTGACAACTCCATATTAAAGACGTTCCCAATTCAATGAGAAACAATGATGATTATGTGGAATTTCAGTAGCTGGTGAGAAATGGGCAAACAGCTGACAGATATTTATTCAGTTGATTAATTTATGATTCAGCCCACTTCACTGTTTGGTGTCCTACATGGGAAACCAGCCAAAACAAAAACTTACAAATAAGACAGACACCTTCAACGGCAAACACACACACACAAAAACAATTAGGCAAAGTAACACACAATATAAATAATGGGAATAATCATGTATTCAAAACATGTATGAAATGGGTTAAACACCTGAATAAGACCAAGCTAAAATGGGAATAAGACAGCTTTTTCGGTTCAAATTCATGTTCAGATTCATAAAAGGCAAAACTCACCTTGGCCTTATATTATTCCTTTCCTGACAGGAGCTGTAATATTTGTTTACCATCTACCCTGCAGCTAATTTGCAGGTTCATTAACAGACAAGCGGCAGCGGTGTGGCCTGCATACGAGAGCGTAACCTCAAAGAGGCCCGGAGTTGTGGTGTCTGTGTTTATGAGAAATCATAAAGAGATAATTTTTTTTTTAAACATGCATTACCGAACAGCTTTCAGGCATACCGGTAAATATGTTCGGTATATAGAGCGCACAACTGAAATGCGTCCTTCGTAATCATATAAAAAAAGATTTCAGCTCAAACCCAGTTCCAAACCACCATGACGTCACTCACTGGTGGTGAGCTGTGGTTTTTGAGGATTGGTTTTCGGGGAAATTCCGTTTGGGGAAACTCAAATCTCAAATAGACCAATAAAGAAACACTGATACCACTCTCATATTTATAGAGTGTAAATTAAGCAAAAAAAAAAAAAAGAAAGATGTCTGCCTGTGTCTGCATTATATCAACACCTAAATTGCTAAACCAGCTGTCATCACAGCAAGGTCAATATTAAATGAAACCTATTGACATTCAAACTTTCCCTTGAATTGGATGGATCTGTGCTTCAAACTTACAACAGATTTACAAAACTTGAACTCTGCAGGAGTGAATCCAAAACAGTTTCACTTGTCAGTTTACTTCTCCTCTGGGTAAAACATGTATATATGGTCTACTATACAGTGTTCAGTACACACACAGGGGTCGTATCATTCGGAGGAGAAGAGGAGTGGATGCATGTCTCATTCGTTATCACGATCAGTGTCATCTCTTCTCACTCGGTTATTTCTGACTGATCGGGCCGCAGCCTCCTGCAGTATTTTCTCCTCCGTGTCCATCCATTATGGAGCATCCTCTCCTCCCACGTTTCTCTCTCCCCCCGTCCTCCTCTTCCCTCCTTCGCTCGCTCCCCTCTCTCCATCCTCACCCCTCCCTGAAAGCGGACATTTTATTCTGTTTACCTCCCCTCCTCGTGCAGCCTTTCTCTCTGCCTCCCCATCCTTCATTTTGTCCTGCCCCTCTCTCTCTCTATTTCTCTCTCTCTCTCTCTCTCCGTGTGTTCAAAGTACCGAGGCCCCCCCAGAGAGCCGGAGAGGAGTGCACAATAGAAACGAGACAGAGAAGTGGAATGAGAGATGGAAAAAAAAATAAGGACACATCAATTTCAGGTTTCAAGTTCCCCCCTTTCCACACTCTTAACACATGTAACTGCAGCAGCTCTGTATAAAGCACCCCCCCTCCTCTTGCTCCTTGACAATTACAGCAGGTTTCATTACAAAATGCCAGAATTTGAGATTGGATTACTCGACGGGCCAGATCAAACTGCACAGCGGGCCGCAGATGGGCCGCGGGCCATAGTTTTTATTTTTTGCATGCAGTATGCGCAAAACGGCCGTGTTAGTGGGACTAGGCCGGGCAGTGATGGTGATTTACACAGACGTCTGAGGCGCACTACATTTACATTTGAGTCGTCAACTCCAAAGACGTATTCAGGGCAAATTCACTGTACTTGTATTATTTATGATGTCTGTGTGTTAAGTGTTTTAGTTGCATGAAGAGTAATGTGCAGCGCTCCATGTGATGTCTCGCTGAAAGCGACGCAGATGTCTTTTGCACATCAGCGTGTTGGCATTGTGACCGTGGCTGTATGTATTATCATTTGGACTCATGGAGTTTATAGCATGTTGATTTTAGTCATGCCCTAAGACCTAAAGTTTTGAGTTTCAAGTCCTCAACAGTATCATACCGCATCACCACATGCAATTTAATGCGCTTTTAACAACCAAATTATAATATATTTTATGAAAAAAAAAAAAAAAAGCTTTTTAAATCATTGATTTTTTTTTAGAAGACGTTTGCTGCTGCTGGCTTTGAATTTAAATTATTTAAATAATATTGTATTTATACTGCAAAATGCTCTTTGAGTATACTTTTTTTTTTTAAATTTTGATAGAGAAATATTAAAAAGGAGCATGATGTTGGCCGCAGTAATATCTACATTTTTCATGTGCCCTCGATTTTAGAATTGGGTGTATTTATTCAAGAAGCAGAAGGGAAGGAAAGGAGTCGAGTAGAGAGGAAGGAGTCCACCAGGTGATGAAGAACGTGATAGTGAATAATAACAGGAGAAAAACTCCAGGCTGCTGTTTCCGTCAGTTTGATATGACAAAGTTTATCAACGTGGGGTGAGTGTGCAATCGTGTGCGATCGTGTTCACATCCTCCGTGAACTTATCCGAGCGAGTGAAGACTTGTGCTGTGGAGTTTATCATCTGTCAACGGTTAAGGTCAGACGCACAATAAGTTCCCAACATAAAAAAAAACACACACTCATGACATAGACCAGCTGACAGGGTCACCCCTCAACAGCAGGCCAGCCCTGACGTGTGTGCGTGTCTGTGTGTGTGTGAGACTGGAGATATTCACTAACTCACTTGAACACAGCGAGGCCATCTGCACCGTCCTCGCCGACTGACCTTTTTCTTTTCTTTGTTTGCAAATCTATTGTCAATCAATAAAGACTTTTCAGGGGCTTTCCTCTCTTTATTTTGTCTCGTTCAATGTAGAATTGAATTTCTGCTGCTTCGGCAATCAGTACTGGGATTTACTTAAAAAAGCAAATGGTGGTTTGGTCATTTAAACCCAGACAAACTATTTATAATACGTCAAGATGTCTTTTCATGTGAGCTCTCCCACCCTGAACCTCACGGTGTTCTCCTGTGTCCTCAGCCCCGGTCCAACTGCCCAGCCCAGAGGGGACCATGATGCTCAGCAGCTCCGTGGAGGTGCCCAGCCCGGGCGGCCTGAGCGGCCTGAGCAGCCTGAGCGGCCTGAGCGCGGCGGCCCGGAACGTGGTGCGCTCCTCCAGCATCTCGGGGACCATGTACAACCTGGAGAAGAGTCCCGGCGGCGGGGGCCCCGACTCCGCGTCTCTGGCCGGCAACAAGAAGCGGCGCTCCAGCCTGGGCGCCAAGATGGTGGCCATCGTCGGGTTGTCCCAGTGGAGCAAGAGCACGCAGCAGCTCAACCAGCAAGGTCGGTTTACACTCTACTGTTTGTTGGGTTAAAACCCTGAAATTGTTTTTTTCCCCCATTCTTCTTTATATCGTTTTTTTATTTCTCCATTTATTACCACACAGTCCCTCTAGTCCAAGAGATTTTCTTTTATTTCTTAATTATTACCATTTCAGCTCGGCCCATTAAACTTAAAGCCTTCTTTTCTTCATATTCCCAGTTCCCACATTTTTTCTCTCTCCCTTATAGTTGTTCTCTGCCCTTGGCTTTCATTTAGTTTACGTCTGTGACTATCAATCACCCATTTTAAAATGTTTTTTCTTAAACAAAGACATCATTTTGAACCGGTATGGCATCTAATCGTCTCTAATCAACGTTACAAAACATTCCTGTGCCTAAATCTGACCCTTCCAGCTGATTTTAACGGTTAAACATGATATGAATGCCGTTCAAACACTTTGGTGTTCATCATTTGTGTGAAGTGCGCCAGTAGCGTCTACTGTGGTCCAAATATGTCTCCTGTGGGGTATAATTACAGAGACTGTGCGGCGGTAACAAAAGCGCTTCTCCCTTTGCACCTCAGCGACGCACACACACAAACCACCATTCTTCTTCATTCTCCTGTCTGTCAGGAACGTCGTTCGTCTCCCTGCTTCCTCTCGGCACATTCTGTTTCTCCTTCCTCTACATTGAACTGTAACATCAGTACACTTCGGAAAGCACTGCTCATGTCCTTTTTTTTGCTTGCCTGCTCATGTTGTGCTTGTACTGGGTGTTTGTTTCTTAATTCAGTGAAAACCTATTGCAAGATTCGAGGCTTTCTGCTTGGTGTAGTGAGATGGGTGCAGTTGTGAGTGCAGTGCAATTTTCCCAAGAAAACGACCGTTTAGAGATGTCTGACTTCATTTGTTGGTGTGACCATATAATCTTTATATCATGTTATTTCTTCCAAGAACGTCAAATGTTAAAAATTTATTATTTACTTATACGTATGATATTTCTGATTTTACACGATTTTTGGATTGTTGACATAATACATAATTGGCGATGCACACAGGAACAATATACAATTCTTGTCACTCGCCTAAATCCTGAATCATTGCTTGTTTTTTTTAACACCCTCGCAGACACACACACACACACACACACACACACACACACACACACACACACACTGACACTTGTCTGACGCAGGCTGAGCTGTCAATATTTTCACCACGGGGGGCGTTCATGTTCGTGTTTGTGGCGATGAGGGGAGGCACAATGGAGGGGAAAGTGTGGATGAGGAGGCTACGAGGCGCTGAGGAGGTGGAGATGAGGAAGGGGAGAGAGGGGTGTGTCTAAATTTAGATGTTCTCAGCTGTCAGAGGAACACATCGCGCCTGGAAGAAATTCGCAGTATCATGCACTGCTCCTTCTTCTCCTTCCTATAGATTTCAGCCACAAGGTTTTTTTTCCGTGTGTGATGCAAAGCTGCCTCTGACAAACTTGAGCTTGAGAACAAAATATAACTGAGTGGCACGGGTACGATTATCTGCGCTAATCTTGGATGAGTACTCATAATTGGCATTTTTGTAAATTGAATCACAATCGAGGTGTTTGGCGCAATTTCTTTTTATCATCCAACATCAATATTAAGAGGAACTGGCCTGACTGGAGCTTGAATCCTGGAGACAAACATGTTGTTTACTCACTCAGGCCAAAAAAGGGCTGCTCTCCATCTGGTTGTTTCACCTATCCAAATTTACACCAGATTGAGAGAAAAAAAAAAACCCAAACATGGTGCACATATTTAAACTGGTGACAGAGCGGGTGAAAGAAGGTCACACAGAAAGACTCCCTGCCTGGTCAAGTTCGATTAGGCTCCTCTCTGCGTTCCTTCCCTGGGTCCTTAATGGCCCAATCTGTCCGCCTATCAGTGCTCCATGTTCCGAGTGACACGCGCATTGATTGGCTGACGGGACGGGTCAGCCCAGGTGCCGGCCACCGCGCTCCACTCGGTCGGTCACCAAATGGCCGATAAAGCGCAGGGTTGAATTGGTCCGCAGAGAATAGAAATTGTGCGAGGGAAGTAATTGGGATGCAAGGGTATGGGAATAAGCAACGGAATTAATCCTGAAAAAAGACAAAAAAAACACAGCAGCTCTATCCTCTAAGTATTGAGTGACACTGATTGATATTTTAGAGCCGTGTCTTCCTAGTCAATTAAAAATGTTTCCACGGATTCCTTTGTTTTCCCACTCTAAATAATAAAATGTCTCTCATAAGTAACGGAAACAAATGATAACAGAGAAAGCGAAGGAGTTGTGAGGAGACTGAGGACACGGAGATATACAAAAGACGAAGTGGACTGAGACGGGGCAATATGTCAGCCTCTCACCATTAAAGCGCTATCAGGAGCTAATGCGGTTATGTGTGTTGTTATTGTGTCAGGAGGTTCTGCAGGGGCTGGTCCAGCCACGCTCCATTTTTTCCTGAACTGGATCGAGTCAATTTACAACTATCAGCAGAATCTGTCCCGGTGAGCTCTTCGAAATTCAAGCGAGGCAGTTGTTCCTGTAGACGTGTCCGAGTTGTGTCTTCTGAAAATAGAAAACGCCGAGAGTTACTGCTTTGTTTATCCAGTTCAGCTGAATTCTCTTTAATTTAGTATCCACTGTGCCTTGTTTAGTTAAAGCTAAGATGAGCTCCCTTTCCTTGTAAATCCGTTGACCCTCTTAAGTTGAGTTCATCTCAGCTCACAGGTCTTATTGGTTCCCACTCCGCCATGGTCTTAGAAAAGCACTTTTATTCTTCGGTTTCATGCCACACACATTGATGGGTTTTCAGTGCAGAATTCAAGAATAAATAGAGAAGAATAGAGTAACTCTCGAATCCTTATTTAGACCCTACTCTTCGATAAATGCGATTTTCATGCATTCCTAGCGTCATATTCCACGTTTTTCTTTCATAATGCATCACTCTTTTTTTTCCATTTTCTTTTTCCCTCCTCATCTCATCCCATTCATAGCCCTGACTCCCACGGCCATTGTCTGGTTATTGCAGGTTTTGTAACAGGCGTGTGTTGGAGATGGCATTTTGGCTCTGTCTGTGTTCTATTTATTACCTGCTATTATTAGTTTTCGGTTGAGGAGAGAGAAAAACAGGGGCGCGCGCGCACACACACACACACATGCGTTTTCTCCAGGTTTAATGGATGAGTCACTCCTCCAGCTGAACAGGGTCTTATCTCCTGAGCAGGTTTATCCCTGACTGTGAGCGTGTCCCCGGACACTGTCAGTGTGCACCCTGGGACACGCTGAGCAGAGAAACAAGCAGCAGCAGCAGCGTGATGAGATGCAGTGCACCAGGCGAGTTGGATTAAAACAAACCAGGCGTGGACGGGTGTCTGTTTTTTGTGTGTTTTGGTGGAGCGCCTCCGCAAATGACTTCAGCTCCAAGCACCCCCCCTCCCCGCTGCCCCTCCTTCCTCCTCCTATACAGTATATACATACAGCATATCCACTGTGTATATATGTAAAGTGTTTTGGCTCGTGCACAGTCGCACTCAATCCCTCCGCTCTTTTTCTGCTCCATGTAGCTCCATTCCAACCCACTCAGCACACACACATCCTCCAACGTTCCTTGAAATATTCTTGATTGAAATCTTCTGCCTGCGTGTTTACTTCTGTGGTTCCGCGTTGGAAACTGCTGGAAGTACACCAGAGACACAGAAAAGAAACGGATACGTATGCCTAACACAACAAGACAACACGACAAGACAATACTTGTTAGTTTGCTTATTCAATTGACTCCAACCTTTGTTTTGAGACCGGTGGCCACCACGCGTTTGTGTTGCACCACTGTCGGGCAAATAGTTTAGAGTTTGCTGACACATCGTTGTGTGTAATGTATGGAAACCAATTTTCCATACTTCTGACTCCGTTTGTCTTTCAATAAAATAGCCCAGGTGTTACTGTTTCATTTGTCTAGCTATAAAAAAGCTATAAAAGCAGCAGTTGCGTGGCACAAACTACAGTGATGTGCCATGAATTTTGTTGTGTCGTTATGCCAAATTCAGCAAATTATTTGAGAGCTTTGTTTTCGTGTGTAGAGAAAATGTACTACACATACAGTATGTGGCGTGTCCAAATGCTAAAACACAAAATGAGAAATGGATGAAAAAAAGATGAATTCTTTGAATGAACTGATTTAAAAATTCTGGGTGCGGCCCTTGAATGCAAACATATTTTTTTGTGCAATGTCTACTTTGTGCAAACCAATCTAGACTCGTGCAACAGGTATATTTTAAGTTAAAAACGTATGTGCGTGATGGTTAGTAATATAAGCCACAGTGAGTCACAACAGTCTGGTAATCTGTTACATAAACTCTTACAATCTACACAGCTTGGCGCATTGTGGTGCAGAATATTTCTGCTGTTTTTATTATAGCATATCTTCAGATTGGGTATGTTTCCGTTCAGCTTATATTCACTTATATGTGGATTATCAAACGTCACTTTATTCGGTTACATAAAAAGTCTCTTCTGTGTTACATGGTGGGCCCGCTGTCCTCCCCCGTATCTGGAGCTCTGCGGGACGGGCTGGTGGGATTGCAGAGGGGAGATAACTGGATGACATTTTTATTGGGTTATGAGTTCGAGGCCCGGGCCACCACCGACCCAGACCTAATTCTCCAAATAGAGTTTGGATTTCATACTGCGTGAGCGAGTTTTTGCTGCAGGTCTGAATAGAGTTTGTTTTTTTCACTATTCCTTTTGAATGCCTGACTTCCGACTCAGACAGTAGGTCCACTGTGTTCAAGCGCTCGGCCTCCACATGTGTTTCTGACTGTGTGAAAGTCGGCCGAGCGGAGAGAAGACCTGGCGTTCCTGTGCTCCGGGTGTTTTCGAGGTGACTCACTCACTCATGTGCCCTACTTCTCCGCTCTGCGTCTGAGTCACGGCTAGGAAACACACTTTAGGAATTTTTGGCAGCAATATTTTGGAAAGCTTACGGGGCCATCAGATCCTTCAAGGGGAAAATTCACCCCTGAAGATTTTTTATTTTTTTTTTTACATCTGACAAAATGTAACAAAATGAGCAGCAGTGGATAAAAGAAAAAGCCATGAATTGGTACGATAGTAATAGTGGTTTGCTGCTGAATCTCCGCAGCATCTCGGCTAACAGATGAACTGCCCTTTCATAGCTCAATAGCTATTCTGAAGGATGGCTACACATGAAAATCTATTCATATTCACGATGACTAATCTAAAAAAAGCCTCTCCTGCTGTTTCAGGCCTCCCGCTTCCCTCTTGCGCATTGTTCTGGAGTCACTGGCCCTCCGTACACATATAAACTCAACCCCTCACTTTATGTTTCTAAAAGCTCTCTCTCTCCTCCCCACCGGGGCTCTCACAGAGCCACCAAACACCAGCCCATCACTTTTTCCCCCCCTCCGTTTTCTTATCTCATCACTTGCCCTACTCCCTCATCGCCCGCTTTGTGTGGCGCCCCTCCAGCTCAGTGACATCTTAATTTTCTCGCTCCATCTCTCCTCCCTTCATCTCTGATTCCTTTTTACTCTCACTTTCACTCTGAGCGTCTATCGTGTTTTCTCAATCTCGCCCACCGACTTCTCCGAGCTCTATTCTTAGACAGGGGAGGATCGGTGAACAATTCAACCGTGAATCTGTGTGTGTGTGTGTTTGGGAGCGGGGGGGAACGTTAAAAGAAACCCAAAGATTGTTTTATGTATTTAACCACAAATGTGTTCTTTTGACATTAGCCAGCCTCTACAGTTCTGACCTTTAAGCGAATGGAGGAGGCCATCATAGCTTATTAGCTGTATTGCAACACAAACATATTATCTTAACCCATCAGTGGAAAAAGGTGGAAACAAGGAGCTGCAGGCAGTTGTAGGACAAAATGAAAAAAACATTTTAATTTTTTTTTTAATGGGTGAACTTATTGTTTCAGTATCGACCCGAGCAAATAAGCTTGGTAAGTGACAATTAGCAAGCAATCAACAAAGTCCTAATGTTATTATTATCATACACAGAGGGGTATAAAGGATCTCAACCTAATCCCCATAAAAGGAGATTAAAGGTTTTTTTCCCAGAATGCTGAACTATTCCTTTGAATCAAATAGTGAAATCTGGTGGAATTATTATTTTTTTTATTTTTTTTCAGACCCCTTCACTTTTACACATGTTCTTCTGTTGTCAGAATACATTCATTTTAAATCGGTAAAATACTCCTATTCACCCTTCAGTCTACACCTAATAATACATAAAGTCGCTTTCAGAAAGAGCTCGAGCACTTAGTGGCACCCCAGCCAGGCTTTAACGGGAAGTAAATCACAGCGTGTCACTGGGATCAGAAGTGTGTGAGGTGACTCACCGTGTTGTGTATTGCGTATAAATGTCTGTGTATAAACGTTCTGTCATTTAGGTGTCATTACCACTCGTCTCAAGACCGAGTGCTGTAAACACACACGTACACAAGCTGGCCGCTGCGGTAACACTCACACAGACACACACAGACACACACACACGTCCAGTGGCTCCTCAGGAACAAACAGTCAGTGTCGGGGGTTGTAAGTCCGCGTGACCTGTCGCAGTAAAAGCTGTTGCTTGGGTTTACCTCGGATTTACGTCTTTTTTTACTCAACTCTTTTTCTGTCACAGAGCACAAATCTGCCAAAGATGTTGATGAGATAATTTCCTCTCTCCGCTCGCTGTAAGTCTATTTGTCCAGAGGATTTTTCTTGACCCAATCGCAATGTTCTTGGCACAAAGTGGAATTGTTGGAACAGTACAATTAGATCGAAAGGAAATGGAAATGTCCGTCCCGCTGGCAACATTTCGGCGTAAAGACTCGATTCATGACCAGAGATCTTGTTAACAATACCATTTTTTCCCAAAAAATAAATGTATCAGATATTCTAATCTCTTTATCCTTGAGGATATTTTAGTGGAAAGTTATAATATTTGCTTCATGCAATTGGCAGTTTTGTGAAATGAGCCGAAGAGTTAAGTAATCAGAGGAAATTACCTCTGAATTAGATTACTCTTTACCTCAATGTAATTAATTTTCATTAGACAGGAACCCGTGTGGCATATTAACTCACTGACAGACATCCTGCCTTATGTGAGGCTTGTCCATTTAAAGACATCATTTCCCATGCAGCGTGATGCTGTGAAAGGCTAATCGCCTCAAACTGACCACTCCCTGGCTTATGCCCGAGCTGTGAGTGTGATTCTCGCACACACTGATTGTACACACACCAACACACAAACAACACAAAACACAGGCGTGTTTGTCTTTCTGGCTTTGTTATGACCCACATAGAAAACAACAATTAAATACATTCCTTGCATGTTATCCTAACTTGAAAAACCACCCCAACTACACTATCCTAACAAAGACGCACATAGTTGTGTCTTTTTGACTTCTAAGGACATTACACTAAAATGTATTAATTTCCAATTTAACCTAGAGCGAACTTTACCCTAAACTGTAAATGTCTTCGCCTTCAAATGATTCACATCTTAGGTACTTGCTTTTTGTCTCCATAAGGACAAGTTCCCTCTAATTTGCCTGTTCAAACAGATTAAAGTCCCCACAACATGAGTAATACACACACAAACACACGCACGCACCGAAGACAGCGATTAGTTTTATTTAAACTACCATGAATTATAATTAAAGACAGTCCAAGGCTCTCTGCCACATGTATTTGCCTTTGCATGCTCTGTTAGAGTTAAATAACTGTTCCAGACAAGTGGACTGCTGGCACAGGCTCATAAATCTTTGAATTATAGTCAAAATGGTTTTAGGAGAAACACAAACGCACACTCCCACGGAAACCAGCCAGGAAAGAAAGCACTGGCCCGTGATTTCACACAGACATAAATACAGCTAAAGAGAGACACACAAACACGTACACACACACACACTATGATTCAGAAACCAGGTTTATTAACCAAACTGAAGGTTTTATGCCTCACCCAGGACTATTTGTCTTCCTCAGACTGCTGATTTGACCTTAAAAGAGCAGTTTGTTTCCTGAATGCACCCTTAATAACGATATTGATCTAAAATGTGAAGTAAGTCCTTAAACACCTGCCACCTGATGACCATGTGTGTTTAGACTGGTCAGGTTGACGGCAACCAACCACAACATTAATCCTGAGCATGAGAATAGGTGGCATCATATTTTCCGAATTAAACCTTGCCCCCTTCTAACTTCAAAAAAGAGTATAAAGTAGAATGCCATCTTACACAATCAGGAATCAACATTTTCTGGACTTTTTTACTCCTTGCTGAATTGTTGCAATTAATTTGTACTGGATACCACAGTCTGATACACGTTTATGATGATGATTACACACACAGATTCCTATATGTGATCTCTTGTGCCATTTAATCGTCCACCTTGATTCTCTGTCCAAATTTAGAAGGGGTCCGGCTGTGAACATACCACAACAGATCTTTCATCTCCAACACCCGTGCTTGGTTACTGTTGCTATGCATGGTGGATCGTTGCCGTCACCGGCCCATCCAATAGGCATGTCGGCGCAGCAAGGGAGTCTAAAAACAGCATTCTGTATTACCGCATATAATGAGGAAGCCTTCATCAGTGTTCTCTCCAAATGTCAGAGCGGCTTTAATGATCTACTGAGTACACACACACGCACATAAGCTGTATTTCATGTGTGAGTATGTGTGTGTGTGTGTGTGTGTGTGCAGTCACTGTGTGTGGCTCCTTTCTGCATTGTTGGCGTTTTTGGTAATCCCACCTTTCTTTATTTCCCCCTCTGCCATTAATACTCGCCGCTGAAGCTATTAATTCTTTCCCCACCACTCCTCTCCCTCCCATCCTGATCCTCTTCCCCGTGACAACATCGCGCTTCATCACGGTTTTCAAACATGTGGCTTGCATAAGCTAGCCCCAGTGAATACCCTGGTTCCCCACGCACCCAAAGAAAAGAAAGTTTCGAGTGTGCGATTCCCTCCGCGGGCTGCACCTTTTTCTGTCAGAGGGACAAAGTGTTACTCATCATACTGAAGCCAACAGGAGACACTTTGACAAGAAACCTTCTCCTGTAGCACCAGTGAAGAACAACAACTTATGTAACGCTGGAAGGGCACATACAGTATGTCAGGATACGTCTTATTACCTATTCCAGGTTGTGTGCGCGTGCGTATGAGGTTAACACAACACAACGAAGTTAGGTCCGTGGAGGGAGAAGAGAATATACACTGAATAATTGAAATGGAATGAAACAGGAAAAGAGACAGGAGTTGCGTGATTATGGATGGACAGAAGCTAGCGAGCAAGAGGGCTGTGACGGAGGATAAAAAGTGTCTGATTTGGTAAAGCAGTAAAAAGTAAAAAAAAATAAAAAATAAATAAATCAGTGCATCGGGAGCGTGTGTACTGTATATGAAGAGAGGGGAAGAGGCAGGGAGTAAACAAAGAGCCTGAGATGAAGAGCAGCAATGAAAGAAGGAAGAGCTTTTCTGAAGAAGAATGAAAAAGTGGGACTCGTGGAGAGGACAATATGAGCGAAGACAGACACACACTCGCGCACAGAGACAGAGAGGGGGGAAAAGGCTTGCGAGCCGGGCTCTTGGTGCAATGCAGACGGCATTGCCATGGAAACGGACGAGGGGAAAGCGCAGACGAGGAGGAGGGGATTTAATAGGAAGGAAGAGATCACTCTCTCAGCGGCGTGGGGAGGGGACAGTGATGATGAGGGGCGGCAAATGAGCAACAAGTTCAATGAATGGCTACTTGATGGCTGAAAGAGGGGCGTGCACTGGAAAGGTCCCACTCTGTGTGTGTGGAGTCACTTTTAAGGCTGTTTGGACAGGTTCACCTTGGTAATGGCCATATTCTGAACGTCATCATTCATATAATTACCTACTTATGGTGAAAAAAAACACATTTTAAACACTCAACATTCAGTTCCGTTATTAATGAGGCCAGAGGTTAGCTTACAGGTGTAGGGATGGTGTTTCGCCACGTTTCTCTCAGAAGTGGACTACTTTCAGTGAAACGTTCCCTTGATAAATTCATTTTACACAAGGTGATGGGGTGAGCCTGTCGCTATGGCGCCAGTTGTCTCAGGTGGCATTGTCTGGGTCCAGATCTGAGGGCGGGGGTTGTCATGGCAGCATGGAAGAGTTGTCTGGGGCGCGCACACAGACACGCGCGCACACACAGTTGGAATATTCTTGACTGTCGGATTATAAATAGAAAGCAGCAGAAGGCAGCACCCTGCACCCCTGGGACCCCGTCACCCTCATCTCTCCCCAACACCGCTCTCTTCTTTCAAAGGCCTCTGTGCTCTTGTTAAGTCTCCTCTTCTCAGCCCCCCCCCCCCCCCCCCCCCCCCCCCCCCCCCCCCCCCCCCCTGTGATGCCCCCCTCCCCCCCCCCCCCCCCCCCCCCCCCACTCCCCCTTCCTCTTCCCCAAAGTCTCATCAAGTGGCTTTGTTTATCTCCGTAGAGATGGTGATGATGCAGGGAGTCTGTCGTTGTCATGGCGATGGGCAGGGAACAGTGAGGATGCTTAATGAGCTTGGAGTTGCTCAGGCTAATGAAGTGGGACGGCTGTCCCTGTTTGTGTGTGCGTGTGTGTGTGCGTGCGTGTGTGTGTGCGTGTGTGTGTGCGCGCGCGCTGAACGAGCAACAATGAGCAACTGCTTGTTAAAAGTCTCCTCTGGTGACTTCCATTCACCGTTCAACTGTCGGGGCTCCTATGGAGAAGAGATATGAGTTTCTACAGCAACCATAACTGCAGACATAATGAGCTCCGCGGATGCATCACAATAACAGAGCGGCTTCATTGGCTCCTTAGCGCGTTGTTAACCAGTGATTTACTTCCAAATGATCGAGTTCGGGGAAAAGGAGAACTTAAAAGATGTCTGTAAAAGTTTGAAGATGTTTGGAAGAATTTCCATCTGACCTGTAGGATTAAAAACTAAATCAAAATAAGCCCTCAAATTAGTCGGCGTCTTGGTTGTGTTCTTTTTACAATCAATCATAACTGTACACAGCAGCTTTCCCATCCGAGCAAACCGTCTCCCACCAACCCAGACTGGTCATGTGCTAAAAAGTGTGCATAGAGGTGTGAATGTGCAAACACTAGCGCTGTCCAATGTCAGCCATTACGCTTCTGTATGTCTCAGCTGTAGTGTGTAGGCAGGAGCGTGTGGACTGAATTTAAAAGCACAATATAAAAAGGGATGCCTCAAACTGCCAATTTGTGTATTTCTTTTTCCTGCCTATGGAGTCGGGCCCCAAGGTCCCTCTAATGGCAGGTTGGCTCCTACTCACAGCATCCGTTAAATGAGCTTTACGTGTTGAAAATGTGACGCAGTAATACCTTCGGAAGTGGAGAGACCTTCTCAAAGTGCAGGGACATCCCTGAGGGTATAAGGTATGAGGGCCCTCTTGCTAGAATAACAACTTGCTGAATTTCTCCTCATGTGTAGAATAACATTTATATTTTATCATTGACTTCATTACCACGATGAAAGGCTCGGTCCCCCTGGATATTTGCTCTTAGACTGAACCAGCCGCCCACTGTCACCTTTTAGACTCCTGCAGGAGAACTTCAAATCATTTGGCCTGAGGAAATATATATTTTGCATGATGTGAAAAACTGCTCATGCCTAAACCTAATACCTGACTTCCTGAACGGCTTCTTCTAATTATCCTTGCTGGAATAGGTTGGCGCTTGACTTCGGTGCGGGCGGCCACGGTGTACTCGCGCTCCGTGTTTCGTTCGTCTCGTTCGTCTTTTGTCACTACTTGTGCACTTTTTCTCCCACTCTCTCTTTTCACAATGCGGATTACCTACGACATGAGCTCCCTACTCAGGATAAGGGATCTACCACAACCGGACTTTTCGCCGACTTTTTTGACTCCACTCGAGGAAATCAAGGACTGCGTATCCCCCGGGGTGAGCACGGGATCTACGCCGACATGCAAGCGGCCTTTCCGGCGGCGCTACAGAGGATGCCGGGCCGGTGCCCAGCGTAAGTGGAGGAGAAGAGGACACCGGACTCCGCTCCCTTCCATCTGCATGTCGAATCTCTACCCATGCTC
>JAFBJU010022120.1:430468-648328 GCA_016785305.1 Colistium nudipinnis | reverse complement strand
GTCTCTTGGACATGGCGATTAAACACCGCCACACACTTAAACATTGATCACTTAATACAACCCTTGCTACCTCTTATGTTTCTTATGTTTCTCATGTTTTTTATGTTGTATCCCACCCCTTATGTTTTGTACTTATCTTATGGTTTATGTTGTATGTTGTATGTTATATGTCGTATGTATACACACAAGCGCTGTACACCATGTAAAATTCCTGTGTACTTGTACATTTGGCGAATAAAGAGATTCTGATTCTGATTCTGATTCTTAAACCAGGGGCCTGTGACCCTGTGTGTGTGTGTGTTTTGCAGACGGCGGCACGAAGAAGCTGCGCAGCACCATCCGACGAAGCACGGAGACCGGCATCGCCGTGGAGATGAGGAACCGAGTGACGCGGCAGGGCAGCAAGGACTCCACCGACGGCAGCACCAACTCCAACAGCTCCGACGGAACGTGAGTATCCCACCGGCAGGTCCTCCGTACCTCACGTACATGCACAGTATCCATCCATCTTACATTCACGTCTCTGCGCTCTGGTTCTCCCTCAGGTTTGTCTTCCCGACCACGCGCCTGGGGCCTGAGAGCCAGTTCAGTGACTTCCTGGACGGACTCGGCCCTGCGCAGATTGTAGGCCGGCAAACACTAGCTACACCCCCCATGGGTAAGTAAAGGAGACATAACACATCGACACTCCTATTTCCTTGTGATTAATGTACTTGGCTTTCCTTGTTTTGTAGCGTCTACTTGCATTTGTATTTGTGCAGGAGAATTTGGGTTTAAAACCAATCAATTACCAGCTGACGCACCACAATCAATTTGTGTCATCAGCAAGATGGGAGACAATCAGTGAAGTTAAACGAGTAAATAAAAGTGGAATACAGGAGGATTTGAATATTTTTGGACTATAAATACAGCCACATAGCAACATAGGACTGATGCGCACCATTGTCTAAAAAGATTACACAATACTAGTGCACGGATGAAGTTATTCTTGCATGAGATATTAATTTTTTAATGCAACGGTCTATGGTTGTGAGAAACAGTAGCGTGTAAAGTGTGTGTTCACCTTGTGAAGACAGTCCTGCAGCTCGTTGTCGCCCTCTGCTGTTACAAACTTGCAACTGCATGATGGACAAAGTCTTGGTGATTTTCCATTTTTAGCATTATTATTAGGAATATGATAGGATTTTTTGAAACTATGTATTATTCCATTTACAGGGGATGTCCATGTGGGCATGGTGGACAGAGGAGGGCAGCTGGAGGTGGAGGTCAACCAGGCCAGAGGGTTGACCCCCAAACCCGGCTCCAAGAACATACCAGGTACTCTCTGAAATTCCACAAACAGCTTTAATGGCCAGGCGGGAGCTTCACTCCACTGTTTGTGTGTTTGTGTTGTGTGTCTGCAGCCACCTATGTTAAAGTGTATGTCCTGGAGCATGGGATGTGCTTGGCCAAGAAGAAAACCAAAGTAGTGAAGAGGAATCTGGACCCCACCTACCAGCAGGCTCTGTTGTTTGATGAGAGTCCTCAGGGCAAAGTCCTTCAGGTTAGTGATACCTAAGCCTCTCTCCTTATTTGACCTTATCTCAGCCTTTTATACATTCTATTACCGTTAAATGAATATATTAGTTTAATTGTATAATTCACTAACAGAAGAACAGCTTGCGGTGACGCGCTATGTCACATTTTCATGGCATCTTTAAGATGGTTGTTGATTTATGACTTGTATCAGAGGAGTGTATTCACTCATGTTTGCGTGCAGGTCATCGTGTGGGGGGATTACGGGCGTATGGACCACAAGTGCTTCATGGGAATGGCCCAGATCCTCCTGGAGGACTTGGACCTGTCTGCCACAGTCAGCGGCTGGTACAAGCTGTTCCCCACCTCCTCTCTGGCGGACCCCAGCATCGGACCCCTCACAAGACGCCTGTCCCAGTCCTCCCTGGAGAGCGCCACCAGCCCCTCGTGCACCTAGACGTAGACAGCCCCCAACCCTACCCCCCCCAGCAGACACACACACATGCACGGGCACAGGCAGAGTCATGCAGACAAGGACACATGTACTGTATATACACAACTACTGTATTTCAAGTGCAGGAGAGGTAGGCTTACACACGCACACACACGCACACACACACATCTATGTGCATCTGTGCAGGAAGACCCACGTGACATGAAATAACAAATCTCATCTACATAGTTACACACAGTGACGCGCTGCCATACCCTCTAGGGAACATTTCACTTTACGTGCTTATTCTCACATTCTCAGCCACCGGTCTGTGATTTCTAGTTGACCGACCAATCTAGTCTACCAGAAACATGTAGCACTTCTCACCGTCTCAGTTCAAACATTGAACCACCCAACGATCCACCAGGTGCCATGCTCTGCATTTCGAGACTCACCCCAGGGCCATCCCGATGCCAGTTTCTAAACTCTCTATGCCAAACTAAGAAAAACTAAAAAAAAAAAAACTTTATTTAAAAAAAAAAAAACCAAAGCAATTGTTATTGTTGTTATTATTACTAAGAGTAGTAGGTGAACTCGTACACAATATAAAGTATGGATATGTAGCAGAGTCAATGACTTAGATGTAATGCAAAAAATAGAAGATACATTCTACACACGCGAGCTGAGGACAGTAGGCCAAACACACACACACACACACACACCCACATAACTGGGCAACAGGCTTGGATGTTCACATAATGGCCATTATGTGAGGGAGCAACACTGCTATTCTATAATTTTCCCAGGGCAGAGTTTATATGTAGATATACATAAACATATATATAAATATAGATAGTTAAATACTTATTTGTGTTTACGTACAGTATGTGCATATGCATTCTGCATGTTTGCTTGCAGAGCCATTTTAAATTGCCTAACTCTTTTCATTTCGCTTGCCTTGACCAATGTAACTCGGTTGTATACAGTACAGAGCCACTTTACTTTTCGAGCCGTCCCCGAAAAAACTGAAAAAGGAGCGCTGCACTGAGTTAGGGAGAAGGATGACGGGGACAGCGCTGCCCTATCACCGTGAGAAAACAAATGAGTCCGCCGGCTTCACATTTCGTGATGAACAGCCTTCTGATCCGGCCTGCATCTCAAACGACTGTTTGTGTACAAACGCACGAAGGCTCCAGTTTGGGGTTGGTGTCCCACATCGGGGGGTGCCACAGTCTCTCTCTCTCTCTCTCTCTCTCTCTGTCTGAATACCAGCACCGAGAATAGTTTCAACTTTCTTTTGCCCCCCCCCCCCCCCCGTTTGGACTTATTTTTACATTTTTCAACACTCTTCCTGATTGATTGAAGGAGGAGGTGAGCGTGCCTCTGTCTTTCTCCGTGTCTGGACGACCCACCACAGACAAACACGCACACTGATGGTTACAACTGCGACCTTTAACCCTCCTACTGTCTCCTCGGTGTTACTGACTGTAACAAAACCGTTTTTTTTTTGTTTTGTTTTGTTTTTTTATATTAACTATTTTCACCAGTATTACTTTGCTAGCAGGGTGATCGTTAACCTGCCATAGACGGTAATTTTTCTTGTTTCAGGTGCAATATGTTAAATCTTATCGATCTTCTTTACGCATTCTTATTTTATATTTCCTGTCAGGAAGCGTCTTTGTGTTTAAGATGGCACTTTAACATAACAAATGTAATATGATTTCCTTCTAAATTTGTGGTGGTTGACCATTTTTAGATTATTCATTTGTTTTGGTCACACTGCATTGATCGTCTTTCAATATTTTTTTTAAATGAATGCCAGCATGGAAATGTAACTTTAGCGGATTATGAAGTGCAGTGTGAGGGCAGCTGAGACGGGTCAGTCTTGCACATTACATTGGCTTTTACTATTTCTTTAAAAAGTCATTAACAACAATATTTCATATAATATAATTTCAATTTAAATTCCACATAAATGTATTATTTGTTTAAGATGAGGAAAAATTGTATAACCTGCCGAGTGTTTTGAATTTATCTTGCGACCAACACCAAACCTTGTATATGGACAGAGACGGGACAGACAAATCTCAGTAGTGTTATGAATGCTGACAGTCTCAAGCTACGGCCTATTCAAAGCCTGTCTGTGTTTATGAGCTCACCTTTGGTTTTACCACCACCATTTATTCTACCGTCTGCTCAGAACAGTCTTTCCTTTGCTTCGTCGTTCTACAAAAAAGGGAACATTTTGTCTTCACCTCAGACCAACTCATTTCACATTTGCGATGCTCTTTGAACTTTGGATAAAGGGATTTCTGGCATTCTTGAAGTTTTTGGAGGGACTGTGATGTCAGTGTTTTTTCCCCTCCTTAAGTGCGCAACCCGTTTTTTTCAAAAGAGCCACCAAGGGTTGGGTTCCAGTTTCCTTCACATTTTTCCAGAGCTATTCCTTGCTGGATCTGTATTTGTATGGTCACGGTATATGACGTAACTTTATGTACCTTATTTGTATCTATCTTCTGTGGACTTCTACTCTTGGTATTTGCACTCGTTCTCTTCAGTGCGCACATTTTGTCTATGACATGGAAAGCTTGATTGACGAGAGAGAAATGAAATGGAAAGAACTTAAAACTTAAAAATCGTACAGAAACCTAGATGGGATTTCTAAACCTGCGAACCATCCCTGCTCAATGTTTATTCCTTGGTAAACTTAAGAAAATATTGTTAATATTTTTACATGTTATTTTCAATGTTCTGACCCCAAATGCTCAGTTATTATTATAACTATGAAAAGACACAAGTGATGTATAATGAATAATGAGAAGTGTGCTTATAGAGAGCAGATAGCGTTCGCCAAATTTGTCCAAACCCTTTTTTTTGTCCCTGTTACCAAAAGGAAAATTTGAAATATCGCTTTTCTCCAAAGGGTATTGTAGGTGTATGTCTTTTGAGGTGGTGCATTTGTTGTACTGCGTGATGCATTGGGTGTTGCGAGCCAGCAGAATGTGAGTGTGAGAGATTTAAAAGGTGTTAGATATTTACGGCAAACTGAAGTTGGCAAGGATGTTTTGAGTGGGTTAAAGGAAATGGTTGCAGGGCTTAAAAAGAGGCTGAATTTGGAAGGTTAGTGGAGCGTTTTTTACGGCTGTCTGGAGATGAACGATGCTTCTGCTTTTTAAAGCAGGTGAAATGGTTGGATTGATCAAAGTGTTGATGGAGCGATTTATTGGAAACGGCACAGAGCACATAGGGCTTGGTGAATGATGGTCGATGGCACTACTTTGTGTCTCAGGGGATTTGAATGTAAGCCCCCCCCCCCCAGTAACATCCAGCATTCCTTTCTGTTCGTGATACGTTCACGACGCATCCTCAATCAAACTGAGTCGTCTCTTGAGTGCTATGTCGATAATGTATTTTATTTTTGTAAGAAGAGAGGTATTATTCGGAGGAAGGAAGAGAGAGCCAGAGAGAGAGAGAGACGCCGTGGGCTAAAGCTGCCTTTAGACTTGAGTGAAAATGAGGGCTTGTTCGGTTTACAATGGCCTTATTTTGTGTGGGAGGCATTGCTTCACTATGGTAGCACACAACTGAAAGCTTTGACAAATGTATTTTGCTTGAATTATTATATGTGTATATGTATAGTTTTATGAATGTATTTCTTACTCCGTCACACCAGATGGGAGCATCATTTTTTTTGTGTCATCTCTGTTTGTTATACTGTCTCTTTAAAGACTTTCCAGGGCCTCTGTCTGCACTGGTTCAGGCAGCCCCTCCTGTTTCTGTACTGTACGTCTCCTATTCTCTGGGTAGTCATTTCAGAGAACAGCTCTGTGGTTGAAACGAGCATGGATTCCGTCTGGCGAAATGCATTTTTATTTATTGAAATCGCCAGGACGGGGGTTTTCAAGGAAAAGGATTGCTGCCCCCCGCCCCCCCTGCACCATTTAACTCATTGATCCATCGAGCTGATGGATGCTGTTTTGATTTTTGTATTTGAAACTGTTTGCCGCATGGTCACTCTGACAATTTTTTTCTTGTATTTAATCTTTCTGATGGTATGAAACTGATGAATATAATCATGACGATAACATGTGCTGATGATGATGTCAGTTTGACCCAGTACCACGTTTACCGGTAATTCTAAGTGAGATGCAAAATATTTGACATATGTGCTGTATCTTAAAGTAGCATGGACTTAGCCTTCTGGAATACTACTTCTTCTGGCAATAACCATTGGCTGGAGCCCCTCACTGGGGCGTTGTCATTCCTCAAGAGGCTGAGCCAATTGATTGGAGGGAGAATCACATTTGCAAGCACGACAAGCAATTTAGACTCAACGGAGCACGCAATGCATTGTGGATAACTGTTTCTACGATAGTCCCCATTTTTTTTTCAATTTTATTTTCTACTTTTCATCTTCTAATGAAAGCATGCATTCCACGTGTCGGTTTGCCAATGTAGCAGGTGTCAAGGAAAAACAGCTGATTTGCGGGACAAAATGGCGCTGTTTTTTTCGCTGCCAGTTTTTGTCTTCATCCACGTCGATAAATGTTTGAAATCACAGCACACGTTTCCCGAGCGGCCCTGCTGTATCTGGCAGTACGACGGCCACTGTAGCTTCCCTCCCCGCTGTCGGGACAACCGTTGTGTGATCAAGCCCAGCAAAGCGCATACGGCATAATCATAAATCTCTAAATTTGATATCCAGAGCACACATTGGATATGTATACCTTGGGAAATGATAGATGGCACTATGAAAACATTTGCTGGTGTTGGTAGATGATTGGTTGTCTTTCCTTTTTCTGGCCTTAACCTTTCCACCGAGGAGTGTTCACACGAGTACAAATTTAAAGGGCAAAGAGGAGCGTCTGAGGGACAGATGTGGTTTATGGCAATGCAGAGGGAGCTGTAATTTTTTACCTGTGCTTTGTAAATGTTTTCTATGTGCAGTATTTGATAATGTAAAACTGGTATTTTTGTGGTTTGTACGCTGCAGAATTGATTACTTAAGGTGCACGTAGTTTTGTAAGAAAAGGAGACCAAACTGAGGAAAAAAACATTTCGGATTCAGAAGCCTGTATCTGCATGCCCTTTGACATCTGGACACCAAGTCAATAAAGTTTATTGGAACCACAATAAGTTCCTCAAGTGTGTATTATAACATCTTCAGTCCTGAGTCAAACATGATTTTTGGCCACTATGGGGAAGCAGAGACACGTTTTACACCATTACAAAACTTTAGGTCCACAAAACATAATGGTATCTAGTCAAAACAATATTTATTGAAATCTTTTTTCAGAGGGACCAGGTATCATATATTACATATTTGCCATTTTTATTTGTCTTGTGTCGACATGAAATCAAAAGCGGCAGTTTATGAAAAAGAAAACAAGCAGACGACTGACTATACAGTGCATGTTCCTCAATCTTGCTGTAGAAACTTAATATACAGAGATAATTCGGATTATGAATATGGGACAGAAAAAGATACATTGCTTTATTTGCTTTTATTGCACAGAAAATATACCAGACAAAAAAAGAGGAACTGATGGGAAACAAGCTAAAGTCAGAGGAGGTGGCTGGTGCCTCATCCTCCAGGAATAGAAAAAAAAAGAATTTCTGAGATATGTTATGCTTGTTTGTTAAAAAGTATTATTATATTATGCTGGAGTATTTTCATCTGTTTCTCTATTCAGCCTCTGTTCAGAAACATTCTATACTTTCTTTAAAAGTGTTAAGTGGGAAACACCCAAGTTTAAAAATGATAATAATAGAAGACTGATATTATTTACACTAATGGATTCATGCAGATATAAGAATGAACATATCTCGAAAAAAGATTTGGAGGGGGGTTAGAGGGGTTGTGGTTGCACAATCAGTTTTCCCCTTCCACAATGTAATTTGGCCAAATTGTAAACACCTGGGAGTGCGAGTCGGCCTCGGGTCACAGTTTTCTCCCATCTCCACGGTAAGACATTTATAGCACAGATTTTTTTTGATGACTTCAACAATTGACCAAAAAACTGACAGGACGCCGTCGACCACAGAACATTCAGATCAAAAGACACAAGTGCACCTCACTCGACAAGAGTCAAAGAACACACACTAGACTTGAACCCACCCCAACAACACGCAGGCGTTGTGTATTCAAAATGAATCCAGTGCAATTGAGAGATGTTTTTTGGTCTCGGTCAGACACTTAAGGACACGCACAGTAGAGAGACCCATTCGTATAACTTTATAAACGTACAATACATACAATCACAGCTGGATAAAAACATTCTGTTCATGCAGTTCAGTGGAAGCATCTGAAACATGACCGATCTGAGCCCTCAGATTATTCCCGTCTCTGTCCCGGCTTCTCTCCCAATTCCTCCTCCAACTTATTTACACACATTCAACATGATTTGAGGCCTCTATTGTACAAGGTAGATTTTTGACTCGAAGGTGCTTGAGAACTTGTATGGTAACATTTTTCGAGCAAGGGACTGGTTTATAAGTGGTGCACCGTTGCAGAGGAAAAAGCACAGTGAATTGTGTGAGCGAGTACAAACCACACATGTCGTTAAAGGATCGTTTCATTGATTTTTTTGATCACTAGTCGAGTGGCTGTACGGTGAATCGTATTGGAAAACTGTACAACCATAATAAAGCTAGTGCTGATCTTTGGTCTACCAAGATCCAGTTTTGGATTCAAGACATACAACTGAGATTAAATATTGATTCTTAAAGAAGCTCTTTGTAAATTGAGACATTGTTATTAATGGAGGGTTACATGAGTGAATACATAGGAACCTATAAACACAGAAATGAAATGGTAATATTGTGGGATGCATACGATAAGAGTATATATAAAGGGGTTAGTGTGTTTTTTTTGTTTTTTTTTTATCATTTTCATCCTTACACATAACCAGACACATTCATCATTTATTTTGCCTTATCGTGCTGTTTGAAGGTGTGATGACCTGGGTAATTAACATGAAATATTCCCCTCATTAATCAGTACTGGAATAGCAAAATATTGATCAGTGAAGCTGAGCCCAGATAAAAATTCATTGTGCGTCACACCTTCAAACAACACAGAAGACAGAAAATGCATCCAGGTGTTTTTCTGACTGGTCAAATAGGAGACACCCCCCACACAGCAGATGTCCACACACACACACACACACACACACACACAATAACTGGCTATAGGACTACACACAGGAAGATGTGTGTAGTCCCACTGCCCTCTAAACCCTGTTGTCTTGGTCGTCATAGGCAAAAACGTTCTGAAGGCAAGCATGGAAGTCACATGGCCATTGATGGGAAAAGAAGAGGAAGCAGAGAGGAGAGAGAGTGTTTCCACCAAATGATCCTTCCTCACACCCTTCACCTCTTCCTCCTGCCTCACATAGACAGATAATGTCTGACAATGAAGAGTCTGACGCCTCAAACTCATTTTGCTCTTCCCCGTCGTCTGTCATCCCTTCTCAGGGGGAAGAGTTCATTTCCAGACGTGTGACGTCGCGTGTGTCGAAAGCTGAGTTGTTGTACTTCCCGTGTGTTGTGTACCGTTGTGTCCCATCACGCCTTTGGTGTTGTAGGGATTCATACCGGCCACGTGCTGCGGCATCTGTAAGTCATAAAAAAACACAATGCAATCTTACATTGACTTCCTATTTTTTTTTTCTGTCAATCAACAATCTATGTCAGTAAAAGTGCACAATGTAGATTTGTGGCTAACACACCGGGTTAACGTTCCACTGTAGCTGCTGGGCCTGCTGCAGTCCATAACCCTGCTGATGGGGTAACGTGGTTAATCCTCCCACCTGCTGCTGTCCCATCATGCCCTGGGTCACCCCCGTCACGTAGGGTGATGCCGCGGCGCCACCAGGCTGAGCCACGGCCCCCTGGGCACCCATCATGCCGTTCTGCTGTCCCATCACGCCATTCTGTTGAACCCCCATCATGCCGCTCTGCTGCTGTCCCATCAAGGCCATCTGTGATGTCACCATGGCTCCTCCCATTCCACCTGCCTGGGCTAAAGAATGGTAGGAACCGTACGGGTGTGTGGGGAATCCCATTTGGTTCATGTACAAGCCTGGCGGAGACAATCACAAACACCGAGTGGCTATTTGAGCCAGTTTGTAATAAGGACGAGAATAACTGAAAACGGAAATGGCTGATGTTTCTCTCCACTCCACAGGAACATCTCACAAACATGTGGCAGTCCTCACCGTGAGGAGCCATACTGCTGGCGTGCACTGAGGGGGTGGAGCCATACAGCGACAGAATGGAGTCCTTGGACAGTTTCTTGACGGCGCCCTCCGCCGCCCTGGGCGCTGGGTCCAGGAACAGACTGAGGTTCTCAGGCACAGAGGCGGTCACTCTGCACTGTCCCATGGAGTTGGACACAGGCTGAGGAAAATGTGCGGTGGCAGGAGGACAGAGGACGGACAGAAAGGGTTATCCACAGTGACGGGAGGCAGCCAGGACTCTGTGGAGAGTGTTTTGTCTCCTACCGTGGATTTAGAGGAGGAAAGAGCAGAGGTTGGTGGCAGAGAGCTGAAGAGATCCAGGGCGGAGTGAGCCACCGCAGGGCTCCCGTTACATCTTCCGCCATTAGACACCACAGGACTCGGGGCAGGGACGTCTAATAAAGGCATGCAGGTTTTTTTTTAAATCGTTCTTTCTATAAGAGCCCAAAAATGTCCATGTCAATTTTCTTCAATCAAATCTCAAATTGTCAGATGTTAAACTATGTATTTTTTTGTGGCAGCTTCTGATTGAGATACATTAATATTTTTTTTTATTTTAATATTAATTAATAAGAGGATTTGGATGGAAATGTTTTATATTCATCGTGGTATGATACCTAGGCCGAGCAGGTCCGTGACACACTGGGAACCTGTCTTCGGGCTGATGTCTTTTTTCTGTCCAAAGAAGACAAAAAAGACATGACTTACAATGAATAAGACTCAGTCCAGAATTTACCTGCACACCTGAGACTCGTCTCGTTAGCTGCAGTATTTAAACCCGGGATTTGACCTTCTGCGTCATGGCCACACTCAGCTTTGCTCTACACAATTTTTTCCCCCTCTTCCCTTGTAGAGTCTGATTCTACATCCAGGTGGAGTACGTCTAACAATATCACGTTCTCAGTGCTGCAGCAAGATATACAAATATGTGCTCACCAACTTCATCTTCTCAAACACAACCGGCTCCTTGGGTATGTTGTCGGCGCTCTTTTCTTTCTGCACAGAAAAAAACCAATGGCTTCTCTTAGCATTTTTTGTGTGTGTCTGTGTGTGTGTTTTTTGTGCAAACTCACTCTGAGCATCTGGATGTCAATGACCTTATCCATGTATTTCTTCTTATCGTACTTGTCCCTGATAAAGTTCTCCACAGAATGGTCTGTCTCAGGGCGCTGGAAGCACTCGGGTAAGTAAGCCTCGTAAAGACGTTTGGCCTTGGCGTTGCCCATTTCCTGAACACACTGGAAACCCACCACACATCACACCAAAACAAAGTTCCAAGAGCAGTATTCGAGGAATTATAATGCATTTTTCCTATTGTGTTTTCACTGATTTAAAATCAAATGGACTTGTGGCTTTTGGAACAATGTGAATACTTTTTGTCATGTAGAAAAGGGAGAAAAGGGAAAGATGCTGTAGGGATGACTGTATCTGTGATGTGACCTCTGACCTGGACCTGCTCCTGTGTCCACTGATCCAGGTTGACGGACTTGACCTTGGAAATGTGAACCCCCAGGTTGCGATGGATTCCGGCGCAGCGGATGCATATGAAAATGCCCAAATTCCAGGACGCCCATCGGGGACCTGGTGAGTGAAACGAGAGACAGATGACGTTGAGTTCCTATTTAGAGCAAATGGTCCTTAGAGGAAAACTGATGGCTGAATGGTGGAGAAAAGTGAATCTTGGAGAGGTGGAGGAAGTGGAGGGGGGGCTGAGGAATGAGGAGCAACACTCAAGATGAATATTAGTCCAATTATAGAGAGACAAGTCTGAAACCTCAATTATGAGTGTGAATTCTGCTGGGAACACGTGTAATCCCTTGTAAGTCGTGCACCGTCCTGACAGATAATGGGATCCAATAGGCTCTTTAGCCTACACACACACACACACACACACACAAACACACACCCTCACACAGCCTGGATACCTGCAGGGATGATTACTCATTTGGTCCTGAGCCTGTGTGTGTGGGTGTTGTGTTATCTGAGTCGTCCTAGTTGTCCATCTTGCTGCCACGTGCAGGTGGATGCATGTGAGTGTTGTGAGTCCCAAATTAGGCCCCTCGCTGTTTTAATTTTAGGTTTGAGTATAATACAGTGTTGTGTTTGTTTCCGTGGAGCTTCATTCTACAAAGGCCACTCTGAATACATCGTTGTCAGGTTGTTTTTCTGCTCAAATTATGCAACCGTCCTCCTCAGAGAGTGCAGTCGGCTTCAAAGAGAATGCTGGAGCTTCTCCCTACATCCCTCTCTCTTCTCAGCCCTCCTTCTCTTCCTCTGCCCCCTCCCTTCCCTCGGCCTCCGTCTCCACCTCTCCGCTCATCTCTGTTAGGAGGAGTCCTTGCATGCAACCATGGTGCAGGGCTGATGCGCTATGGCCTTTGCGCCAGCAGGTGGAAGAACAAGCGTTTGATTTAAATGTGCAGAGTTGAGAGAAAAAGAAAGAAAGGCCAGCTTTGCAAGTTTAAGAGGAAGCTGAGTTTTAGAAGGGAAAACATGCAAAACCTCTCTCTTTGCGCTGGCTGTGGAAACACTGAGTGCAGAGTCAAATAAAAGCTCCACCCTGAACTGTGCATGCTTAGAGAAGCCATTATGCCATATGCATTATTAACAGGAACTCCGTGGCACGGATTTCTAATACATTTCCTGTTTGCTCAATTTGTGCACTTTATTTCATCATTTGAAAATACAGACACATTACAAGGGCAAAGAGGAAACAAGTTAGCACGGGGGAGCAAACCAGTAAATCTGACGGGAGGCTCATCAGACAGACAGACAGAGTGTTGTCCATCCGCCCGACCGTCTGGCTGCAGCCTCGGATCTCACGCCGGCTAATAATAGCGGAATTACAGTTGCAAAGCCGGTCTTAACTGCTGTAAACATTTGGCACAGGCACAGAGAAAGCATAGATTATCAATTATCAATTGTGTTGAACTCCCTGAACACTGGAATGGGTTTGACCTCCTCCCCTCTGCTCTCCTCTCGTGTCCTGGCCGCCATTTCTTATCTCTCTTTCAGCAGTGTGGCCTCTCCCCTGGTCGACCCATATCTCTCCCTTCCAGTCCTGACTCCCTGTTTCTGTCCTGCACCCTTCATTCGGGGGTTTTGCTTTGTTTTGGAGCATTCTACCAAACTTCATATTTTCACTTCTGCCGACTATTGTTTGATTCATGGTGCAAAATGCACGGCAGTGGCCTTATTTGTTCCAAACAATGTCATTCTTTGCGTGGGGATTAATGTACAGTATATCTGTCCAGCTCCCGCTCTAACCTCCAGGTATTCCAGATTTAGTAGCAAGAGAGTAGGTGGAATAGGCATCTAAAAATGGAAACCGTCTCTTAAAGGTTTTGCATTGCAGTGCATTTTCCTCCACTGCTGTGTCCGACTTTTCTTTGTGTGATCAAATCGACTCAACTGCCTGCCCCTTCTTTGAGTTATAATGAAATACTCCAGGTCTGACTAATAAATGAGTCCTCACTTTTTATAGGTCGGACTACCGGAAAGTAGAAGGCTTTTCGATCACTCCGGCAGAGGAGAGATGACCGTGGTTGTCAAACATGCAGCTTGAGGCACAGCAGGGGAGGAGAAAGCAGAGCCCGTTTTTACACTCGTCAAAAACAGTGGACTTCAGCTGTTCCATGACCTGCTGGGATACTCTGGGGGGGGGGCTGTGACGAGGCAGAGCCATGGATCTCTATAATGAAACTCTCTGTCAATCACACACACACACACATCTTTACACGCATTTCAACACATGTGAGGTCCTTTATTTTTTATCGTCTTACCCCCAAAATATATTTGTCTAGTTCTCTCATAATGTTGAACATTATTTTGACTCTTTGACTGATGCACAGAAATGGAATGACCCTCGTTAATATGAATTCAAGTTCACACCCACTGACGTGCACGAGCAGGTTTGTTTGGCTCATTAGCCCATAGCTCGCCAGGATGAACTGAGCTCTCTGCATGCGCCCGTTTAATCCCGCAGAGCCACCTTCGTCGGTGGATCCTGCACACTCCGACACCACCGCACAGACACACACACTCACGTGCAAGGCCCCGCAGCACCAACACCAGAACCATGTAATCCAGAAACCTCCAGGCCACCCAGTGACCCAGTTTGAGCTCAACAGATGGACCCCTATTGAACATTTACTAATACAAACCCACCATCCGTGCTACACTGTGAGTGTCACGACTGCGCTCCTGCAGGTGAGTCATTGAGGGTGAATGTAAAACACATCAAAAATGGAGCGAGAACTCTACCACTGATGCTTTAGATTCCTTCTATCTATTCATTGTATCCTAGTACTTTACTACTTGTCATCGATTATTCTCTCTGTAGTTAATTACTATAACTGTATTGTTAATGTGTTCCCGACTGGCGTATCAATTTGTGTATTTGCATATTCTTAGCAGGACAACTGTGTCAGGGTTTTTCTCTGTTTGAAATCTTCCAGGATCGGGCCAGTGTGACAGATTTCTTCGCCTGGGGCCACTGGCTCCCCCGGTGCCCAACTCAGCAGTGTGAAAAGCCAACTATCATAACATATCCATAAACATGAGAGATATGCCATCCCCAGAAAATACAGCCTCCTTTATGAATTCTTGAGTTGATTTTTTTTCTATGACGTCGTAGATGCTGTCACCTTCTATAGTGATCTGTTTATTGTCATGTTTCATCTCCTGAGCTGCACTGTGACCAGTTTCCAGGTAAACTGGCCAAAGCAGACAGATGTCTGACATTATGTCACTTTTTGTGTGTGTTTGCCCAGGGGCCTCCAGCCAGAAGTGTAAACACCCAGTCCATGGCACTCCATGCCAGCCCAGGGACACATACAGCCAATCACTTCCTTGTTCCGAAGTAAATCCCAGCTGGCTTCTGATTGGATGAGATTAAGGAGGCAGGAGGGGTAACGGTGGTGGTGGTGGTTAGAGGGTAAGGCTTGACATCGCCAGGTGATATCTCCACGGCAACCGAGGCCCGGGTATGTACGTAAAGACACATACAATGGATACAATAAAGGCGGCAGGCTTTTATACAAGCACAAACACACACACACACACACTCAGACACACAGACACACAAACACACACATGCACTCACTCAAGCCCCTTGAGACTGAAGCCAGAGGTGAAAGTGTTGACTACATTATGCACTTGCCTCACCCACTCTCCAGTATCTCCTCATTATTTCCTGCTAGTATTGAGGATTTAAAGTAGAACTGTCACACTGTGAGGAAGTGGCATTTAAAAAAACAAAAAACTGGGAGAAAGTGTTAGAGAGGACGGGGAAAAGACTGGAGCAGAGACAGACTGTGGTCTTCCTAGTTACTTATTGTGTGTTTGTGTGTTCCATCTCGGGCTGGCGTAAGCAAAGCCCTTTGTTCTATACGTGTCATCACTTCCCCTTCAGTCCACCACAGGAAGCACGGTGATAAACGCGCAGTAAGCTGTGTCCGAGCAAATAAGATTAGACCGAACCTCATTGCCGGCCATATGGCCCAAATCCTGACTTCAGAGAAGGAAGCAGTGTGCGTTTGAGGCGTGCATGTGTGCGGATTGTAGGATTGTGAGCTTGCCATTGAAAGGCACGGGAGTGTAACACATGTGGAAGGAGGTGAAAGCCAGTTCATTAGCACAGTGACGTGCAAATAGGCGAGAAATTAGAGCGATGTGTATGGAGCCACATAGCGTGTCGCACATTCATTTCTGGTCACAAGTGTGTTTGCCTGAACCGTACTGTCGTACCAACAGCTGCCGCTCTATTTACGTTTTATGAAAAGACCGTCCAAAGGGCATGTGCACTGCCACAAAACCATGGTTTGTAAAGCCAAACGTGACGATGGCGTCTCATCCCATGTTCGTGTGCAGCCCTTGCCGTTGTATAGGTGTCATTGTGTGTTGTAATAAGCTGTTTGTAATAAGAGGAGGGTGGATGAACCTTTGTTGCTTCCATTGACGTTTTAAATAAGGCAATGAGAATGCTGAGCCCTGGATAGGCTTTTACAGCTGTAGCTCATGTCACTAAATGTCTCGAGTGTTTACTTAAAACAAGCTTAAATTAACTTTATGTCTTGTGAACGCAATTGTGATCGTATCAGCGTGACCGGGTTATTAAATGTAACACACGAATGCTTTCAGTTCCACAGCAATAACTGAATTCATATTTTCTTTTTTTTCTTTTAACAGCCACTACTTGCCCTGCTGTTTCTTATGAAATATTTAGTGATGCTCCATCAGCACCGCAGATCATTTTATCCTGCATTTGGCAGCTAAATAACCTGAGAGAGATACGAGGAACACAGACAAGCTGATACGAGGCAAAAAAAATAAAGAGGAATGTCTGTCTACAGCTCCTTTTCTACACATGTTTTGACCAACACATCAGGAATGTTTTCCCTTGTCACGACCCAGCCAGGTACATAGACCCAGAGAAGAGCTACCATGACTTATTGATTCCACACCTCTCGTCGTGATTACACGATTGTCTCTGCCACAGGAAACACCTCACTGCTGATCAACCCCGTCGTTCGTCAACTGTCCACGAGGGATCGCCGAGCACGTCCCATGCACGACAGCTGGCGGTGATTTACCTACAACCAGGGCCTTCACGTGAGAATTTACGAGTGAGCGAGGTGGGAGGAGCTGGGCTGTGCACTGGGTGACTTGCAGCTGCCCTGTTGAGTCACTTCCAGCACCATGTAGGACGTCACAGGGACAATCTAATCAGCCTCCACACTAACTTAGATCAGAACACACTCGGAGGGAGGGCTAAGGTACCCTTTGGACTCACACACACACACGCGCACACACACACACTGATGAAGTTATGAACAGCAGGAACACTTCCAAATGATTCATAATTGGAAAAAAATGAACGAAATTATTTTGCATCGTCAGGTGTGGCCTCTCCCTAATGAAGATAATTACTGTCAGCACCTGAGGTTTGACTCTAGGGACTAAGACTTGTTGTGAAGAGCCTTGTTTTTACCTGCTATACAGCGGATACATTTTTGGAGCTAAGATATTATCAGCCGTAACCTTGCAACAATCGACTCCTGACAAGAAATGAAGGCAAAATGTTGGAGAATCCTTTTTTTCCTCCAGCCTAAGTATATTTGTCATGTAAATAGCAATGTTGTGGTAAGACAGGTTTGGCAAACAGCTGATGACACTGTCCGAGGCCTGCACGACTGAGGCTACATACACACTGGAGGTGTAACAAAACACACTGAAGTGGACAAAACATAGAGATTGCTTTCGATGATACCATGTGTAAAATAACCCTGCAATAGATTTTAGATCAATTTAGAAACGCACTATTCATTGACATCTAACTAAAAACTGATGGGACAATTTGATGTAACAATTACTAGTTTTAACATTACTGAGGACATAGAACATATTGTCATTATTTATGTGAAAGTATTCAATCTGCAGGAACTCTCCATCTCCACCAACATCCAGTGGTTTCTATACAGGTCTTGCAAAGTGTCCCAGTGGTATTTTTTTCCACAGACACGTTTTACTCATTTCGTCTAACTCTCCTCCTCACATACACCGTTCTCACACCAGGCTGATGGAGAGCCGCTCTTGTACCTGAGGGGAGCGTGCCATGCTCCAGCCCTTTGCCTTGCACCATGTTACAATGCAATTGTCCGAGAGCTGATGGATTGCACCTCTGCATTGTGCAGCGTGGTAACCTCAATGGATGGACACACACACACACACACACACACACACGGGACAAACATCACCCACCTTTGGATTCGCAGTCAGCGCAGAATTTGTTCTCCTCCAGCGCCAGCAGAGAGTTGAGCACAGTCTGGTATCTGTCCACGTCCTTCACAGATTTGCCCGTCATCATTGCACCGGTCCTCCACCTCCCGCTCCGCGTCTCCTCTACCACCGAAGAGGAACCAGGCGACGCTCTTCCTCCTCGATGGGATGATTGTGACTCAGCCAACCAGCGCGCGTGTATCCCGAGGTGCACGCGTCCTCATCAGGATGTATAGGTGGATGAAAGGATAGGACTCACAACCTAAGGGTAACTTTGGAGCACATCTGTAATTTGAGCCCCCCCAGCCCCTGCTTTGTGATCGTTACCTCTCTCTCTCACTCTCTCTCTCTCACTCTTACACATGCACAGGATGCAAACAATTACAATACAGCTGCCAACGTCTGTACACTCACTCCAGGTTTTGTAAAAATACACGTGTTGTATCTGTAGATTAAATCATTATAATCATGAAACGTCTGATTATGTATTTTAATCTCGCTGTTAACGTTTTGTCGTATGCTGTCATCGTGTGGCCAGTGATGAGAAGTGTGTGTGAGAAATGTCTTAAGTGTGTGTTTGAGTTTTTCTCCGAGACGCAAGACGGCGACAAAACCAAATGTCAACAGTAAAGCAGCTGCACATCAGCTGGCGGAAATATGGCATCAGCTGGGGCAGCACAGCCGGAAATTACATCACCCCGCTTCTAAATACAATAATTAACGCCTGGTGTAAGAAAGGGACAGCCTTTCAAAAATAGGGCAGATACAACGTTATCTTATAAATAGCTGCATTCAGTTTGTATTCTCTTTATTCACTGAGATTTGTATCACTCATTAGTTTTTCCTTGGTGGTTCTTTAAGTCGTAACTAATACCGGAAGTTAATGGTTAGCGGAAGTGAGTGACTGCACTGGTGGCCACGGATAGAAGCTGCTAATCCGGAATAAAATAAATAAAGGATTAATATCGAGTTGCAAGCTGTCTAATCCTGCAACGCTGTCCACAATGTCCAGGCAATCCAACCGAACAACAGACAACAAGAAGATGGTAGGCGACTCCCGCTGGACAAACAACGGCTGGTTCTAGCTAGCCTAGCTTGCAGACATGCTAAGCGTAGCTAAATAACGTTAGCTCCCCGATTAGCCGGTTGTTTTATAGCCTTAAATAGATTCGGATAAAAACGTGTATTTGTTTTACATATAGCTATAGGGCTATTTTTAAATAGCATAATAACACACATTTGATTGTTGTATGTAGCCGTGTATGATGCTCTAAGTATGTTGAAATTAAAGATAAATGCATTCAACCCTTTAAAAGCTATAATAGTATTTATGTTGAACATGTCATGTGTTTCCTGAATAATAATTTGACTACAGAGTTTAGGGTTTCACATCTGAGGTGAAGACATTTTCATTATATGATAAAATCATTATTAGATGTTATGTATGTATGTATGCATGCAATTTTACCTGGAGGGTGGCTTGCTGTTGTGCTAAAAATAAACTATATGTATTGGTCTTTAGGTTTTCTCCATTGTCATTAAATCAAGTTTGGGCTGCACTTATCAATGCCATTTTTGTTCTTTTTAGAACTCTGAGCTGTTCACACTGACGTACGGGGCACTGGTCACTCAGCTATGTAAAGACTATGAGAACGACGAGGAAGTCAATAAACAACTAGACAAGATGTAAGTATTAGCTTTTTTTAAGTCCACCTTGCCGTGAGCACAGCATGACATTTACCAACCTACTCTCAAAGGGCAAACCTAAGCCAAAACAGTGAACAAAATCTCCTAGGAAAATGTGCTAAATCCTGGGTTCCTGGCATATTTTTTTCTTTTATAAAAGTAAAGAACCCTTTATTAGTTGCACATATTATGTTTGCTTGTGTAACCCAGGGAAGGGAAGGGATTATCTTTTCATAATTTATTTTGGCACGAACTGGAACAGAGAGAGGGGTTATAATGAGGTTTTATTTCTAACACTTATGAGTTAGAGTTTCCCCTGGACTCTTGGGCTTTCTCAAAGCTCAAAAGACCATTTAAACAAGAGAACACTGGTGTGTATTTTTAAAAGAACAGCAAAACAATCTGGAATGCCATTCTGGACATAGCCCTTAAACAGAATAAGATTAAGGAACAGTGATTGGTTTATAACTCAGAAATTCCCAAAATCCAGTAAAAATGACAGGTGCTATGGGCAGGATGTACTTAGATGTTCTGGTTGTGTGAACATTAAGCTCTGTGAGATGAGGCTTGACGTACCTGGCCATAGAAGGCAGTGATTGCCCACTCTGTTTCCAGACAAGTGATCAGAGACAGACCATGTTAGGATCGGAACGCATCAGCTGGCTTTGGACTCTGCAGCAGACTTCCTATCATAATTTTCATCATCTTTCACGTGTAGAAATTACTTGGAGCATTTTGAACTGTCTTCCACCTCTTAATGTTGGCTATCTCTCTTTCATAGGGGTTATAACATTGGCGTGCGTCTCATCGAGGACTTCCTGGCTCGCTCCAGCATTGGCAGGTGTCAGGATTTCCGAGAAACGGCGGATGTCATTGCTAAGGTAATTGGAAGGTTCGTGGCCAATCAGAGCATGACCGTGGATCACTCCCAAGACTGAGAGAAGTGAGAAGGAGGGAGCACAGGAAGGACAGATTAGAGAGCGTGCGCTTGATGAAACACCCAACTGGTGATCACAGAATGAAGAGAGGGATGTCGGGAGGGAGGAGGGGGGAAAACTGATGACTGTGGCCAAGCAGATGAGAAAACTTCCAGAGCGCATTACTCTGGATTTTCCTAAATTTGAGGCCAAGATCACATTCCTTTTTGCTTTGTTAGATAGTCACCCTGATACTAAGAAGGTGAGGATGTACTTACATGTGAGAGGAAATGTAGTACCATCCCCAAAAAAAGATGCTGTGTATATATAGTCTTCTTTGACTGAATCACGCTGCCACCCAAAAATACTGTTGTTATAAGTTGTACTTCAGTCTTTTTCTGGCATGTTGAGACAGTGAAGGCTTCTCAAAGGTCTGATTGCACGTTCAGCGCTCCAGCTGTTTTCAAGGTGTTGCTGCTGCTTGCGAGGGGAGTCATCCCACAGATGTAACCCTAAACTAGCTCAGGGAAGTGTTTCACGGTCATGAAGTAAAGGGTGAAGTCGGTAAACGGAGGAGCGCTATGGGACCGCAGTTTGGACGGCCCAGTGACAGCTTTGCCTGGGGATATCACGTGACCTGTTGCCAAGCTCTGAAATCAGCTCAGTCATTGCTCACTTGAATACACACAGAAGAGGACTGTTATTTGATCAAAAACAGGTTTCCCTCAGTGAAGGATCCGTAATAGTCTCTTTATTTATTTGAATTCAAAATATATTTATTTGAATACAAGGATGGAATACTGGGAACCACCGTTTTACATTTACATAGCAAAACCTACCCATGCCGTCTCATAATAAATCCGATATGAATGGCGTAGCTGCAATTTTGCGAGCTGGATTGAATTTCATTTGTCAGTGCACGAGCAAATTTGCCGGCCATCCTGCGACAAAGTGCTGCAGAAGAACAGGAGCAACAGACGGCATTTACCATAAAAAAGGTGTGTACGGATAATGACAATTTCCAGTATTCCGGTAATGCAAACGGTACACTCACTGTAGCTGCTGAGTAATAGAAGTTCACACTGAATATTTTATCCACTTCTGACCATGCTATTATTGTTATTCATTTAGGTTGCATTTAAGATGTACCTAGGAGTGACCCCCAGTGTGACCAACTGGAGCCCGGCAGGAGATGAATTCTCTCTCATCTTAGAGAACAACCCGTTGGTCGACTTTGTGGAGCTGCCGGATAATCACAACACACTGATCTACTCCAACCTGCTGTGTGGAGCCCTCAGAGGAGCTCTGGAGATGGTAAAGTCTACACTTGAAAATGATTTAACATAAAGAGAACTATTTATATTGCATTCTTACATACGGAAGGGGCCCTGTATGGAAACAAGAATCCACATCAAATCAGCAACAACCAAGCAGCAGCCATTAGTGATCATCTCTGAGGTGCGCAGGGGTCGCAACAGCCTATTTGTTGATTAAATTCATATTCATAACATTTGCTGCATAAACAAGAGAGCAGTCAGAGGCGGAGTGGATGCTGGTGGTCCTTCTCTTAATTTTTCTGAGCCTCACGGAGGAAAGAGAACATTGCCCCTCGCTGATCTCATCGGCTCCAGGTAGGCAGACAGCAAAAGTGGAGGAGGGACAAACGCTTCCTGTTTGTTGCCCACCAAAGTCACAGTATTATTGGTACCAAATCATTTCGGCAAACCTGAAAAGATTTCAATCAATCAATCCTTAGAAAGCTCTGCCCACCAGTTAAAGTCAACTGCAGTTCCTTGTGTGGCCACATGAGGGCAACACGTAGCGATTTCCATGTTAAAAGTCAATTTACAGCAAAAATAAACGTGTTGATGCCTGGTTAAAAAGGGTTTTGGTCTTTTATATATAACATTCATTCACAGCATTGACACTGCATTCTGTTTAGATACTTTCTTTTTTTGTTGATGTTGTTAACTTAACAGCAGAAATAATAAAGAAGATGTATTACTGTCTATTTGCTTGTGATTTAAACCAATTATAAACCTGTTTCAGGTCCAGATGGCAGTGGATGTGAGATTTGCCCAGGACACTCTACGAGGGGATAGTGTCACAGAAATCCGCATGAAGTTCATCAAAAGAATTGAAGAAAATCTCCCTGCAGGAGACGAGTAATGGAGAAGGAGAATGGAGGAGAGGTTATACAAGGGAAACCTTCGCTAACAGACTGAACGTGAGTGGCACATCTCTTATAGTGTTCCCTTTCCTTCCATTCTTGAACATAATGTGAGAGTTTAAAGACTGTATTTTTATTAAAGCCTGACTCTCTTACATTTAAAAGAAAGGAATCAAGGTTGACATTATAGAGACACTCCCCGATTTCTACAATCTTCATCTCCTGTGTTGTTTGGAGAGGAATCCCAGGATATAGGAGAGACTCATCCAAGAGCAATGAAACACTGTACACTATTCAAATGCAACACAAGATCATAACATGGCCGACCGTGCTACCTTGAATATCTTATGGAAAAATAACATCTTATAAGGGTTCTGAGGTCCAATCTGAGAGTTGGAAGTGTAGAGGGGTAAAAGAATGCTCTGGAACATTTATCCGTCACCACCCCACATGGAAAGTCACTCTTTGTTCATTCGACGTCTAAATTTATGTCCCATTTTGCAATAGAATGATGTGTATTCATTTGACCATGTGTTATCTGTTTTTCGGTGCAAGGCTGGAAAGCCCTACATCGTAATGTTTATTATTTTTTTTAAATCCATCTATATTGCTGCCAATTGTCTGGCATTATAATTTATGTTGAAGTGTATGTCAAATAAATACGACATATTTGAGATGATGCTTTTCGCTTGTGTTTGTGAAAGTGACACTTAATTACGTGCCTTTTTGGGAGGGACCTGTAACGGTTACAACTACACGCACGCGCGCGCACACACACACACACACACATACTATGTGTCCTCTGTACCACCTTTTCTGTTTATCTTTGGAATACTGCTTGAACCACTCTGCAAAGTCAAACAATAACAGACCTAATTTCTCTCTTATGTTTGTTCAGGGTACCTGGAAGTTATCTGCATGTTTGTGGTTGCATGTGTTTTGTGCGTGCGCGCGTGCGTGCGTGCGTGCGTGCGTGTGTGTGTGTTTATGTAGAAAAGGAAAAGCTGCCCATCTAAGAGTCACCAGTGCCTTGGGTTCTGGTCGTCACACCTGTGAATGTCTACACGTCACCCAGAAGTAACAAACACAACTTCTCATTTAGGTCCACTGCACACCTCGTCAATAACTACACAAACACAAATGGCCATTCACACACACCTACACATACCCTTCGTCCCAGGAAGAGGGCCCAAGAAGCAAAAAACTGTTCTGGATACTTCAGCCTTAGCCATGTTCCCCCCCCCCCTTTTTTTTCATTTCTTTTTTACCCTATAATAGAACAATAACATTTGTAGCAATCTTGTGAGTCTGCTGAGAGCACTTAGAGGATGAGATTGTCAGATAGGGATTTCCTTTTGGGAAAAACCTGTCTGCTATTAGTCGCTGGACGCTCTGGGTCTCGAAACATCCTATTTTATAGCCACTATTACGTGATCCCATTATGGGGTTTTACAGTTTTAGTATGACGCCATGTTCTCCCAACATCCACCAGAGGATGCTGTGTACATTGTGTTCCTCAGGTAGGCTGTATTGTTCCCTGGTGTGTAGCTTAACTTAGGTTCCTTAAGCATTTTTGGGCCAAAGATGGATATTGTGTATTGCCACTTTGTCGATTTGAGCATTGATATGGTTCAGGATAAGACAATTGGTGACAGCATGCAGTGTACCTTATATTTCTAAGGATGATATATTAGAATGACATTCATTCTTTGCACCACCGCTGTCTGGGCTCGTGCTCATTGAGACAGATAAAAAGTGGAATAATTGCGTGGGCTGTCATCATGCAATAAGCCCGGGGGGGCCATCGTGCGATCTCTCCCCACATTACGTGCTCATATCTGTGCACCCTGTAGGCCTGTGGTGTGGATGTTGGATGGGAAGGGGGTCAGCGTGGAGGCTCTGTGCAGAAGCTCTGTGTAAATGACTTGGCAGGGGGCAGTGAATGTACAGCTGGGTTTGCGTATTTGTAAAAAAAAAAAAAAAAACCTGTATCCCTTTGCCATATGTTCACAAGAATTTAACTCGACAGACGCACACACGGGTGCGCGCACATTTGGTGCACGGAGACCAATGTGAGGATGAATTTATTTCCACCGCTTTATGACAAAAAAAGGTGTTAAAACACACCTTGTCCAAAAACACACCAATCCACCATTTTTCTTTCTCCCAGCCTTTAAAAGTTCTACCAGTAGGTCCAGTGAGAGTTTTTGTGTTCATTGTTTCCGCAGCTTTATCCATTAAACAAGAAAGCATTAGGACTACAAACAAACCTAAAGCTCTGTTATGACTTGACTCCTCATAACCTGTGCATCTGCGATCTCCATTCGCCACACTGCAGGATTACAGATGTCACTGAATGAAAACACAAGCAGCTAGGAAAAAAAAAAAGAGTTGTTGCCGAGGCACTTAAGGCTCTCACTGATCCATGAGGAATTGCTTTGAAGATGCTATTTTTATCTCAGTAGGTCCAGTGAGAGTTTTTGTGTTCATTGTTTCCGCAGCTTTATCCATTAAACAAGAAAGCATTAGGACTACAAACAAACCTAAAGCTCTGTTATGACTTGACTCCTCATAACCTGTGCATCTGCGATCTCCATTCGCCACACTGCAGGATTACAGATGTCACTGAATGAAAACACAAGCAGCTAGGAAAAAAAAAAAGAGTTGTTGCCGAGGCACTTAAGGCTCTCACTGATCCATGAGGAATTGCTTTGAAGATGCTATTTTTATCTATTGTCCCCCCCCCCGCCCCCCCTTCTCCTTTCGCCCCATGCCATAGTTGTTTAAACCACACAGCGACATACGCGCTCGGGATGATGAAGTATTTACCATCACCCATCATGCACAGTCCTATTGGCAAAAAAAAGCAAACACCCCGCTTTTCTATTTAGTGTTATTATTATTGTTGTAATTAATATTATTTTCTCACGCAAATCTTTATTAGGACAGACCTGCAAAACAAGTAGCAAATGTTATGGGCCCGAGACAACGCTGGCCGATCTGCTTTAAGCCGGCTAAATGTTACCATGTGGCCTTTATGGGAAACAAATGGTGGAAGGCACGCTGCGACAGTGCAGCGCATAGCCGGGTATTGACCTGCGCTTATTGAATACTGCATCCCTTTCTTCCACCTCCGCATCATTCATTTCCATCCCACGTGTTTTTTTTTTTAAAGTTTTCCCACTTTGTTTTCCCCCCCATCTCCTTTCGTTGTTTCTGTCGTTTCCATCGTTATCCGTCTCCTTAGCAGTGTTTGCCGATGTGCTCGAGGCGAGCCAGAGGTCTCTAAATCACAGAAGGGCCTGTGAGGGCCGGCTTTTGGGAAATGTCCTCAAGGGGCTGAGTGAGGACGTAGCCACCCAGGATTTCCAGAGGGTTTTTTGTGTGTACGTCCAGTCAGGGGGAGAGAGAGAGAGTGGAGATGACAATAAGATGGACAGCACTTTTTTTTAAAGAAAGGGAATGCAGTGAGTCAGCATTAAGTCAGTGGGGGAAAAAAAAAAGATTGCAGTGCTCCCAGGCCGTGGGACTGTGGGACAGGGGACTTTGATTTAATGAGCAGGTCAATTTGCATCTTCCTGAAAAGACGCTCATGTGAACACGAGACTTCTTCCACAATTAACGAGCAGTTTCGTTTTAGTGGATTCTGTGATTTGTTTCTGTCAGTAAGTGAATGTACTTGAGGTGTGTGTGTGTGCGTGAGAGTGCGTGTGCGTGTGTGTGAGAGCTGATCCGGTGTTCAGTGACAGCATGTACCCCCTGAAATCTGCTGCAGCATCTGCAAGCCATTTGGAATATGAATCATCACCCACTTCCAGACAAACTGTTGAGCACTTCCTATAAATATAATAACTCATGCTTTTTGCTCAGCCCATTTAGAATGGACCCTCCATCCAAGTTTTTTTTTTTTTTTTTTTTCTTCTTTCAAAGGCCTCGTCCAAGTAATGTTTGTGTCATCAGGCACGTTGGCAGGAAGGCCGAGGTGAGAAAACACACCTCCCCGAGCTCAGGGATCGGAATCAGCCAACGTGTACGATAAAATCCTGGATCGCCAGTGTCACCAGGGATTCACGTTAACAAAGAAAACATCTTTTTGGGCACGGAGACATGTCAGGGTGAAATCGGTTCAAAGCCGCGGCTCTCTCTCGTGTATTTGCAGTGACCTGGCTGGTTCCAGGAGGGTTTCAGCCTTGTTTTTAGTTTTTCCTCCTTTCCTTTCTTCCAGGCTTTTTGGATGGGAGCTGCTAAGCCGCCTTCACTCTGCTTCCAATTTCCTCCCGCTCTCTCGCTCTTCCTCTTTTTTTTTTCACCGGGATCTGATGAAGAGGAGTTTGTAGACGTTCCTGATGATACTGGTTTTAACCGTTCCAGATCCTTTGTCATTTTCTGCCTCATTTTCCCACAATACGCTCAACTTTTGTCTTGTTTTTCTCCTCTTCTTTTTTTTTTTTTTTTTTTTTCTGACCCTTGCAGTTGAAGTTTATGTAACAGCAGCAGAACTTTCCAGCTTGGAACGGGCCTCTCTTAAAGATTGAGCGAGGAGAATGAGTGGGAGAGAGAGAAAGAAAAAAAAAAAAAAAAAAGAAAGAAAGAAGTGTCATGTGTAATTTCACCCAGGCCAGCCCTGAGGGCAAATGGCACCTAACCTTAGACTTCATTATTTCCGGGCCTTTCCCCTCCAAATGCACATATGTAAGTATACATTTCTATCAGTCTCCCAGGCAGTAACAAATATGTTAATTCCAATTGAAAAGCAGGAATGTGAAAGTCCTGGTTTGCCCTGGACTAAAATCAAACCAGGCTTCCCTCCCAGAGCACAGTGCTGCCTAGAGGCTGCGCACCAGCTGCACTGGACGGGATATCTCCGCTCACCACTGCCAAGCATGAACTGACTTTCTGTGTGTGTGTGTGTGTGTCACACTCCACTCCAAACAAAAACACACCGTACTCTGATTGGATAAAGGCACTTCTGATGATGCATGTGTCCCAAACAGGCCATCTAGCTAACTGCTAAAGCAGGATATCGGAGATCGTATCGCGGCATTAATCTAGACACCAGCTCTGAGGCTTCGTGTCTTCAGCAAGTCATTTATTATCCTCCCACTACAAGCCCCACTCTCGCACCAGTCTGTGCTATTGTAAAAAAAAAAAAAAAAAGGTCTGGATGTCATATTATGGGAGGCTAGACGTTTCGGGCCCAGGTTGACTTTCCATAGAAAACACCTGAAGCTGCCACACTGTAAGATGAGACTGAAATCCGAAAGAAAAGTTTAGCTGCTGTTTTTTATATTAGAGCTAAGATGCCCGATCTAAATTTAAATGAATGAAATCTCACATTACAAATACATTTTTAGGCATGACGTAAAGACAATTTGGTCAGCACTGATTGCTAGTTTCCTCCATTCTGTGGTAAAAATGAACATTTGCAAATGTAACTAGCATTTTAACATGTTCATTAGTAATGAGATAGCAACTATGTGTTAATTAGCACTCAACGCAAGTGTATAATATAATTCAGCAAAGACATAATTCTTCTCTTCCTGACCTCAAACCTCAAACATTTTATTATAAACAACATGTCCAGACAACTGTTCACAATGTCGCTCGTTGTGTTGCTTTCATCAGGGGTGGTGTTTCCCCATCTCAATATATATATTGAGTCTGTGGTGATGCGTTTGTCTAATATGCATAGATCGTGCTCCTTCACTCATCCATGGTGGAAATCAGAGGTCAACTGAGATTATAGGCGCAGTAGATTTCAAATTGCAAGTGAAAGGTGTCGTTCTCACATATCCAGTACAGCAGAGGCGATTTAAAAAAAAAAAAAAAAGGGGGGCTGGAAATTCCCAAATGCTTCCTGATGTATGACGTTCAATTCAACAGTAGGATAAATGCTAACCATTGGGGGGTTTTCTGAGCACCCCATTAGTTTAACAGAGGATGTTTTTAATACTCCACTTTGCACGTGTCTGAGAAAGAGCAAGGATGTAATGTATACCTGAATGTATTTTATATCCCTTAAATACAGCTCATTGTATAAACATATTTGGGATGCATAATGGGAGCATATTCTCCAATGGCAACATTCATTCCAACCATATGTAGCCCAAGGTTCAACTTTTGCCTTTTCCCATTCCCTAATCAGTAATGCAAACTCTGTGCCAAAAATTCCTCTTACTTCTTTATGGCCTCTAAAATGACGATGTTTGTGTGTCTGCGTGCACAAACACACAATGCATCGCAGAGAATTCATCCGTGCGCATCTGCTTCACCTATGCGGGTTCCCATGAGATTTGGTTTCTGGTTGGACGCGGAGGTGCTGAAAGCGCTCTCCGCGGGCCTCATAATGTACAAACCTTTTTCCAATTAGCCAGCCAGGTTGTGTTCAGTGGGGCTTAGATCTACTGTAAATCTGGCCCAGACAAAACACCCCGACGGGTCCAGCTGCGAAGGGACAGATAGGGAGAGGAAGCTGTCAAAAGTTGTGTAGCGTGTTGTCGGGAGGGTTTCCGGAGCCTGTCAGAGTGCAGGTCAGCGTCTGGGCCTCCGGCTGTCGGCATCACCCGTCAGTCAGCCGGGTAAAGGACTGTCATGTGGTTTGGTTTTATGCAGGAATAAGCAATTTCAATTAAAATCACCGATTTTCATTTCGGTGACCAATGTCCCATGTGCAAAGACCAAATCTTTTTTTCCTCCCTGGAGTGATCGCTACCAGAGGCATGCCTCATGTCAGCAGAAGGCACTTTTGTTTTTCACTAAACAACTGGAAGCCGAAAGTAAGATTGTGTCATCTGAGCACACTGTGGTTTATGTTTCACAGTAACTACCGACCAATTCTGTTGTTAATATGTTGCGAGACCATGTAATTATTTCCTATTTCCTCTGCTTTTCGATTTCTGTGAAAGTCTCTCTTTCATTCAGAAATGTAACCATCATCATTCAAACCGAAATTGTGCTCCAAAGAGACAAAGGAAACTGAAACATAATCACAGAAAATAATCCGTTTTCACAAAACCACAGTTGTTGTTGTTGTTTTTTCGCTCCAGGCATGCAGCACGCTGGAGACGATTTTAGTAGCGGATGAAACCTGGTTGTCCTCTGAGAAGTGGTTTGGGAGAAAAAAGGCATGATTTGAAAAGGGGAGGGAGGATCCAACGTTTGCATTTGTCTTTGAGGAGGGGCATTCTCCTCCAGGGTGGAGGTGACGACCCTTTCCATTAGGAAGTATGTTTATCACACATCACCCAATACTAACACGTGATTGCATTTGCTGAAGGTGGGTCCACAAAGTTTTCCTTTAAGGATATTCAATCAATATTTGTTTGAGCACACACAAAACAAATTAGGAAACTATCTCACTGATGCGTTGCGTTACTGTATAGTATGTGTTCTAAAAATAATCATTTGACGGTAACGTTAAATCTGTTCTTTACACGTGAGGCCAGAGGCGCCAACCATCCTGAGGGCCACACCTCCTCCATCAATGCTGGGTCTACCAGGGGTGGACCTGGTTATGGAAAGTCAAAGACTGGACTGTTAGGAGACAAAACCGCCTATTCAAACCAGCTCCGGTGCTGCATGGTCTGGTTCAGCTTTACAACATGAAGGGGGGGGGTCTTAAAACATGCCCTGTCACTACTCAACCTCCAAAAAATGTCACTGATTTGCACATAAACACGCACACACACACCTGCCTCTGCCGGGACGTGGGTGGGGTCAGGGTTGGACATTTATGACATCATGACATCACTGGGCCAGGTGATGGAGTGCTATGTCATGCTTTGTTTGGTTTTCCAGCACTAACCGTGTTAAGCAATAACACCGGTTTTGGGAAAACATGTCAGTGAAGGATACAACTGAGATTGACGTAGCACTGTGTGCAGAGGGAACGGAAAAAAACAACATAAAATAAGAACCCAGGGGATGAATGTGTTCTGTAGAAATCTGGCATGGGACGAAGAGGGTAATTATAAGAAGGCGCCGTCAATCACAGCCAGGGCTCCCTCCACTCCCTCTAGTGCCCCCCCGCTACTCCTTCACACCTCAGCGACCCCTGACCCCCTGCACACACCCCACAACACTAACACTGGGCTTCTTGTGACACGTGAGGCACCTCTCAACACCTTCACACCCAGCGCACTGCCTGATGATCACGTCACATACAACGCTCGGCCAAATACACACATGTTGACCCGCAGGTACATTTGCATCACAGGTTTAAGTCTCTTAGGGAGGTTCTGTTTTGCATGGTTTATATCTAATAGGGAAAGACATCCACCATCACCAGTCTGTTTCTTTAAATCCGTGAAGAGGAGGACAGAACTCAAGTTATTGCATTTTTTGTATTTTTTTTCGTTTTGAATAGTCTACCGTAGTGAATCAGAAAGCGCAGGCTGGCAAAAAAAAAGAAGACAATTAATGTGAAAAGCACACTGCCAAACACACCCAAAACCACTGGTGTGGTCCTTGAAGCTCATGGACGGGAAACATTGGAACAGGAGGGAGTGAGTGATTAAGTTATTTCACTAATAATGTCATCACTTCATTGCATGAAAAAAAAAAAAACGGAATTTAGACAGTGAGCATAAAAAAACCTATATTTATGACTTCAGTGAAAACAAAACAGGAGTGGCTAGTGGTTAAAGGTGTGGACACGCGTCAGCAAGGAAAGGCTGGCTTGTGTAGTGAATGACTCCATAAATTATGAGTCATTAATTAGCACCTCTTTATAGAGCTGTGTACCTAAACTCTAAAAAAAGGGTACACTGCGCCTAAAAATAACTACATGCTCGGAAAACAGCGTCTGATTTTTCCATTTTCACATTTTGTGCATTTATGTAAGCTCTGCGGTGAAAACAAAAAATGTAGACTCACGCTCGCTACTGGTGCACCGGTGTTCTGGCCAAGTGGGCCCCTGACAAGAACATGAATTATTATTTCCATTTCCTGTCAGGGTTTGAAGCTATATATATATATTTGAATGTATATTAATATACTGTATCTATATTCTAGATAATTTTGTTTGACAAGCAACAAGGAATCATCTTAGACCATATACTGTACTCCTGCAATATTTACTGTGCGTGATAGCTATATAGCGTCTGTGAACTTTCTGCACACCAACAGACTGAAGCTGGAAGGACAGCGGGATGGTAACTGTGTTTCCTGTCTGATGTTTTCGTTACAGGGCGCCCACAGACAGACGGGAGGCGTGTCGGTGCAGCTGACGGACGAGGTCGGTGTAGGAATAGGAAGCGGGATGCCCCCCTGCGTGACCTGTGACGTGGGCCGAGGAAATGTGAACCGTCATCTGGGGCAGAGTCAGTCCAGGTCAGTCGGTGTGTGTCTCTCATGCCTTAGCCATGCATCGGCCATCATCATGCATCAGTCCCCGCGATGAATTCTGATTCCAGTGTGAAACTCGAATTGTTCACAGGGCCTTATGCTCAAAGATTCACATAAGACTCTGATTTCATTCAAATCTAAGAAAGAGTCCCAGGTGGTAAGCGGTTTGTTATTTTTCTTATATGTCGATATCCTATGTCATTGATGTTATTTTCTCAAAAGTCCCACAAATTGTCAGAAAACAAAAAAGAAGGATGTTTGAGTGCAGTTAAATTGGTATTGGAGGATCCAACTTCATTATCCTAACAAGAAATTCCGTCCCTGCCTGTAATTCTAAGGTCTGCGGGGCCAGATAATTGGCTTCTATTATCCTTGTCTGGATGAGTGAATCCTGCAGTTACACGGGTCATCTCTCTGCCCCCATAATCTCAGCCACAATCTGGACCCATATGTAATTTGGCACGATCATTTAGTATGGGTGTCTCATGTGGGTATAGAGATTTATATGACAGATTAATTAAGGGTTAAATAGATGAGGTTTGGCCTAAACCTGCGCCGTGGCAAATCTCCATATCCATTAAGTCATTCCTTACCACTGATGATTTTTCCTTTTTTTGTGATTTTGCTCCATCATCGTCTCCCAGTCATTTAACTTCTCTCATACGTCACTTTCTCTTCACGGTCTCATGGTTTCAAACGGATCATTCCAATATAGCTCCACAACATAAATCTCTTTTCGCTTGTCTTCTCTTTTTTTGTTTTTTTTCTTCATAAACCTACTCGAATCCTATTTCCAAGACTATTATGCTTGCATATTTCAATCGGCATCGGTGTGCAATGGAGGGGGGGGGGCGGAGAGAGAGAAGGTGGAACGAAAAACACAAGGAGGTCAGTGAGAGAGACATTTCTTTCTTTCACACCATGTGTTCACTGTAAGATATTCATTTCCTCCGCAATTCCTCTCCAGCCCTTTTGTTTTTCTTCTCCATCACTGTCAGTGTACACTGGCTGAGGTAGTCCAGGTCGCATCGAGGTCCACTGGATCCCGTTCTCTATGCCGGATCCGTCCCTTCCCTTCCAAAAAAAAAACAAAAAAAAAAACGTCTTTTCCCAAATTGTAAACCGTGCAGAGTGCAGCTGTGGTAACCGGAGAGCTTTCTGTTGTAGTTGTCAGCCGCCAGCGCCCGTTAAAAATGAGCATGTTTGACTTCGGAGCCCCGTTTGGTGATTGAACCAAATGGACAATCTTATTTATGAAATCAAAAATCTAGATAGCGATCTGTTGACCCCATGTGAGAGTTCTCCTCAGAGCTGGTAAAGCGGCGGGCGGCAACAAGAAGGTGGAAACGGGGGGTTTGGATTTGCAGGCCAGGGAAGTGTTGTTGTTGTCATTTTTGTTTGTCCTCCAGTCATTAACAGATTTCTTATCAATCAAGACATATGGAAAGGTCCAATCCCATTCCTTCATTCCTCTCATTGTACGCCCATTTTTAACCTATTATCTGAGCGTATTATTTAAGAGCGCACTAGTCCTCTGATCCCTGAAGGGCTGGTGTGGTTAACGTGGCGTTCCGAGTCATCCCGAGCGAACTCGGCTCACTTTGTTGCATCATTAAAAACCTCTCAAAATAAGGAACGGGATTTTGTCGTCATCCAGCCCGATCCAGAGGCGGTCGGTCCTCGTACCAGATGTCCTTGCGATAAGCAAATCAGAGGTGGTATCGACGGAGTGGTGAACAATTTTGGAGCTCAGTGGTTCAGTGGAGTGTTTCTTAGGGTAACCGGGAGATACCGTACATTTGTGCCTTGCTTGGGATTTTTTCTTTTCTTTCATTTCTTTGCGTGTGATTGGTTCGGTTCATGTCGGCACCAAACAAACCCACCAGAGCCCGGGAGCTGTCCAAGAAAATATCTATTGTTCGGTCCAACCATCAATTGCTCAGTAAAACTACTCATTTCTCTCTCGCTCCCATTTTCGAAGCATTCCAAAAATGCTGTGTTGAGGTTCAGTGTTCAGCCCCTTGATGTGTTGTTTTCTTGCAGACACTCATAAATGGGCAGTTATTGCACAATCCCACATCTGACCATTTGCTAAACCCCCACATAGTGATTGTTCTTGTTTTACCAAGTTTAGCATTCTTTCTTGCGTACAGACCATTTATTTAGTCTCCGCTCTAACTTCCAACCAGAAATCGGTGTTAAAGCCAACATCGCATCTAGGTACCTTTTCTCTTATAACATTATAAGTCAAAATAAATAGTTTGATAATGAGAACAAGAATGTTATGTCCCACAGAGTTCAGATTTCACTTTTTTTTTTTCACCACGTGTATTTGGGCTAAATATTTGCAGGAATTCAGCTCCCATTAGCACAATATTGTGTATTAAGCCATCTGGTGCATATTTCATTCCTCTTAGACTTAGACTTCCTACTTTGCAACAATTCTACTGAGCAAACGTTAAATTTACAAACCAGCGGGCTACAGCTGAAAAAACCCAAATAGTTGCCAACTGAAATGAGGGGCGATTTTTGTGCGGCAAATCTGCGACCCTTATCTTGGTAAACTGAATATGTGTTGCAGTTCCAAAACGCACAACAGCGAACGGCATGTCATTAATCACCAAAAAAAAAGAATTTGTCATCACGCACGGAAAATGCAGTCATGTTTACTGAGGACACCACGCTGGGGTAATATTTAGCCTGCTGCTGACATTTATTGACCTGAGTGCTTTATGGAATCTATATCCTCCTAAAGCGGGCCCTTTATGGAATCAGGAAAGTATCTGCAGGTCTGCATAGTGTCCCCCCGGAGAGAGACAGAACAGGAAAGAGCAGGAACACAATGATGGAGAGAGAAAAAATTCAATATAATGCACTGGTGCAATTCAGAGCTCTGCTAAAACTCTGGTCTTTTTAGGGTTTGGGTTTCTGCGTTTTATATACGGGGCCCACGCGTTGCTTTATTTTCTGAAACTAAAAACCCACTGGCATGTTAAGGGTCACCCCATCAACCAATGTCCCTCTCTCTCCCTCTCTTTCTCTCTCTCTCTCTCTCTCTCCCTCCCTCTCTCTCTCCCCCCACGTGCTCCGCCCGCTCATTTGTGTCCCTGAGCCCGAGGCTGAGAAATTCAGGAAGGATTTGGACCTTAGCCGAGGGCCACCTCGGAGGCTAGGGTTACCTCTGCTCATTCTTCCCTTCCCGCTTCTCTCGTTCTTTTTCCACGTGAACAGGAAAACCCTGGCTCTACCTCTTCTCTGAGTAGTGGTGTGTAACTCTGTGTCCATGAGAGAGAGAGCGAGAGAGAAAGAGAGAGAGACAGAGAGGTGGGCCGGGGGCTGGATCTGCTTGGCCTTGGGAAAACCACATTGCGGGTACCCAGTCTCCAGCAGGCTCCCCACTGAGAGGAGCCCATCAGGGACGTCCATACCTTCCCCCCCCCCCCCACCCCCTCTTTCATCTCCACCGTGTCTTTCATTTGTTTCTTTTTTGTCTTTCTTTCTTGTTTTTCTACCGAGTGCAGCATTCCGCCGTTCCTTCCTCCTTTTTCTTCGCGAATGTGCAAACATGTCAGTGGTAATTCATGTTGATAGCAGCCTTTTGTCCAAATATTTCCACTGTAACTTTAACCGAGAAATCAATGGTAAATCCTTTTAATCGAGCTGTTTGCTGAGGTGGCCGCAGAGTGCTGCTTTCCTTGGCCGGTCGGCAGCAACCTGTTTAAACACACAGTGTTTGGAGTGAAGTTTTGGATTTAACCCCCTCGGCCACGCCAGTCCTCACACCTGATGGGAACAGATAGAGCCAATCGGCTTCAGCTGTCAGTCACAGTTGGTGTTGGCTGCGAGTGCAGCGTGTGTGGGTGGCGTGTGTGTGTGTGCTTGCCTGTTTGCATCGAGCACATGGATTAGTGGGTACTGTATGTATCCAGGTAGTGTGTGGGTCGTTGCAGTGTGTGCAGGTTTTTGATTTTTTGATGTCAAATGGTTTGTTAGTGGGAATTGTTGATGGTGTCATTATGGTGATACGTTTTGGTAATATGTTGTTGTTCCACTCACTAATCCAAAATGGAAAATAGAATGCTTTACTTAAGAGACTGAACCTTTTGAAAATGGGTACATTTCCGGTGTGTAGCGTGCCCCGTAGTGTCATAAATGAATGAGTTGTATGTGTTATATTGTCAGCGATTGAACGGAATGCAGCGTGCCGTAGAATATACCCACAAGACCTGAAATCTTAAAAAACCTCAAGTTGATGTTTCTCTAAAACATTCTCACGGATGTAACGCTTCACGCTGCCAGCCCAGAACAGAATGAATCCATTAGCCGTGTCAATTCATTTGTTGCTTTGACAGGACTGCTGATGCTCTGAAAATGTGAATTAAAAGTAATAATGGAATCACAGGGACAGACACACACCCACCTCTTTTTGCTTTCTTCACTCATATGATTCCAATTACAGAATCATATACCATGAACCGGCTTACTTTCCCCGGTGACAGATGACTGTGTGATTTTAGGAAGTCAAAACAGTGGCACACACTCACACAGCGACACGCACTAATCCAGCAATACCAGTGAGTAGAAGGACATATAGAAGTTACACAAACACAGACTTAAACTTAAATGATTATACATCATCCCACACACACACACACACACACACACACAGTGTGCCGTCTGTTCTCATCTCCAGCCTGTCCCAGCCCACAGATGTTCCCTCTCAGGGTGATCTCCAGGATTTGGGGAGTGTTTTTGAAGCGTCGGGCCAATGACGCGCTGCAAAGCCCCGGAGATTTCAGTGGAGGGCCCTAAAAGAGTGTTTGCCCTACCTGTTGAACTCCTCGGAGATGCTGAGCTGGTGCTGACCATGGTGTCTGAAGGACAGTGAATGTATTTCATTCCCTTTTTTATTTTTGATTTTATTTATTTTTGGCAGGCAAAGAAAAACAAAAAGAAATGATAAACCGTTGTCAGCTGTGGCCCTGACTCAGGTTTCATATCGTCTTCCACTAGGGACAAGAATGATAAAATAGATAGTTTGATTTCAGTTTGAGTAGTCTGTACAAAAATGGATCTTCATGACACATGAGAGAAAAAAAAGAGACAATCAGCAAAAGTGCTTATCGATATCGATCTTTCATTTGTGTGCGTGTGATTGTTGATTTGATATTTTCAATGTGACTATGTGTGGCACAGCAGTCTCATGAGCCTTCATCCTTGAAGACTGCAGAGCCTTTTTTCTGCGCAAATTACATTTTGGCAGCCGACCTCTCATACACATGTTTTCTGTTCTCTAATTGGAGACTCTACATTGACCCTCTTTACATCTTATTTTACCCGTATAGCTGTGTTGTAGATTCAGCCTCAGAAATATATGGTCCAATGAAAGGGTAGTTTGAACACACTTAGAACTTGTTTGTTCAAGAAATGTTTTCTTGATACTTGGCTGACCCGGGAGCATGACATAGGTCAGGCTTGTCATTTGTAATTCTCTCGAAGAGTAACAGGCAGTTAGTAGATCTCTTCGTTTCTTATTCTTCTTCTTTCTTTGATGAAAATCCTTCACCAAGCGCCCATTTTATTTTTTCTGACATCATGTCTACACAACCAAATGGTTTCACATTGATAAGTACCACACATAAGAACAATAAAATAAAATAAAATATAAAAACAAGTCCAGACTCTGTAATAAACATTCAACTGAGCTGAGTTCTGAAGAAAAATCTGTGAATGATTTGATCATTTATTGCAACATATATTTTTTTGATCAATTTTAGGTCACCATAAAGAATTTCATAGTCATAGTTTCATAATTTCCTTGCACAACCTGCAGTATGTCATGATCTCATATTTTCCATATTAGTGGGTATTTTCTAGATGCTGTGCTGAGGCAGTGCTTTCAACTGAATGTCAATGTCATAATGCTAATTTGGTGCCGTGGAATTATTTAAGATATTCACATGTAGCAGGTATAAATTGGTTTTAATGTATTATCATTCTATCAGCTATCGGGACCTTTGAACCAATCCATGTGTAGGTGTCAAAAACTGACGTGGCGGTGGAGCTGGAGAAGAGGATCAGCCTTTCTGAAGGTTTCAGCCTTCAAAGGCGTTTCGTTTCCGAGGCAGCTACGATTTTGCTCACCCCGAAAGCCACATCAGCAGCGTGGCTATAAACGCAAAAGCAATGACCACAACAGTGGCCAGAGGAATTACCTTGGCCCTCGGTCGCATCATATGTATTTCAGTTATAAACATCCGCTGATTTCCCCGTTGATCCCCTGCGGAATGCATCGTAGTCCCTCGTGATGGATGGCGATATATAAAAATGCGACGTGTTTAGTGTCTTTGTGTTTCTGCCTGTATGGGGAAATCATCTGCTCTGACCGTAGGCTTTTATTTTAGTCACAAGCATGCAGTATGTGCTTGTGTATAGTCCCCCCTTATTCCGGACCCCAATTATACACTGCAGACTCCATTCACAAAAAAAGAGCAAAAATATCAAGGCAGGTGATGGGACTCCGATACCAGGATGATGTCAGAGAAATAGAATATCTTTTTTTAGTACAGACTCCCGGCAAGGCCTTCTCACAACTCAGAGGACCAGGGGCATTTTGTGGCCCTGAGCTTTCGCAACCGGTTTTATGCAACTCTTTCTGATTCAGCAGCGCTCGCTGCAGATGAAGAATGTACACAACTAAAAGAGAGCTGGATCTGTACCGAGGATTCAATATGTTTCCATTTTGATCCTCCGAACCCACACTGGAAACAAGCGGCTCCGGCCAAGACCATTTTTTGAAACAAGCGCATATGAGTGAATGTTACAACTTTCACAACACGCTTTCCTTTTCGTAACATACAGAATGGAAAAGGGAAGAGCGGAGCACCGGAGGATTTACTAGTAACGACTCTCTTTAAATAGAATGAACTCACTGGCGGGTCGCGACAACAACACTTCTGAGTGTCAAACTGCTGGAGCAATTTCTTGAAAATGATGTTTTTATAGATAAAAAAAAACTTGGGAATTGGTAATTAAGTTGTCCTGTTTGATACATGGTAATGAGTCCAGGGAAATATCCGTTCATAATATCAGAAATGTGTAAATGTACAAGTCTACCTCTACGTGAGTGACTCTCCATTAATTATGATTAGTCAAGGACCAAATCACTTGAAATATGTGAGTTCTGCTCTCTAATTCAACCAAACCCTCCTTTGTTTCTGTGGTTCGGAAATTTTCCACTGAGTCAACATAGAGTGCAACCGTCTCTGTGGGCCGCGGCGAGAGTGCGCCTGTGCACTGTGGAAGGATGAGGATGGGATTCATTGAGGTTTGAAATGGGAAACAGACTGAGCGGAGAGAGAGAGTCTCTTCCAGGGGTGATTATATCTGTGGGATGGTGCGGGGTCCGTTCAAATGTGTGTGGCGTCTTCGTCTCTGCCTGGCTCCCCCTCGTGTCCCCCGGGGGCGCCGTACCACGGTATATACCTGCGTGTCCTATAACTCAGTCATCAGCACCATTGGCAAAACACTGCGTTTCTGGCGTGTCCACGATCACAATCCATTATTTACAAGAACATTTTAATTGTGTTTTACTAGGCAAGGCAAAACAGAAGAAGAAAAAAAACAAGTAGGGCTCCGGCAGAAATTGTGAATTCATGACTATAGAGGAGACGTTATCTGGGCAAAATATGGCCACACAGATGATTAGCGTGTCGGGTCGGAATATTGTGAGCATTGTGTTTGTCCACATGATGCTCGCGGTCCCTCTTTTTTGCTCGGAGTCCTGTGGAATTTTTTGTTTTGTTTTCCTGCAGATCAGAAACAGGCCCCGTCACAGACTGCATACACTCCCTGGCCTCTATTAGGAACAAATTCAGAGACTACTTGGCTTTGATTGCTTCAAGATGAGAATGTGTGCCGAGTCTCTGTTACCTGTTTATCGGCGTTGCATTAGGGACGGCAGAAACAAAAACACGGAGCGTTTGTGCAGGATGAGGTGTGCCCGAGCTGTTTATTTATTTTTTGGTTTTTGTGAAAAGGCCAAAGCCATGAAAGCAACAATTCCGCTGCTTAATTGACGAGACCTGATTAGATGTCGTAACCGTGGATAAGTCCATGGTGTATACAGTCCGTAAGTGACAGCGGCATGTTCCAAACACTTTCTTTTGCGTCAGACGTGTGCTGACCATGTGCATGCCCGCGATGCACCTTCCTGCCCGCGGTGTTGATACACTCGTGCCCCCTCAAATACCTCCAGCCACACATTGCCAGTTGTCTTGGATGGGGCACACGGGCTTCTCCTTTTAGGGTGTTCGTGGATTCAAATCAAAATCTGAAGTGCATGTCGGAGTCTTGGTTCCATTCTCTACCATCCTCATTCCTTTTTCTCCCTCATTCCAACTTCCTCTCACTCTCTCTTCCTGACCCTGCAGCTGTTTGAGGGAATATATCCTTTGTTTCTTTCCTTCTCCGTTTGATCAGTGTCTCGATATAATACCTGGTTGCCGAGGTTATGCCATGCTTATCCCTCGCTCTCTGAACCTTTACCTTGTCTTAAACCCCCCCCCCCCCCCCCCCCCCCTTTACCTTGTCTTAACCCCCCCCCCCCCTCCCATCATCTCCACTGGCAAGCAAAGGTGTGTATGTGCGTAGGTGCACATGTGTATATTGTGTACTTCATCCATCCTTTATTCGGCACATCTGCGCCGCAGCTGAACGCTCCTCCGGGCAACGCTTGCACTGTTTGGTTTTTCGACATCTTGTACGTGTGCGTGTGTGTAAGGATGTGTGTGTTTACGTATGCTCTACTCCATAAGATAAGACGGCCCCTTAACAGGATACGTTATTTAGAAAGGATGGTTGCTTTTATGTCTGGACCTGTGCACGTGGGCTTTCATCATCAACTACACTGTGTGCGCACGCGCGTGTGTGTGTGTGTGCGGATATTTCCCATGCATATACAGTCATGTTGGATGTCACTCCTCAATGAACCCAGTCACCCCTACTTTTATACAGTTTCCTTCACCATTCAAGGTCCGGCAGAGCTCATATTAATAAGGCGACCAGACGCAGCCAATATGAAGGAAGTGTACACGGCAGAAATGCTTTTCTCTTTTATTTTGAGCCTGAGAACCAGGCCGAGGTCCTCAGACGTCTGCCATGGTTCTCGGAGAACCACTCCTACACGCCGCAGCCTCAGGACTCTCATGCGAGCTTTAAGTCTTTGGCAGGCGGCGGGGGCCTGTGTGAGCCGAGCCAGGTGACTGTCTTCTTCGCCTGTGTATTTGCTCGCTACGCAGGTATAAATATTTATCGCGTGGAGAAACAAAACAGAAGAGGTTGTTTGTGTTCCCTACCTCGGCCCCCAGATGATTTTCCTTTTTTTTTTTTCTTTCTTTTTTTCATGTGTTATGGATTTTGCTTGATAATTCGGATTTGTTAACATAACTTGAAAATCGTAGTAGCATTACAGAACACGGAGGCTCTGCTCTGAGCGCGTCCCATGTGGAATTGTGAAGAATGTGGAAACTTTGGGGTTTGATTTGTGGATTTTGTTACTAAATGTCCTGCCATTAATTCACTCCAAGTACAAATGGGGCTATGGTTGCTGAGACCCCCGTCTTTGTACAGTTTGGGATGGACGGGGGGATGGAGTGTGTAACGGCTGCCAGTATCTCAGCAGGGATGAAAGCAGGAGCGGGGAAACTTTTTATTATCAAGGGCCATTTCCAGTTGAATAAAAATCCTTTGAGGGCCATAATAAATTACTGAACACATATATCACAATAACCTCTGAAATGCGCCGCCTGGAGCTGCTTCTCTTGATGTCAGATGGCTGGAGATTGCAGATGATGCAACTCACCGCTGCTTTTCACGGTTTTGGGTCATTCACTCTCGAGCAGAACTGGGTCTTTGTAAGATTCGCTTTGAATAAATAAAAAAAATCTGCTCACAGCTGTAGGTCGATCCAAGACATTGGAGTAAACTTGAGGGCTTGTCTCCTCCGAATGGGCCATTGCGTGTACCGTTTATGGAGCTTGAGCTCAGTGTTGCAGCCTATTGATTTGCAGCCTAATGGTTTTCCTCCGATGTCAGATGCATCAGCTGATTCTGCATGAATCCACTTTTGTTTACTCGTCAAATCCTTAAATCGTGCCAAATGCCTGAGAGGCTTTTACGCACTCACTTGTATATTCACATGTCATAGCTGGCTTTTGATCCTGCAGAGTAGGAAAACACCATTTCCAGCTGCCCACACAGTTGTGCATGTCTTGCAGAAAGAACAATCCCCCCCCCCCCTGTGCAAAAACTCAGCAGTGGTGTACAATGGTGGCACAAAAAGATGGTGGTCGGTGGGCATTTTGTTATGTCTGACATGACAAACTGACACTTCAGAGCAATTTTACATGCCCGTGCAAGCAGCCCCGCAGCACAACAAAGCACCACTTCACAAAGTCTCTCTCTGAGTGAGGTTTCAGCTTTTGCACCACAAGTCCTGCCTCGGTATGGTTGCCTGTCAGAATGTGGTCTGGTGAAAGCTCCCTCTTGCTTCCACCCAAACTTACTTAACTTCATCCATACACATTTGTCCCTGGATCTCATCCAGTTTGGATGCATGTCTCCAGCTCACGATTGGCCTCTTTTTTTTTTTTTTTTTTTTTTAATCACTGCAAGAAAGTTTCTCTTGGAAAGTGCAAAATCCTGCATCTAAGTTTCAATCAGCAAGACGTGTCCATCCAAATGTTGAAGTGATTTTAAATTCTTAATAGTACCATACCATAGCTAACGCTATGTCAAAAACAAAATAACATCTTTTATTAATGATTGTCATCTATATACAAAGGGAAATCCTCCGGTGTGTGTGTGTGTGTGAGCACCACAGAAGCTGAATAATTAAAAATATAATCACACTTGATAACTTATTTGAGTAAAAAGTTAAAGAACTCAAATTTCTGTTTGACTTTACTTATTAAATGTACTTACACACGTTAACGTTGACTGCTAAAGATCAACAGCGGAACAAAGACCGTACCACTGAGCGACACGCCAAACTGAGTTAGAATGAAGTTAAAAAAAGTTGGGGTTTTTTTCTACGTTGCCAAGTGCACACACACACACACACACACACACACACACACACACACACACACACACACAGACAGGGCACATGTTTTCGATCTGCTGCGCTGTGTGACTTGCCTTGTTCCTAACATGTCAGAAGGAATGTTATTCCTCAATTTAGCATTTCTTGCTCCTGTGGCAAAACAAACTGTGTAGTGAGGCGTAGATAGAGGAACGAGACACAGAGCTGAAGGAGAAAAAAAAAAGAAAAGAAAAAGACTCCTGAATTTCCTGAAGTGATCCCCCCCACACACACTTACTGCACATGATCCCGGTGATTAATGGGCAGGGGAGCGCGGTGATTTGGTGTAATCGTGGTGGCACATATACATCCAAATTGAGATTAATGAAGAGGACATTATGTATTCCACTGAAAAGGTGCCCTGGACTACCTCATAGGGTGGGTGAGCTGCTGGCCAGGACTATGCGTGGAATTAAGCGATGTGAATATGTAAGCTGTCCTTCAACATGTATATGGTGAGCCCCGCCGCAAAAATTCTGCAGTAAATGCTTCTCACTGCTGAATGATTGGCACTGTAATCGCTTACTTTCACATTTGTCAAAAATATATTTGAACTGCATGCCATCTATCACATTTAATTGAGTGATTTACACACTTTTTAGAAATGTATTCTCAGCTCTAACCTAAATATGTAGAGAGTTTCGAAAAGGCCCATTTCGCAGATGGACTTTCTGTTCTGTTGTTGAATATTTTTTTCAAATCGCGTGTGCGATGCTGAAGAGGATTGAATGTAGTTATTGAACTCAGAGGCAGATAAACACACACGCTGGGTTTGTTTGGGGTTCAAGAAATACACCACTAAAGTCCAGAATCGAATCGCCAGACTGAATTTATGACCCAGTTGATTTACTCGTGTCGTATCGGTCAGTCGCAGGTGTACAGACAATCACTGAGCTGAATAACAAAAAAAAAACAACACAAACCTTTCAACACAGTGAGTAGTCGTGACATGGGAACGTAAATCCAAATCTGGCAACAAAATGGAAACACAACAAGCCAGCGAAGCACTGAACTGTAAATCCAGAGTGTGTTCTGACCACTGGATGATGGATGACGGCTTCAGTGTTTGTGTTTACTGGGGGTAGCCAGTGCTGTTTAGGGTCACGTTGCCATGGCAGCAGACGGACCATCTGGGGGTCATGTGACGCAGGGAACTCTGTCGTCACCGAGCTCTCTGCTTTGATTTCCTTTATTAGTTGTCTCGTGTTTGCCTCTGTCTCTGCGTGTGTAGGCGCGAGCGTGCCGAGGTCGAGTCACTCCGCGGCTGCTTGCGTCCTCCATGGTTAATTCAACGGTGGAATGTGATCCATAAAAGTTGAGTGACATCTTGGAGTGCTGTTGGCATATGCTGCAGGAACAGGATAAAGCAACAACTAAAATGGAGAAAATGTTTATTCGGTGGCATTCTAGCTTTGTAAATGTTGCGAAATAACTTAACAATCCTGAGTGGAAATCATAAAGTTCCAAAAGATGAAATACCAAAAAGTCAATTGCTTAAATTGAAAGCTCACCGTCATTGAATGTCGACCTTCTGGAAGATTATAAAAACTGTGGCAAGTAGGCCCTTCGCTTTCCAAATGTTTCCACGGTCAACATTCATGGTTTTCACCGTGAACTACAATCAATTACATCACTCAATTATGCACATTCCTCTGTCATGGGCCGAGGGCTCGGCCAACTGCCACGATGGGAGGACCCCCCCCCCAAAATGTGATTTATCATCCGCCTAATTCGGGGAGCATGTTTAGGCCACAGAGTCATTTTTAATTCAGACATTCATTGAGTGTCAGCATCTACTGTATCTATCCATCACACGCAAAAATATGCAGGGAAAAAATCTTAAAACTGAAACGAGCAAATCTTAAGTGTAAACATTTTTCTACGGTTAAAGTAAGAGGGAAAAAAAGTCATGACACCACAGTTATGTAATTGGGTAATTAGTTAAGGAGAGGCTGGCCACACAAACGAGAACTTTTTTTCCCCACATTATATTTACATACATATTTCAATTTCTTCCCGACGTCAATTTGGTCAGCTACAGTATGACTTTTTTTTTTAATTCCACCTGTTCAGTTTTAATCAATGAGACCCCTTTTTCCTCCAGAGCAGCTCTGACTCTGAGATGTTTGTGTGACTAAAGGTCCTGCTGTTTGCGCTCGGACACAGACGGGATGTTATGACATGCCCACTTTCACAAACAGGAAGCGTTTTAGCCCCAGCGACGCAGCAGTTTGAGGTTTGATTATGATTTGTTTAGATCTGCGCAAAATTCCCCTCAACAGCATTGTATGCAAATACGTGATTTATGTTCATCGACTGGCTTTCTTCTCCATGTCATGAAACATGGGTCCATTAATGTGGCTGCAGCAATTTTTTTTTTTTTTTTTTTTTTTTTACTTCCCTTATCAGATTAGAAGGATTTGATTACGGTTTTATGCTTAATACTGAATGTGGGAGGTTCATTGTTTTCCTGAGTACGCCAGATAGAAATTAACACTTTTGCTGGGGTGGAATGTTGTATTTTATTTGATCTGTAATATAATATTAGAACAATATTATCTATCAAAATGTTACATTAAAAAAAAAAAAAAAAATGGCTCATTAGGGTTAGCGCCTATGCCATTCTATGACTATTGGAATCTAGGAAATCCCTTGCAAAAACAGACTTTTTGCACATGCAATATTATACTGCTTCCTCTTTATTTGAACTAAGTTTCGAGTTTTCTGTGACCCATGCACCTTGTGCATGGGTCACTTTGCACCATTGCAGCGAAATTGATTTCCTGAAATTGTCTCATCACGCTGTGAGAGCAGGAAGCAGGAAGTGCTTGTTGCCATGGCGGAGTGTGAATGTTCTGCTCTGACAAACACCACTCAGGGACTCTTGGCAGGGAGCGCTGGTTACCGTCTGGACCGCCCAGCGAATGTGCAGACGCGTGTGCGCGAGTCCGAGTCTGTGCGAGTTTTTCCTGCTTCCTTAATGCGTCGCTTCCTCCGTCTATTTGTCTTCTCGCAGACGGGTGGCGGACTTTGCACAGGGGAGATAAGCTCCAGAGGTCGCGGAGTGCTCGAAAAGAAACTGCCCTCGCTGACCGGCAAACTTTGTGCAGGGTCTCTTTACACTTTGGAAAAAAAAAATTAAATGACTTTTGAGACAAATGGCAAGAATAAATAACATCGGTAAAAAACTGTCAGGAGGGATCCACAGTTTTAATCGGCTGGAACCAGTGGGGGAAGATGGATGAAGTGCTGGCCCCAACCTCTCTCTCTCTCTCTCTCTCTCTCTCTCTCTCTCTCTCTCTCTCTCCCCCCTCCCTCCCAGGAACCCTCTGCTCTTTATCCCTGGAAGTAACCTCCGACAGAAGCCCTATTTGTTCAATTCACATTTGTATTTGTCTAAATCCCAGAAAGAATGATAGCATGAAGGACAGTGTGTGTATGTGTGTGTGTGTGTGTGTGTGTGTGTGTGTGTGTGTGTGTGTGTGGGTGTGTGTGTGTGTGTGGGGGTGTGTGTGTGTGTGTGTGTGTGTGTGTGTGTGTGTGTGTGTGTTATATGTAACAGCTCTGGTATCCGTAACCTGGAACGTAAAGTGAAAGGGCCCACTCAGGAACACATGCAGCAGACTGTCAAAAAGCTCCTGTGATTTTCTCCCCGCGGCTGGCTCGTGTCATGGAGCCCACTGTGGGCACACGTGAGGCCTACGGTCTAACTACCCACTGGGGAGCAGAGACTTTATAACCCACCTGTAATCACCTGTCACCCCACAATCCTATAACAGCCCCCGAGGTCACGCCAGCATGTGTGTGGTTTTCCGTCTGAGTGAGGAGACGGACAGACAGGCGGGGGAGGAAGAAAAAAAAAAACTTCAGCTAATTCATCATCGGGGTTTACAAGCGGAATGAATGAAGAGAATTAGTATTAGCTGGTGATTTCTTTGTGAACATTAGAGTGAAGTGAGAGCCTGGAATGTGTAACAAATGTTTCCGGCGCCGTTTTTCAGTGTTTTTACATCCCAGGCGTACAGTGATGAGGGTCATTTGTCTTATGTGGTCATTTGTGTGAGTGCGTGCATCTGCGTGTGTGTGTGTGTGTGTGTGTGTGTGTGTACGTGCGATAGAGTGTGGGCGGAGCACGCGGTATGGGAAAACAAAGCAATTTTGGGCCAAGGGATTAAGGCATACTGTAAATGGGTGTACTGCGGATGACAGGGGGAAAAAACAAAGCGGAGATCGATAAAGTGAGAGGGTGGAGTGACGCGGAGAAAATGAAAGGAAAATAAATGGGAGGGCAGAGAGGCGAGGAGACGCGGAAGGAACGGAGTCGGGTGGAAAACAGTGGAAAAACCAAGGAGGGCAGGAGGGAGTGGCAGCGAGGGTCGTTTGAGTTGGAGCGGGGAAGGGGCTTTGGGAGAGAGAGAGAGAGAGAGAGAGAGAGAGAGAGAGAGACACTGGGAAATGTTGAAGAACCTCACAATTGATGGTGTTTGATTTCCACAGTAATTACCATTCCTCTGGCTCTGTGCATTCCCAATCCGGGCCTATCTTATATCCACGCCGCATTCCGCAAATGATTAGCTGGCCCGCCCGCTGCTGCTTCTTGTCCCTGCTGCCCACGGAGCGAAAGACGGAGAGCCTTTTCTTTTTTCAGTGGTAGATGTTCCACGGTGCAACGAAGAGTTTCACAAATACCTCCGAAGAACCCATGTGCCATTGTGTAGAAGTCGTCCGTAGCGCAAAGATGCGGGATCGTTCCTCGCCGCGTGGCCGCCCCTGGGCCGCGTAAGGTCTCTGCCCCGGTGCCAGAGCGCCCCGGAGAGAACGAAATACAGGAAAAAAGAAAAGACGAGGGGCCGCACTGCCAAGCTTATTCGCACACGGCTCCAGCAGCAGCCATGCTTAGCAGTGTGAAAATAACTGGCTCCAGGCTTTCAGAAAAAACGTCCACTCCACTTTCCTCTGCCGATAATCGCTCCGCATTTGTGTGTGCGAGGCCAAACTACGCGCGGCCCATCAGAACTAACTGCTTCTCCATTATCGGTTTAAGACCCTGCTGGTTCACTGTATACGCCTGCATATGTTTGTGTGTGTTTGTGTTTGTGTGTGTGTTGGTGCGGGAGCTCTCCCGGCATGTACAAAATCTGCTTGTGGTGTTTGTGTGCTGGTGTTTGTGTGTGCGGCTGCCGAATGCGAGGTGTGCGAGAGATTTAAGGCCGCCACATGCCGCGGAGCAGACTGCAGATCAGCAGGCCCCCAGACTCCGGAGCACCTGGAGTTTTTTTTTTTTTTCGCTTTTTCGCCGCTATCCCATCAGGCCCGTCATCCATCATTGTCTGGTTACACAGCAGAGAGCTTGGTTGTGCGTCCCCAACGCCTGCAGAGCAATAAAGTTGCACTCATATTTTCCAATATCACACAGCGCTGCATGAGAACAGGCCCAAACTGGAAGCTTCTGCGAGTGGGACTATAAAACAGACACGCAACACACACAGCCTCGCATCACAACCTCCGTTGTAAAATAGTCTACACCCAGGTGTGATTCATGTGACTTGGTTTATGTGACGTGAACAATTCTTCTGTTTTGCCTTCTGCAGTGTAAAGAGTAAAAATAGTACACATAGTATCGCCATGTCGAATTACAACCTCCTTCTTATCAAGGCACGCGGTGCGTTGCGCCGTAGGAAACAATTTAGCACCCCAAATAAACCCTGATAAGTGTGTAATTATAGTGCTTTTAATGATCTTGTTAGGCCTTAATTGCACCGTCTCAATCCACCACTTATTGTTTCATTCGAGTTAAGCTCCTGTTGAGCTTTATTTTTTTAATCTTGTGAAATAAAACTTTAAGGGGTGGCACAACGCTAAATCGACGGCATGGATGGAAATACAACTTTATGGGTGTTATTAGTGGGTTAAGTCATAAAGATATCCGGTAGTGTTTCCCACCAACAGTAGCACTACATGGAGCGACGGTTTCTGCCAGTGTTTGCTCGTTTGTTTCTTTTATTGCGCACACACGAAGGCTGTTGACTGGTTGTGAGATGGCGACAACTGTGAAAGAGGACATTATTAGCCAGCCAACATCGACGCAAACAATGCATGTTGATTTTTTTTTCAATTTAAAATTCTCCAAAACAAGACAGTTTGTTATTTTACAAAGAAACAGAACACATCACATCATACACTGTATATTGATATCTTCATTTCATTTGAGGAGAACATATATATATATATATATGCCTCGCACCAAGCACCATAAACAGAGTTTGACGGCAGTTTCTGTAGTATCTCAGTTCACGTTTTTACAGTGTTATTCAGTATTTTTTTTCCTTCTGCCAACATTGAAGAAGTCGTTGTGGTCGGAAAAATATTTTGGTTGTTTGTCCTTGAAAGAGAATCCATGTGAATTTCTGCATTAAGTAACAATGGAAACACATTTCATGAATAAATAATGACACGCCATTTATAGCAAAGTGTTTCCTGATGCCGCCGAGCGTTTTTTTTTATTTTTTATCGCTTTCTATTTTCTTTGCCAGTCAAACGAACTCGCATTACATTGTGTTGTGCACGTGTTTATGTTAGATGGCCAGTCCAGCTGCATGGAAACATGGTTATGGATTACATTATGCCCCGACTTTAAACACTGACGCAGTGGCTCGTGTGTTGTTGATAATGCCTGACTGAATAGTATGACCAAATATGTTTATTTTACTTAACAAAATCACACAATCGTAGATTCTTTGATATGTTTAAGCGGGGCCCCGTTGAAGCCGTAGCCGCGGATTCCTGTGTAAATGGGAAATGACGGATGAAAGCGACGGGGTTGCTGCTGTTGGAGAACTTTCGGGCAGATTATCAACATTGCTTCTCCCTTAGACATTGAATATTTGGAGAAGTGACAGTTGTGTATTTGGGTAAGGATGAGAAAATTCGTTTAAGCCAAAATAGAGGAGGGGAAAATGAAAGTGAGAAAACAAACAGCGAATTCGGTTGCACACTTCACTTGTGCAATGATTTCAAATATGAGATGCATTTTTCCTCTCTCTGTCGTTCAAGGACAAGCTGGCTTTGAATTCTCCTTCTCTCATCCTGCTGTTAATCTTTACTTAGAGCCCACAAAGCAAGTCATCTCTTTGGTGCTAGGATAAATATATTTCCTTTTTTTTTCTGCAAGTTGTCACAGGTGTGTATTTATGTTCACAGCTTTGGAAATATTTTTGCTCGTCGAGGTTCGATCAACATACCGGGAGAAGCTCTGGTCTAGAATTGCATGGGATTTGTGAATTAACCCGCCGATGGCTTTGCGAAGGGTCTGGCGAAACACTCCTCAGCTACGGGGCTTTGATCAGGAATACTAGGAGAGACAGGTGCGACACTGACCGTGTATTATTTCTTTCTTGTGACTGTCCCAAGTGCGGAAAGGCTGGAAAAAAATGTATTATTATTATTATTATTATTATTATTATTATTATTATTATTATTATTATTATTATTATTATTATTATTATTATTATTATTATTATTATTATTATTATTATTATTAAATAATAATATATAATTAAATTTTTATATTATGTTTACCCTTATTCTTCTTTGTATTTGCTGTGTTTTATATTTAACAAAACAATAAAAACAACAAAGAATACATTCTCCAAAATAACAAATATACATAACACACTTTGGCTAAAATCCTCTGACTTCCCGTGAAACTCTGTGCTGGCAATATTGGTTTCAATAAGGAAACTGAAATTATTTTATTGCATTGACAAGCCATTGCATTGTATTGCTCTCAGGGAAGCCTTATTATAGATCTAGAAAACACAGAAGTAGCTGTCATAAACTGCTTGGCAGCTTATTTTCATCAAAGAAAAGCTGCCATCTTCTTTCTCCCTTAACAAGCCTCTTTTCGTGTGCCATCGCACATGCACCCCATCATCCTATCTTTTGAAAAGCTACCATCCATCACAGGCCCTTCAGGTTTCGTTCCTCCATTCTGAACTATGGCAAATATGTGTCTGCGTGTTCCCTTTTTAGGAATTGGAAAGAATCCTCCCATCATTCTCTCTCTTGTCTTTTTTTTTTTTTCCACCACCCTTTCATTTACTAAAGAAGCAGCGGTGACGAGGCGCATGTCTAGACTCCTGTGCAAAGATACTACTCCAAATAAATCCAGTGGAGATGCTGTGGACTGTGTTGAAGTGGAAAGGTTGCACCGCGGATTGACGATGAATCGCTCTGTTGTGAGATGAATGGGGAACGAGGCAGCTGGAATACGTGGTCGAGAGACCCCGTGGGATTCTGGGACGATAAAATAATTCCCTTAGCCACCATTCGTCTGTTTCTTTTTCTCTCCGGCGAATAACGTCATCGCTCAAAGTGGATCTCTCACGCCCGCCGTCCCATAACTGGATTAGCAGTGACATATGATGGATTTGTTCGTGGCACCTGATCGCATATGGAGAGAGAATAAATATTTAAAGATGCAAAAGAGCGGCAGATCAGAGGTGTCAGGGAGAGGACGGACCAAATTCCCGTTATCTCTGTGTTTATTTAACCCACAGAGGGAGAGAGGGAGAACTTTTCCGGGCAGCGACGTGTGTATTTGTTTTAATTGCCGGGGTCAAATCCAGGCCAAGATTCAGGTGTATTTTAGTAGCCCCAGGTTGTTCTGGCTGAAGTGGAAGATTTGAACTGGGTGGAACAACAGCCCCCAGTGATCTCCGTATCGCTGGATCGTCTGCCAGAAACCTTTGACCCCCAGCTGTCAATCAGCGAGTGCAGAGGACACGGAGAGGGTCAGGCAGAGTGCACATGGGAAACAAAGGAATAAAAAAAGCGAGTTTTCCACAGCTTCAGATGGGACGGATTTAGTCCTTTATAGTTTTATAAATAAAGATGAGATACGCGCGCTGTACATACGGTCGCCGCCCCGTCCTGAGTCTGAGTTACATTAGGTGTAATCCTCCGCTCGGCCACGGGGCAAGATGCTATCACTGGCCCCAAATTCCACTCTCACCCCCTGCACTCTCTCATCCAATCTCTGCCAATCCTCCACATATGCAGCATTCTTGGAGCGGCCCGGCCATTCTTCCTCCTGAAAGGAGTCCCTCTGACACACGACGGAGTCAACAAGGGGGTGACCCCAAAACGGGGATCTTCGGCAGGAGCGGGGCGTCTGGATATAACGACATAATGGTGCGTTAAAACACCGGTTATACAAGACCCTTGATGCACAAGCTCAGACTTATGGGCCACGGACCACAAATAAAAAAAGTATAAAAATATGCACGTTGTTACAAAATGAGCTAATACCTGGGGCATGTCATATTCTGCCTTTAAGCAGGCACAGAATGGTTCGCAGCTTATATTTGCTAGACGGGCCTATAAAATGTGCTCCAAGGTATATTATACCTCCTGAGTGAATACACCTGGCGGGGAGTTTGCACATGTGCATGCCAGTGTGTGTGTGTGTGTGTGTGTGTGTGTGTGCGCGTGCGCAAAGTACAGTTAATGTGCTTTTCAAAGGTTTCTACTTGCTTGTGTTCGAGCTGCCGGTTGTTTGGCTAAGTCAGGACACGGTGTCAGTTAAGTCTCAGTTTTGACGTTTTGACATCAAAACTAATCACGTCTCACCGAGACCAGGCTTCTGGCCACACTTCATTAAAAGAGCATTAACGCAATAACCAGTCAAAAGCGAATTTTGGAGGGCTCAGCTATTTCAGGTTTGCAGTTTGCAGGCTTTTTTCGCTTATACATTTTGAGCCACATAATGTATGTGCATGCAAAAGAAGAAAAAAAGTCTTGCAACAGGAAGCAGATCATGAATAGGCCAATACTAAATAAAAATTGGGTTTGAAATGTGTTCATTAATGAAATATTTGTGGCCTATATGCAAAAATGCATTCTGAAAACAAGTGTAAAACTTCATCGTTTTTCTGAGCATTATTACATTGGTTTGTCACAAAAAATCATGACTGGAGCTTTTAGCCGCATCTCACAGCCCATGCTTAAAGTCACTCAGGGGGCAGATCCTGACGGTTCCCGTTTAAATGAATGAAAGATTTTTTTTTTTCTTCATTTTTTTCACTCAGTGCTGTCGTCGGTCTGAACACAGCTTTAAACTTTGTATTACCCCCGATTTAAACCATGTGCTGCACAACTGTATCAGTGTAATATTTTTCCTGTTATTCATGTGTGTGTGGGGGGGGGGGGGCGGGCTGGATCAACCAGAAAAGGATGTTCATGCTTTGTGGGTCCAAAATCACACACGCATGAAACTCTCAAGTCAGTTTTTCGTACAAGGTCTACTAATGCCTCAAATTGATGCATATCAAGGAATTATGAAGTATACATTTGAAGTGCTCAGCATCTCATCCTCAAAAGCACATGCGTGGACATCTTTGGGAGCAAGTAAGATGTTGATTTCAATGAAGCGGGTGACTGTTGGCTCAGGTGCAGCCATTTAGCGATATTATTATATATTATTATATGATATGTGTTTCTGGTGGTGATGTGTGTCTCAAGTCAGTTAAAATGGGACACGCTTGGAAGCGTATCATCTTGCCTTCCCCCGGAGCTGCAGTTTGATGAGCTTCCAGCTCCTTCTCGTGTTCTGAGGCAGTGATACACGGAGATGGGCGAATGTTTTTATTCAGCGTTGACCTTCTGCAGGGAAACTGACAAGCATTTACATAGGAATTGGATCGGTAGTCGTCCTATTTTCCCTCATTGGGACTTGACTAGGGGAGGATCAACCGTGCTGCTGTTTCAGGCTTTTGCCTTTTGTCAAGTTTAAGATGGTGGCTGGCTGAAGAGCCACAGTGTTTCTCCCACATATGACTTTTACTTCCCTCTATACCTTTTTAAACGGATGATGATACATCTTTTTCCCCCACCTCCCCCTGTGTGCTTTTCATCCCTGAATAGATATAAGGAGGAGAGCGGGCCCCAATGTTCAAGATCCAACCAGAAACTGTGGGCTTCTCACTCGCATTATGGTGTCGAGTGTCCTCTTGGTGGCTTTTGATCAGGGACAGTACATTATCCCTTTAGCGCAAATACCAGCTGTGTGACTCTGACCGTGGTGTCTCCTTTAATATTTCCACACACACACACACACTCAAAGGCACAAACACTCTCCTGCAAAAACGCTTCAAACAAAAGCAGATATTTGGACACGTTTGGTTTAATATCTCGTCTGTTCAGTGTTTCTTTTGTGCGTTTCACCGCTAATCGGAACTGATGCGCACCAAGAGGAAACTTTGGTGTGAGATGCTGCAGCTCTGGAGGCCCCTTCTGATTTTTTGTTTTGTTTTTCAACCTGCGGGGTCACTTTTTCCACACTGATTCAACAAGGACACTTTGCAACTCCTTTGTGATTTTAACTCATGTGCACCCCTGAAACGATATATACACATAGAAGACACGAAGATGGTACGAGGGTAACGGATGAAGCCACAGATGATGAAAACACCGTAGTTCCTTATATTCCGTCTCTCGATGATTTTGTAATATATGTGCTTACGTGTGTTACTGCAGTCGTGTGCTTTTGAACCCATCCGAGCGCCAATTTATGCACATCTCCGTCGTCGTGTGTGGTCTCCTCGGAAAGCACTACGTGTGGCCGTGGTTAAAAGTGGATTATTTCAATTGTTCCCAAATCAGAAAATATCCTCACCCACCGCCGCCCCTCCCTCTTCTTGTCACCTCCACTGAAAACAAATGGAGTCTAATGGCATTCTTTGCATTCTTGGTGCGTGGAGCTGCTGTTTCCGTATTTTCGCAGATCTGAATGGTGTGGGCCCAGGCAGCCTGGAATTCCTGGCCGGGAGATCAGAGGTCTTGATTTATCTGGATGTTCTCTCTGTAAGGTGTACGCTCGGTCGGGGGAATCTGGGATAATTACTTGCTCACATACAATTTAGGAAAAGTTGCTTTTTATCAAATGGGAACTGAAGCAAAGGCGTATACCCCAGATTCATAAAAGTGTTCAAAAATACGGTTCATTGCGGCCCTAATCTGATTAGGGTTTGGAAAGATTAGTAAATCCATGTGCAGAAGCAGAAGTGGCAGCACATGTGAGGCATTTCATGGATTTGTGAGGGACACTTTTGAGGAGTTTTTTGGAGATTTAATATCTTTTTAGGGATTGTAGTGATATGAAGACTCTGAACACATAAGCAGCAGGGTTGGTCAAACTCAAATTGTGCAAATGCACATTCCTGAAACATAAAATGCGACTTTCTAATGGTTACCAGATTAAATAATTCCTGCCTTGATAACTTTTTTTTGAAGGGAAATAAAATTCCTCCTCTTAATAACATTAACTGGTATGTAGTGTTTGGCTTCTCCTAAGCCTTCAGGCCGCGGATCCGTTACGTTGGCTGGATTTTCTAGATTGTGTTTCACGTCTCGGTGGTACCTACAACAACACACTCCCATCCACGCAGCCCCTCGCATTTTCTTAACACCGGACTGAACAAACCAAACACGGTGATGGAGCGACATCCACCTACCCACAGTCCTTAGTCTCCTACTGTATATCTCATACACTCCAGGGTCTAACGTATCTCTGCGCTCTTGCAGCGAAGTGTCGTAATATAGGCCTCGCTTTATTCCCAGGCGACCGAGCCACGTTTTCTCTTCATGTGACACTGTGACCTCTGTGGATTTAAGGGTGGATTTCCTAAAGTTCCACCCAAAATGACTTTGCATGAGCCCGTCAGTGTGTTCAGCTCACACACTTTGCACGAGGGTGCATTCCCATAATATGTTGCAGAATAGCCATACAAAAATTAATCATGGCTGGAAAGCTTTGACAGGCCATATCAGTCTCTATTAATGAACTGACTGATAAACGTACCACGTGTGTGCTGGGTGCCGATGTTATCTATGTGCTGATTCATTCTTTTGATTATTTCTGCCAGATGTTCATTTGTGTGAAATGTCCTGAGGAGAGCTTTTTTACAAGGCTCTCCTGGCTCTGCATTGGGAATGTGATTTTTTTTTTATTATTTAGACCTAGTCCAATTTGAACATGTGTCCCTGCAAGGAGAACACATCCACGGCATTTGGGATGCTGGGGGCCAAATTAATCACCAGGTTTTCCATGCAGGAAGCCTTCGCTCTCATAGAAGCCATGAGGTAAACGTGGAATCGCTTCTGGCTGGTTGTTTTGGAAATAGAACCAGCTCTTAACCTTTGTGGATTGACGCAGAAGAAAATGACGAGGCTGGCGACTGCGCACTTTGTTGACTTTGCTGTTATTGAGTAACATCGGGGGCGAGGAGGCTTTGAGCTTCGTGTCGCAGGTGGCGTTCGGCAAAATGTTCCGGACGTTTGCTCTTTGCGGCACTGGCAGCTTTGACTGTCAAAGGCATTCCGACGTCGACAGTTTCATCACGCGGAGCCGCGTTGGAAGCCGTGGAGGGGGGAAGAGAGAGAGAGAGCGGGAGAAAAAATCACTGTCTCGATCACCTGTGGTATCGAGGTCCCGGGCCCAGTGCTTTCACTCAATCACAACCAGCTGTCCACATGCCTGAAAACACAAAGTAAGCCACAAAAAAAAAAACTTTGTTAAAATAAAGAGTGAACCTGCTTTAAAAGCCCCCCCGATGAATAGCTGCCTGCTGTTTCTGCTGAGTACTGGAGCCACTCCTGAAACACCCGCAGCTTTCTGGGGAGAGTGCTCCTCCGAGGCCTTTTTTAATGCCTCCTCACTGTGGATGGCGCTTTTTGCACATTTTAGCAGCTATAAAGAATAATGTGTGAAATGTATGATATATGTCGAGGCGGCAAGGCTTTCTGTCGAAATGTCAAGGTGGACCCGTCCATAAATTCTTTTTTTTTTTCATTTCATGCAAATTTAATTAGCTCCAATTGAAAAGCGTGGCTTAGCTTAGCGGGCTGACTGTGCTAAAACTTCGCTTTTGTTCTGGGAAACCTCAAGGCCAGCACCTGCAGCACCATGAAAAATATGTGTTACCTGGATGCCCGAACTGAGACGTCACCCCGTGGCTGTGTGCATGCCTTAAATTCCCCAAGGCTGAGGAAATAAAAAAAGAGGCAATGGCCACTTTGCACGGAAAGCTTTTCTGGCCTATCCTGTGTCAGAGTCAGGGTACACGACGAATGATAGTGCATATTATTTTTATTACTCTTTTAATTTAGATAAACTTTATATTAACCAACTATCACCCTCCAGTATGCTTGTTTTTTTCTCGTAACAATGAAGTAACCTTGTACCCTTAATAGTGCAGGGTAATTCAATTAACCTGCATATTTTCCTTTCATAGCTACAAGCACTATGCACGTATGAAAGAGCCAACCCGGGTTTTTGAGGTGATGTCATCGTCCTACACCACCATCGCATTTTTTGTACAGGGCCACTTTAAAGCCACCCACATCCATCAGCACGGGACAAACGGAGACAGAGGGTCCCACAGAAATCCCACCGTCAGACAGCTCATTCATTCAGGCCAACACGCGCACCCACAAGTTAAACGCACCACCTAGCTCAATAATGACCTTTAAATAGGGGCTTTTATTATCACTAAAGCAAATGTGTGTCCATGTAAAAAAAAAAAAAATGGTTTAATAAGATTCTCTAAAGTCAAATATACATGTATTTTTATGGCCTGCTATTGGGGCCACGTGCCAGGGGTAATGTTGGAGAGATCACACGTCTACATGTGTATCCCTTTGACTTTTTGATAGTTACAATTACATGTGCATGGCTCTTGTAAAGACTCCTGACCATTTATGATTTCCGGCTGAGTACACACGTTTTGATTTTTTTTTCCTCATTCAAGAAGGAAAATGAAAGACCACTGAGGCCAGAGGGTCGGACCCTCGCACTGGAATATTTGTCCCCTTTGCCTTTCTTCCCCCTGTTTCCTTTCTTTTTTCATTTTTTTTCCTTCTAGTCCCTCGCTGCATTTTGTCATTTCTCCTGCCGACCAGAAAAGCTCAGCTCCCTGAAAGCCATTAAACGAGTGTTTTAGCAAAAACACTGGCATGCTTTTGCGCTTCAAAGGCGACTTTTCTGGCTCCGGAGACTCCTCTCGTGTCTCGTTGCATATTCTCAGACACATACTCATTCGGCAAACACAGAGGGGGTGGGGGGGCGGGGGGGTGAGGGGGTTGAATGTTTGCATGGCAATTCCAAGCCTCGACCAAAACTACACACACATGGCACAAAGAGACAAAAAGACGAAGGTGACAGCCTATTTGCAAAAAAACAAACAATAGAAACAGGATTAAAACGCAAACATCCCCCCGTCTCCATAACGTTCTACCTGAGGTGGCCCTTCTGCAAGCGAGCGTTCCCAGGGCTCTGGCGCTGCGGTTCCCGGGAGGTTGTGTGCTCCAATCTCTCTAATGAGAGAACCTTCCAGGCTAGACGTTGTGGGCTCTGGCTCCGGCCTCCAGCCCATGCTGTTCTCACCACAAAGAAACACGCCAAGTTATTCACTGATTCCTCTCTGACATCCCCGGCCAAAATGTCTCCACTCCTCTCCTCCTCCTCCTCCTCCTCCTCCTAGCTGCCACCGCTCTCCACTTTCTCTGTAACACACATTTTTTTTTTCTCCTCTCTTTCTGTTTTTCTTTTGGGTCACATTAGATTTTTCTGCATGTTGAATACAGTTGAAGTTGTTATTACCACCCTTACGTCTACGACAGAGGGTGTGTGACGAACAAACAGAAAAGGTAAGGACGGACGTAAAAAAAAAAAAAGGGCAACAAACGCTGAGGCGAACGGATTCCCACTTTACGGCTGTTACAGGAGCGCTGCTGTGCTTGGCCTGTTCGGCGAGCGTCAGTGTTTACACAGCATGTGATAGCTCTGGCTAACAGGAGGGAGGAAATAGCATCTGCAGAAATGGTGGCCAGTTCTAAAGGAGGAGGTCCATCTGTGCAAACAGCACCTAGTTACGGGAGTTATCAATTACCCCGGGTCACCGGCCAAAGTTTTGGGCCCAGGACCGGGTTACTCAGGGAGGAGAGGGGGGACGTTAAATTAGAAAATATTCAGAATATTTATATATAATATTATATGAATATTATTTTGGTTATTCCGCAAAACTAAAGAATAAGAAATTCCAGCCCCAAACGAGAGAGGTGAAGTAAACTTAATCTGAATATTTGCAACACCTCGTTACACCCGCAACAAAACGTACAATCTACGTCACTTTTTTCCACTCTTTTTTCAAATTTGAGAGAGGGGTCAATCGCTCTTTTCCTTCTTTTTCTTTGTTCTACCCCTCCTTTCTGCTTTCAAGAATGTCTGCAATGCCTCGCAGGAATCCCGCCGTGTTGACTTTGGTTTGGGATAAAAGGTGTAGCCTTCCTCTGTTCTCCCGGCTGATCCGACAGGTGATTAGGGCCGGCCTCCACGTGAGCCCGCGCATGGTCCCGACAGATTACCCCCGGCGTTCCTGTGAACTCCCAGGTGAAGAGATAGACAAGGGGGGGGAACGTTACAGGAAGAATGTCGGCAGCCTGGTGGTGGTGGTGGTGGGAAAGAGAGGTCGCAGCTGTTTGTGGAGGAGAGGGAAAGTTCAGATGCATTTTTTTTGCGTCAAAATGCTCTCTGTGTGGAGGTGATGCTCTTTTCCGGGAAAAGCAGGTGGTCCTGCTGGAGTGAGTGATTCCGGAATAAATAGAGCTGACTCCCAGACTGACCACTTCTTGTCCAGTTTGGAGGGTGGAACTCCCGAAGCACTTATGATGATTTAGGTTGTTTTGCTCGGAGATTTGTGAGCACAGAATGTGGAGATTTAATTTTTTTGTTTTTCTCCCGTATAAGTACAGACGTCAGTAGGTAGTGGAATCTGCTGAGATTTCGGTTCGGAGCAATTTCGCCATGTTTTCCGGAGGTCAAAGTGTTGCTCGGTTTAGTTGAGAATCTGCCTCGCCGCCCCTCTAAGTCCTATTGCGTAACATCTCATTTGTTTGAAAGCGTACAAACCGACAATTTGTGGTTTTAGATGGAGTGATGCACCTTCTCTTACCTCAGTCCTCTTTATCCCGCATGGGACTTGAGGCCACGATGAGCTTCCTCCATGCTCCTCTGTTCTTGGCGCCCTGTAAAACCCACAAAAGTTTAATTCGTTTTGGCTTCTTCACCCGTCATAGTTCTGCAGCGGGCTATTTTTGGTCATCCAGGTTTTTCTTTTTTCTTTTTTTTGCATGGAGGAGTTCATCTCGGCGCAGCCCCGGGATGTTACCCCTCCTCAATGTGAAATGATAGAAAACAGCCCCATCGCTCATTACTTGTTACGCAGAGACTCAAGAGTCATTTGAGACTTTCTCATTGATCCTGTCTACCCGGTCTTTCTCCCCCAGAGCTCGCCAGATGAATATTTTTGGACGTTCCGAGCCCAAAACATCTCCGGTGCAACACTTGGTTTTTAGAGATGCTGTTTTGGTTCCCTCGCTGCTTCGTTATTCCTTCCCCTCGCTGCAATTACTCCCCTCACTCTGCCCAAAACTGCCATCAGGAAGTTATGAGTAAAACTGCTGTTTTGAAATAAAGACTATTTCCACATGCCTCACTCTGATGCATGGGTGAGAGAAAATTGTGATTGGCTTGCAAGGGCCAACAATAATATTGTGTTTAATCTAGATATCATTACATGCAAAATGAGCAGGAGAAATTCAAGGGCACCATTGTTTCCCTGGGCCAGTTTTTTCAGGGGTCCAGTGAGTGAGTGTTTCCTTTTAGAAACCCAAACCAGCGGAGATGTGGACGTGCCACCTCCAGTATTTGAGCAAAATTAAGAATCAGAGTGGGCGGGAGGGGAGAAGGTGAGACAGGATGTGTCTGTTCATGCAACCAGGGATTTGTTGCGTTTAAATTACTTTTGCATTTAATGAATCCCTGCTATTTTTGTCTCCTACGGTGCAAATGTAATGCGAGACACAATGATCTCTTGCTGGGAATTAGATGCGAACGTTAATGGGCGTCAATCGTAATAGCAGCCTTTTTACTTAGCATAACAATAGAGATACACACAACAGAGTGCATTTAATAGACAGCAGCTTGGCCAGTTTGACCTGCTCCTTTTATTATTGTTAATAATGTGCAGCTAATATAATATACAGTTGTCATTTTGGGAAGCAAATCCAAAAGCTCTCAGCTAAAAACGAGCTTAGGCCAGATTTTTCTCTATTTTGGGGTTTTTCGCTGTGTTGGATGACGAGCTCGGACGGAGGCAATCCTCTGCCGCCCCGTTTCTCATCACCTTTGTCCAAGAGAGAGCGAGAGAGAGAAAGTCAGGGGCCAAGTGCAGCAGTGGAGGAACAGGAGGAGGAAACAGAGGCAGGGACATCTGCAGGTTCTCTCCACACGGAGCCAGGGAGACTGATGGAGAGCTGTTGGAGCTTATTAGCCGCCCATTCACCCCCTTTTTGGAAAAACATGATTTTAATAGCCGCGCTAGATGTGGAAAAAAAAGGTTTTCTTGACCTTGGAGGTGATTTTGTAATATGACTGCAAAGTTTAGCATTCACAGCCACGTCGGTCATCTCGGCACCTCCGCCTGTGTGCCCCCTTGTTAAAGGCACTTCATAGAATTGGATATACATTAAAAGTCAGATTTTTGGATTATTTGTTTTATAGATTTTCCTATTATGCTTTTATATAGGCCTAATTTGAACATTTCTGACTTCAGTGACTGCCAGTGCTAATCTCCAAAGGGACACCATGCCGGGCGCAACATTTTTCACCTTTTTAAAGTTTCACCAACATGTCAAGTTTAAAGCATGGAAAATAAATGGCTGGCTTAAAAATGTGAAAAAAAAATAGCTGGGAGACATCTAAATCAATATCCTAGATTTACAGGAACTTCACCCATCATCTCTTTCTTTGTACAAGCTACTCCTTTCATTTTACAGCCTAGTGTGTGTGTATCTGTTTATTTGTTTAAACGTAGAACACTTTCTCTGCGGTTGGAGATGGAGGATCAGATAAGCAGGAATATTGAACCTGATCCTTGATTTAAACAAGCGATTTACACCCGTACATGCGGAGCGAAGGAAAACGATAAGATCAGCTCACGCTCTCACCAGCCACTTCTTAACAACTCCTCAGAGAGGATGAGAGGAAGAGGAAGGAGGAAGAGGTTGAGAGTGCCACGGGATGTGATTAGGCCGGACCTCCCCGTTTATGATTTCTATATTACAGGCGCTCGGTGCCAGACATTCCCTCCATGGAAGGAATGTCTTCCTAACCAGTTCCATGTGAATGGTTATTGAAGAGGAACCACAGCCCACTGGTTGGGTTGAGGGCTCAGCCTTTAAAACACACTCCAAGGGAGAAATATGTCGAGGATGCTGGGCAAGGGGAAAGGGAGGAAGGAGAGAAGAGAGGGAGAGAAAGAGAGAGAGATGATGAACAAAAGGTCAGAAACCAGTGAAGTGTGTTATTTACCACATGCACATACATACTTCGAGGTTGCTTTTTTTTTCTTCTTTCCTTTCCGTATCCACTCTAGCGTCTATGGACATAAATTAACATGGAATATTAAGTGGCATTGGGGATTCAAGTAAAGCTAGTGATGTGGCTTTAGGTTTCATACAAAACACAAGGCTAATATCTTTTCCAGGATTGCATGACTTCGGCTTTATAAGGCAAAATAGTGAAGGGGAGGGGGGCCCTAGCCTAACCCTAGACCTACACAAGAAAAGAAAGCATATTTATATAAAATGTGCTGTTTTTTTCTTTTTTTTATAGATGAGATCATTGAATATATAGCTGGATTTATGGGTGTGTGTTAAAATTGCATTGGATGATGTAGCGTGTACTGCTGCTTGTGTACAGTATGGGTCCGTGGCACACAGAGAGATTTAGTTGTAATTATCGCAATTATGACCTTTTTATCACAGACATCTAGAGAGTGAAACATACTCAGACTTTAAACGACATCATAAAAAGCCCTGAGTACATAAATTCCCCCCGACTGCATTCGTGACAATTTTATGCAATTGAATTGTAATTGCAACACTAACAAATCGTTATTTAGTTGTTGTTTTTAAACGTTCGTGCTCTGCAATTCACATTCGGCTTCTCTTCCCACGAGAAACTGGCCGTGCGGAGAGCACAGGCTCGGCTCTGTCCCCTCCGCGGGAGCAGCGGAGCAGTGTTGGATGCAAAAGTGTCAACGTTTGTTTGTCCTGGAATTTTTCACTTGGCTGGATTGCTCTCCTGGTGATTTTTGGCCACGTGCAGTTCAACGATAACAGTGGTTTTGTCAGGGCCGGCTGCTGTCTCTGCATTCTGCACAAGGAAATCGCAGCAGGAAAAGCTCCACCGTGCAAAAGCTGTCTTAGATAACCTTCTGTTGAGAACTTTAATGATCAATAATGTGCCACGAAAAACAAATGCACAATGCAACTTGACAGGGCCTGTTAATAATGTACTTAATCCCTGATTTACTAATGTTTCTCTTGTCTCCCTTCCTTGTTTCACACACACACTAACACACACACACACACGCTCACACACACACGACAGAGGTCACGACCTTGCCCGATGCAATTACTGACCTCGGCGCTGACAATAATGTTTATTTGTCTGTCTCAGGAAAGAAAAGACACGCCTGCTGCGAGCAGCTAGTCAAAGCAGGAAATCTACGCGAGAAAAATGTAGATGTCCTGCACATGCACACACGCCTTCAGCTCATGCACATAAACACTCATTCGTGTTCAAACAAAGACAGGCCGTAGCACAAAGCCCGCGGCAACCGGTTGTAATTGGAAATTGACTTAGGTGCTAATTGGTTTGTTGTTAGTTGTTCAAAAGAGTCTTTTTATTCATCCCTCCTTGTAAGTGCATGAAAACTAATGTTCAATGTATGTTTAATACATCGACATGCATTTTTGGATTACATTTAAAGTATTTCGATCGTTTATACATGTATTGGTAAATAAAGGGTGTGGCAGCAGAGGTTCAGTGAGAGAACGTAGATGAAGTGAAGGAAATCAGGCTGGAGGACACGGGAGGCTCAGGTGCTGGAGAATGGGGAGACAGGTGAGTGACAGGTGGTTCTGTCAATCAGGTGACTGGGACTGAGGACATCTGGTGGACAGATGGAGAAAGAGACAGGGCTGAGCCAATGATAGTGACGGTGGGGATGGTTGGTCTGGAGAAAGCAGATAGATGAATTGTGAAGAATGTATCTGTTTATAAAATAACAGGTACAAATGCAGGTAGCCTGTGTAATTCAGCATCACTGCCGTTTTATTCTGTACAGTATGTGACTCTTTGCTGTTTAGGCGCCCACTGCTGTGTCAGTGTTGTAGTATTACTTAATGAATCCCATCATTTCCTCCTGCTGCTGCTGCTGCCTCACATTAAAAACAAAACACGGATGGCTTTTAATTTGAAGCAGCAGCCACGGAAAATGCAATTTTTTTTGTCACTGCGACTTGTGCTGACGGCGACAACCCATCAGGAAAACAAGCGGGTGGTGATGTTCTGCGCTTTTTGACTGTAAATCAGTTCAATGCTGTGGGGAAGGAAGCAGAACGATGGGGAGATGAAGAGGTGAATTCTACCTCCTGTGTGGCTGTACATGTGCGGCATAAAAACAGATATGATGTTCTGCCTTCTTTATTGAATCAATGTGCGTTTGTTTGGTTGCACTGTAAACAGACCCACCTGTTGCTCCCCATATCTCCCCATCGCGTTGGGGCCGTTTTAAACCACACTTGTTGTTACCACGGTAACGCGGTCACTTCTAAGGCTACTGGGCCGCATTACGACATGGCCACATCTCAATTTACTCCCTCCTCTGTGGCTTTCTTTTTGGTTTCTTTCACTTGCAGCTGTTTTTTGTGGCGCATCTGCATCTAACTCTTCATCCTTCCATGCGTGTCGTGCTCTTTATCTAGAAGCACCCTGCTCCAAGGAGCTGTTTTTTTTTCTCCGGTCTCGGTGCCTCACTTGCCACCTCCGTGGGTGGTCCCACTCGCTGCAGTTTTTTCCCCCTGCTGTGGTGTTTGTACAGTTCACACAGGTCTTTGTTTTTCTGGCGTGTCTCCCCGTGCTAAGCAAAAGCCGGAGGGCCTGCGGCCTGTTTTCTTTTGCCGGGGCTACATATCTGCAGGCTTTCAGGGGGAAACTGGGCAGAAGAAAAAAAAAAAAAAAAAAAAAAGCAGAAAAACAGAAGGAGAGGAGAGACATGAACAAGGCAGCGCAACACGAACGCTTCGCCCTGAAATCCATGTTGTCTCGCCGTAGGTGCGCGTCAGACTAAGTGTTCGCCCCCCTCCGCTGACATACGACGCGGTTTGTTGGCAGAGGCCTGGCACACGCCTTGACAGCCTCATTATTTATACTCCATTTTGACAGCGTGTTTTGTGTTATATGCATACGTGTATTTCCATCCTCGCGCCGCCCTGTCTCCTCGGTTTCACAGGAATAAGTCAACTTAATGAATTTTGTATGAAAAAAAAACTGCGTCTCCCACAAGGGTGTGTGTTATGGATCAAACAGTCACTCAGTCACCAGCGCTTTATGGCTAATTCCCGCGACACAGAACAAGGCCATATTGTTCCCTATTTATAGTCCCAGAATGATCAAAGTGGAAAAACGATCCCTTCCGACACTTAATATTTCTAAATGTCCCTCTGAGAGCCAGTTTTGTGTGATTGAAACCGTTTTCCCCAGATGCATTTATCAGAACATATTACCCACTCCGAATAGGAAAGTCATGATGTGTGTTTGTGAGCGGAGCCCTGAAACGGCAACTTTACGGTGTCATTTCTACATTTCCTTGTGTCTGGAGGGTGGTGGGTGGTTGGACACGTGGAAGCAGCTGTTTAGGGAGGAGTTTCCTGCGATCGTCAAGGTCAGGACGCGTTCACAAAGCTGGACAGGAAGCCAGGTGGGACAGGTCGCAATTACACTGTATGCAAATAGTGTGTGTGTGGGTGTGTGTGTGTGTGTGTGTGCGTGTAGGTGTGCGTGTGTGGGTGTGTGTGTGTGTGTGTGTGTGTGTGTGCATGCATTTAGCAGGATGCATGTGTGCGTGTGTACGTGCATGTGGACTTTTACAGACAGAGTTAAAGCTGAGTGGGGATATTTGGCTATAAAGGAGCTGTAACACAAACAACACAAGAAAGTTCTCCGGGGGTCGGCAAGTGGTCAAGTGAGTAAATGAGTTTGTTATAATAGGACTAAACTCACAACAGTGACCTCCTGAGGCATTCGCAGTGGCAACACTGAAGCGACTTAGTGTGAACACAGAGGGCAAAGGTCAGGGAAAGGATTGCTGTCGCTGGAATGGTCCCGACCCCGGGTTGTCGGGGTGCCTGTGAGCGCAGCACCTACAGCTGGGACTGAAATTCAGTCAGCCGTTTATCCAATTGAAACCCAGTATTGGATTTGCGCATGCATCTGAATCTGAGACATATTATGATCAAATATTATATATGTTAATATATGTCAATTATATTCTTTTTTTTTTGTTTTTTTTTTATTGTATTTTGTGCTGTCAGCTGTCAGGAATGTGTACTGTGCTGTCAGCTGTCCAGATAAAATAGTTTGCATTGTTGTATTAAGATATCACACATTGTTGTGGCTCCGATTAGGGCCTAAATATCTCGCTGATCTAAAACTGATTGTCCCACTAATGTGTCTAGGTCAGAGGAAGTGCCAACAATAATGAGTTTTGTCAAGCGACTGCTGGATAGAACAACATGGTGCGACTTCATACGTTTGTTGGCAATACAAAGAATAACATGACACGGAATAATAACACCCTGTAAATTGCACTGATTTACACTGAAGTTATCACAAGGAATAAATATCCCGTCAACAGTTTTGACATCTCACAATGATGCAAATCATGTGTGTAGTAGCGATTCATTATATGGCGATAATGAGATAATTAGGTCATGATTATGAGAAACAGCTTGTTGTGAGAAGGAATTGGATTAAGCTGCGATCTCTAGATAAAGGGCCGACAGACATTTGGAGCGCCTCGGTGTTTTCACCCCGAATTAAAAAACCTCCTGCGCTCTGTTCCGAAGGCCGAATATGTCCATTGCATTCAAATCCTTTTTCTAGGCACATCCAGTGGCAGACGTATCGCACTACCTCTCATATTAGGAGTTTTCAATGTGCCGCTGAGCTCTGCAGTGGACTTTATTTATTCTGAGCTGATTGTTTGGGTTTGGGGATCTGTCGCTCCCGCTGTGAGGGGAAATTGCTCTTTAGACTGCTGGTGCTGAAACGGAAAATGTTTTTTTTTTTTTAACTATAAAACAAAACAAACCCTAAAACCTGCATTCGTCTGGCTCCCGCCTTGTCCGGCGGGCCGGGCCAAGACGGGACCAGCCTGTCTACGAGCGGCAGAAAAAAAAAATTGAATTTGAATTGTTGAATAGCTGGTAGAGTGATGAGCTTATCAGCTGGGCGCAGATCTGCGGGAGTGTGTTTTTTTTTTTTTTTTACCGTTGCATGAAAGTGTGTTTGCAGGAGATTGGCAGGATACGGGTCCGGTTGGTGGCGGAGGGAGATTACGACTGCGGAGTGCGTGCCTGTGTGTGTGTGTGTGTGCTGGTATGCACCTCGGAGATTGTGAAAGGAAAGAAAAGACGAGGAGGAATAACGAAGTGGACACTGGCGAAAACCTTGACTTTGTGTTCCAGTAGATTGTGTACTCGCCAACACACACACGCGCACACACACACTCCTCCTGTGCAGCGCTGTTGCACTCTGGAAGCAATTACGGCACAATAATCTTCACATTCTTTCATCCCACCACCCGCTCAGCTGATTGGGATATTCACCGGTACGCGGGGATAACCTCACACACGCACGTTTTTACAGTTTCCTCTGTACCGTACAGTAGAGTAGTGGGTTGTGAGCGGGCCTCCTCACACACACACACACACACACATCTGATTCCCCACGGATGATTAATGATCCTCCGGGTCTTTTGGGCAGGGACCACCCAGGGTCAGAATAACTGGCCATAAATACAGGAGCAGTAAATGGCCGCTCTCTCTTGTATTTGCACCCGCTGCCGCCTCTTTGCATGTGTGAGCGCACGTTTCTGGCCAAGCGTGCGTCTCCGATCACCGGTGCGTGACGTGTTTTTTTGGGAGATTCACTTTTCAAACTGCACACAAGCTCTTCTTCTACATTCCGCTTTTTCCTTTCACGTCCCCCCCCCCCAGCTCCTCTTCCCTCTTTCAGCAGACAGAAGAATTGCCCCGGCTGTCTCTCTAATCTCTCCTGAGAGCTTTTTTCCCAGGGTGGAAACACAGCCATCCTTTTTCTCCCCCCCCCCCCCATCCCTCCCCGTCTTTTTATCAGTGTCAAATGGTTACCTGAGGGGGAAACCGAGCTTGGCAACAATAAGCGTCAGGTGAGCCAGGGGGAGTCTGGCCAATCATCCACCACCTGCATCTATCTATCCATCCACCCACCCCTCCCTCCCTCCATCCATCCATCCATCCATCCATCCATCCATCCATCCATCCATCCATCCATCCATCCATCCAATCCATCCAATCCATCCATCCATCCATCCATCCCTCCCTCCCTCCCCTCCTCCGCCCATGTGCCAGGGCGAGTGTGATGGCAGAGCCCCAATCCTACTCAGAGGAATTTCCCTGTTGAAATGTATATCAATCTCAGAGGCCTCAAGTTTTGTCCTCGGCGTGTGAAAAACTGAACCTCCTCTCTCCCTTCAGCTTTCCGTTCCTCCCTCTCTCCTGTCCACCGCCTTCCTTTACATGGTTCTTTTCTCCTTCCCTCTCTCACACTGCCCCCGGTTTATTACTGTTTCCGTCACTTTAAGCGTGGATCCTCGACTATTTATCTCTTTATATTGACTTTTCCTTTTTCCTTTCTCCATTCTCCTCTTTTTCTCCCCCTCAGCACCCTTTTTCTTCCTCTCCTTAACGGCCCTGCGTGGGCACAGCCTGCTGAATGCCAGGCATTCCTTTGTAAGGTTAGAACAGACAAAGGTGGACCACATCACCTGAGAGAGAGAAAACGGCCCTGACTGAGTCATCACCCGAGGGATAGAGAGGAGGAGAAAAGAGAGATGGAAAGAGAGGAACACCTGTCCCTCGCTGTCCTCGTGTGAACCTTCACCTTTCACCTCTGCTATGTGATATCAATGCCTTGTTTGAGTCGTCGGGGGGCTGAAAACGAAGTGCTTTAGGTGTTGGTGCAAACTTGAAATCCACCATTGAAAGCAAAGTTTGTCTTACGGCTTTTAAAGAGCCTAATGGGATTAAAAGAAACGCCCAAAAATCATATTTAGCTCACGCTATCGGTGCTTTAACCACCAAACAATACTTTCTCAGAGAGCGGCCTGCCCCGCACCAATAAACAAGGTCGCGTTGCGGCCCATACGTTCATAACCGTCAAGTTCACAAGCACAAACAACTCCACCCTGCGACACACTCCGACTATTCACAAAACCCCCAAAACAAATCCACCACCACCACCACCACCTCGGACGAGAACAGACGCCTTTACGCGGACACATAGTGGGCCTATGTGTGGCGACGCTAGGTGTGGCGTCGGGTGGAGTGTATCGGTGACGCCAGCGCGCCCCTCACAGCTTATTTTTGGCCTTTTGACGAACATCAAGGGCAAAAGCCTCGCGTGATGCAATGCCGCTGGTTTTCCAGTCGGTAAAGGGCCGCTGTTTGTTTTTGCTCTTACTAATGGAATGGAGCGAAGGGGAAAAGTGGAGTGAAAGAAAAAAAAAATGTAACTTATGACAACCAGGTGTTTTTCCCTCTTCTCGGGGAATGTTTCACCTTGTAAAAGCGAGCTGCGAGTGGGCGGGGCCTTGTCTACCATGCCGGAGTGAATGGTTCGGGGATTTTTCGAGGGGCGTGTGCTGACCAAGCGGGTACAAGCGAGAATGAATGTGTGTTGTGTGAGAGTGTAATTTTTTTTTTTTTTTTTTTTGAGGAGCCAGGAGGCGGAATACTTCAGCGGAACTGTAGCATAGCCATGACTGGAAGGGGCGGAGGGTTTCTTGTGCTTTGTGCGTTTGTGCGTGTGTGTGTGCGAGTCTCCACCAACCTAATTTTTTGCCTCATTGAGCCACAGAAAGCGTTTGCTTTTTGTGGTAAGGGTGTGTGCCACAACACACACTCACGGATGCTCACGCAGAAAACACACACCAGGTGGGCTGAATGAATGGCAGGCCTGAGTACCACACAGGGCTCCTATTGATGACATCATTGCGGGGCATCTGGTCACTCCACCCTTTCCATGTTCAGAGCACCATTGAGTTAACGTGGGCCGCACCATGCGCTCTTTGACAGGCATGACGGCCATTGCTTACTTTTCTTTAGGGATTATTGAATTAAGCCGGCTCCAGTCGTGGACCAAAAAAAAAAAACAAAAAAAAAACGCTTTTCTGTGGGCTGTTGAGGCCACCATCCACAATCGGCCGCTTTATGACCTCCGTCCGTACAGTGCAAGACATCTGCGAGTGGACGCGCATTCAATCTGCTCCATTCTTCTTTATTCCTCTAAATGCATGTTTAATCACTTCACTATCTTAGTGTTTGTCGGAATTCGCCAACAAAGAGAGCAAAAAGAAACACATAAAACCCCATCTGCATTGTAAATTTGGCCCGTAATGACACTCATTATCCAAATATGTCCGAATTGAAACAAAGTCTATGGTTGTCATGCGAGGAAAAAGCTGACTTTGTTTAGAATGGCTGGTAGATTGCACAGTCTGAGGAAGTGTGTCGTTCTTTACGAGCATGCCGACATGAAGGGAAGGAGTGCAGCGGCGCTGCCAGCTTTTGGATAACTAGCAGGAATCTGTGCAGCGATTGAAGTCCTGAGGCGGTGGAAGTGACAGAGCAGACGATGACCAACAAAACCATAAAAACAAAAATGTATTCGGCCCACCTCGCTCCTCTTTTGCTGTATTGTTTTAAAATCTACTCTCAACAGCAGTCTCTATCTGGTCTCCATCTCCGCCAGCGGCTCAGTCCCAGTGGGTTCGTCAGGAAAAGGCCCGGCCAGCTCCCCCTCCAGCTCCACCAATCGCAGGCCCCCGTGCGCTTTGCTCTTCAAGGTCCACTTCCACAGCACACTCGGCCCGCTGATGCTCCGCCAATTCCAACCCTGAACGCCGCTCTCACTGAAGCGCCGGCTCTGTTGAAAGTCACCTGGTCAGCGATAAGAAAAGCAGCGTAGTTTGCGCCGGATTGCTATCGCGCCGAATGCGATTTGCAATTATCATCAACGTGGATGAGAGTCGCTGTGTGTTTCCTGGCCAGCGCTTGGCCTCCCGTGGGTTTCAGGCTTGTAATTCATTTTTCAGAAATGAGAGCGGCCGAAAAGTGAAACCAATGTTGTGTCACTATTGCAGCACACGTACACGATGCTCCTTTTTTATGCGTTGCTCTCAACCGCTGGTGTTTCCTGGACCGGGATTATCGAGATGAGTGAGGAAAGTCACATTTTTTATTATGATGACTCCAGGATTCAAATCTCTGCCCTATCTCATGCGACGGGTTGAATTGATTTGTGAGGGGTTGTGTTCAAAAAGAGTAAAAAAAAAAAAATGGGCACAGCGGTTTCTTGGAAGGTGAGTCTGAGAAGGTGAGGAGAGCAGAGGGGGAGGGCGGGGGGGTCCAGAGCCGCCTCCTTCCAAACCCCCCCCCCCCCCCCCTTTTTTTTCTCTTTTCTTTTTTTTTTTCCCCCATCATCCCACCCCACCCCTTCCTGCTCACTCCCCTCGGTGCAGCCAGCCACAGACACTTGCTTTTTTGTGCGAGTAAAAAAAAAAAAAAGGGTGTTCAGCCCAAACGAACAATCCCGTCTGTCTTTTCCCAAAATAAGCCAGTGGGAGAGGGATCGGGCGAGTAAGCCAGGGAGATTGGAGCAGCAAGGTGCACAGCCCCTGGTTATAAGTCCCGGGAGTGGGAGTGCAGCCCGTTCTGGACCCACACATCCACCGCCTGCCTGACTCACTCCACTCGTACTCCCTCTCTCTCTCTCTCTCTCTCTCTCCCTCTCCCTCTCTCTGTGTCCTGCTCCCTTGCTCCTTCCCTCCTACTTTCCAACCCGGAGAGCGAGAGAGCGCTCGGATTGGGAAGGTGCTCCTCAGACCTGCGTCTGGACGGCTGGAAGAAGGCAGCACAGAGAGGATTTTTTTTTTCATCTTCTCCCCTCTGCCACAAAGCACATGGAACTTTTTGTTTTGCTTTTTGCTGGCAGCAAGCAAATACAAATTTAAACCCGAGACACTTTGCTCCACTTGCATTTGAAAGTTTTTTTTTTTACTTTTATTTAATTTTTATTTTTTATTTTTATCTTCTTACCCCCTCTCTGCACTGCGTGAGCAGCGCTGGACCTGGACCGGTCCGGGGTGACGGCTCTTCGCCTCGGAGGACTCCACTCCTCTTTTTTGGCTGCATGTTCCTTGAATATCTGATGCCATTGCATCCCATGGGAGACACGCGGGGCTGAAGCAAGGAGGGAGGTAGAAGAGAGACCAACCTGAAGCTCACACCTACCGCTTCCCTGACCCAGTGCACCCCTCTGCCCCCGAACCCTCTGAGGAGAGAAAGGTAAGCCCTGCCTGCCCTCACCTTTCCTCTGGGCCACGTTAGCATCCTTTTGTCCTCTCATCTCATTTGTCTTTTGCACAAAACAAACGGACAGAGAAAAACAGGAAAAGGAGAAAAAAATGTGCATGATTGACCTCAGTCCTAACCTTCTTTCTAGTAGGGGAGTTGTGGCCAAGCAAACCTTCTCTTCATCGGCTTTGAGAGCCCTGAGTCTCTCTCTTCTTGCCCTGAAAAGTGATGGTATTGATTATGGCTGCTGCCTTGTGTGTGTGTGTGTGTGTGTGTGTGTGTGTGTGTGTGTGTGAAACTTCAGGTGTTGTTGGTTCATCCACAGCCACACACATCTGGGACCTTTGCTTGTCGAAGTGGGCGTGCTGTGTATTTGGAGTGCGCACCGCGGTGGGGCACTGTGGTGGTGGTTGGATATGTACGACGGTGTTGGCTCCGTATCAGATATGCAGATCATCGTCCATGGAGACAGATCTGGTGTTTGTATGTGTGGATGTGAAAAACATCGCGTCACGTGTTCGCTTGGCGTGGAGTGCCGTTTGTTTTATATAACGTCAGAAAGGGCAGAAAGACAAATCATTTATTGTGAGTGGAATGTACCACACCAAAAAAAAAAGGAACACTGAAAATAGTCACATGGTCCTCTCATTTTGTCTCTCCTCTCCTCACTCTGTCCATCCAGTGTGACGCCTCTGGCAGGCGACGCTGCATTCCATTGTAACGACATCCCTCCATCGCAAACAGAGAGAGGAGAGTCCTCAGGTAGCCCGCGTGACAAAATAACAGAGAGAGAGAGAGAGGGAAAGAGATGAGCACGAATGAAAAGGAAAAAGAGCAACAGGATCACATTAGTGAGGCGAGGATAACATGTCCAAAACTAAAGAGACCCTTCCAAAAAATGCATGCTTTGCTGAGATGAAGCATTTTTTGATCACATGTGTTTCAGTGCACCGACAGCAGGAAGGAGAGAGAGAGAGAGAGAGAGAGAGAGAGAGAGAGAGGGGTATATCTTGAGAGAGAGAGAGAGAGGGGGGGAGTGAGTCTGGAAAAGACAGTGGGGCTGGACATCTGAAATCCAAAAACATTTGGCAGCATCCCTTTATTTCACTGGCTTATGGCAAGAAAAGTCAACTGGATACCTACCTGTGTGTGCGTGTGTGCGTGTGTGTGTGTGCGTGTGCGCACGTAGCCACAAGCTCCTCTGTGAGTGTGTGTGTGTGTGTGAGTATCAAAGTGCGTTACACAATCCACGGGGTGAATGGTTACACATTAAAGTGTGAACTGGACGGAGCTGCTGGTGCCCAGCTTCGCTGTTCAAAGTCCCATTTGCTCATAAATGTCAGGGCCCTGCGTTTGGATTTAGTGGTTTCCACCCTCTCCTCATTTCTATTAGTACCTGTAGGTGAGAGGATTTATGCTCCGCTCTCTATCTGCCAGCATCACTCTAGCTTTTTTCATGGCATGTTTTTCTGTGTCTGAGGGGACGGCAACCTTGTGCTGTTACCACGGTAATGGCCCAACGCCACTGAGCTGGAGTCTGTGTTCCTCCGGTGGATGGTGACCGGTCAGCAGTTGGATGACTGGTGGTAACAGGCGGCCAAAGTGTGTATTTGTGTGTGTGTGCGCGTGTGCGTGTGTGTGTGTGTGTGTGTGTGTGTGCGCTCTCATTATTTAACCACAACCAGCCAGTCAACTGAGTCCGTGAAAGCACAACCGACCACATAAGCAAACAGTCACACCGTGTGCACAGTGGCACACACGCGTGCAAGCGCTATGCCCTGTGCAAGGTAAACACGGCTATAACAGTCCTTACACACACACAGGCGCGCGCGCACACACGAATAACACATACATTCCTGCACAAATAGGCTCTTTTCTCAGTTTCTCAGCTGACTCTTGTTCCATCAGAGGAGCAGAGGCAAAAATGACTCACGCTCACAGCTTCCCTTCACACATTCCTGAGTAGCAGAGAGACAAACCAAGTAAAAGAAGGTGAGGAGATTTAAATGAGACTTTAATGTCCTTCTTCTTTTGTATCACCCCTTCCTATGGCTTTTAAGAGAGTTTACACTTAGTGGCCACAAGGGGGCAGAGCATCTGGCAGTTCACTGTCGGACACAGACGGAAACCCAGTGTGTGATGTAGTTATTGGTTGTCAGAGCTTCTTTTGCCATATTCTATTTCAATGCTTTCTATTTCAGCATCTTTACTGAAGTTTCTTTTTCGCATGTTTTATACATTACACTCTGGGGCTTCCGACTGCAATCAAATTCAGCTTAACCCTTCTGCCTTTGTCCATCATCGGTCCATGCCATACATCCCCTCCGCTGCCTCCCGTTGGGTGGGCGCCACAGGCCGGAAATGTTTGACAAGTCAATAACTTTAGACAAAAACAGGAAATGAAATGTATAGGAGTTAAAATATTTTACTGACTAATCAATATATATATATATATATATATATATATATATATACTGATCCCCCGATCGTACTTCAGCTGTGTTTGTGCTTTTACATGTGTGTGGGTCAGTCTTCTCTATGCTGGCAGGAAATGAAAGAGAATGCCACTCATTCTCCAGCGAAAGTCAACGCCCACGTGCTGACTCACGCGCGCACACATTTTTCCTTCGTTTTAAACACTACTTTAACGATAAAAGGAAAGTCAGCGTAAGAACACACGCGCACACACACACACACACTGTACACGCACACACTCTTCAGCATGTATTCCGAGGCCTGCTAACCGGTGCTGCAGTTACTCGGAATGAGGAATTGCTGTGAAGGGAGATGAAAACAGAATGCAGGCCCTGTTCACGATCATTGCCTGGACCATAACATTGGATATTAATTGGCCAGATTTGTTTTTCGGCTCCAAGGGAGGGAGAAAAAGAGGGGAGACAGTCCTTTTGCATGTTGTTTCCTTTTCACTTGGCTGAGTCGTGACCAGCCGCCTCGGCCTGGACATGCAGCTGATTTATATGTGTACATACATGTGGACGTCCCTCAGCTTAATTGCAAATAGTGAATCATAATGTTTCAGTTCTGGATGGAGGAGCACGTTGTTCATCAATGCATTGAAGAGCCTCTCTTGTGGCTCCTTTAGAATCAGAGCAGAGGATAGTAGTAGTAGTAGTAGTAGTAATGTGGACCAGTGTTCTTCAAGGATTCTAATTCCGTTTTATTATTAAAACTCGCCCTCTGTCACTGTCTGAGTCGTTGGCCTGTCTCCCTTTATCCGTGTCCCACTTTGACTTTCTCATAAGTGTGTCTGGAGCGCTGGGAGTTTTTCCACTGGGCTGGCAGCAGCGGCCGGGGGAGGAAGAGGAGGAAGGTTTGGCGGACGCCCCCTTGTTTTTTTTTTTTCCTCCTCCGTCTCCCATTGACTCTGTCAGCACTTTGTGGGTCTCAGACGAGCCTGCGGGCCTCGGAGGGGCCTGACAACGCGCCCCTCTTCAGCCATGTCGTGAGACAGCACGTGTAACATTCCCCCCTTCCTTCTTGATTCCATGCCAGTTGCCCCGGCTTCTTTTCCCTTTTTCTTTCAATCCATTCCATGTTTTTTCTTTGTTTTTTTTTCTTACTGGTGTGGACTACAAATCCTCCCGAATCAAACCCCTCACTCTTGACTGGGCTCAAACTAAAAGCCCTGTGGTAAAGCAACCTTGTTCTCCGACGCCAGACATTTATTTTCTTCAGTGAGGCCTGAACGAGGCGCAGTAACTAACGCACATATTAAGCAACGCTTCCTGGAGTCAGATCTATATTTTTCCAGTGGTGTGTGTAGAGATTTTTTTTTTTTGGAAGCGGCGGCTCGCCTTTTCAAAGCGTATCCAACAGGAACAGACAGAACTGAGAGGCTGAGGGATGATCCGGCCTCCCTCTGATGTTCCTGCTGAATGGGATGTGACACCTTGGGCTCTAATTTTCTGCATTATTCACCTCTGGATGAAGGGACGCAACCCAAGTTTTCCCATTTCCTATCCCACTCACCAGTTTTGTTTATGAGTGAAAAGGGGGGAATCCATAACACTGAGTAAAACCACATGTAGATTGTCTGTTTATTTATTTTTTTGTTTGGCTGTATGGGAAAAATTTCTGTTCAGGTAGTAAGTACAACTGAGCATGGGCGTACACAACGCATGTGGCCGGGATTATTTGCCTCTCAGTCATTGCCCCTCAGTTCACCGTCTGGCGAGCGTTGTGTTTGGGGTTTCCAAAAGCGGGACGCTGGGCCAACTCTTAACAGGGGTCAACTCCTCGGAATAAAACTCACATTATCCCTCTTTTCATCTCGTTACAGACGCACTTCAGAAGCCAACTCTTTATTTTTTATTGTTTCACTTCAGATGCGAGATGGATATATCGCTCTCCGTCGGGTCAATATTGAGAAAGGGGCTGGAAACATCTCTTCTGAGACCATTTGAGAAAGTCCAGACGTTGTTATTGTTCAGTCTGAGCTTGATTTAGACCAGTGCGGAGGTGTTCGTAAAAAGAGAAAAGACTGCCGGGGGTTATTGTGTTGCTATGGTCCCCTCAGTGCAGGATAATAAAAAAAAAAATGATTTCATAATGTCAGATTTTTTGGAATAGGAAACGGATGCTTACTAAGTGACACATGAGCGCTCACGCACATTTTTTCTAATTTTAGCAGACAGCCACCTTCTGAGAAAAATATCTCGCTCTTTATCTGCTCAATGCACCATCAGGTTGAGAATAATACTTTTCCGACCAAGAGGAGCTGGAACTCTTAGTCCATTATTCATTATTGGAACCTAAGGGGGAGGTCTTTATTATCATTTAGTAGAAAGTTGTTTGTGAAAGTTATGAGCACCTGTGTTGATAAAAAGACACATGTATACAGTATTTAATCAGTCTGTCACCTTTCACTGGCAGGTGACCACAGGTGCCCGCCACATGGCCCCAGGCATCTGGAAGCCCCTTTTTTCCTCCATCCTTAGACACACTGGCGCTGACACAGCGATTGCCACTTTCTGCCCAGATAAACAGTCACAATTTAGCTTGGACCGTGCACTGTGTTCCTCAGAAAACAGAGTTAAGAGGCCTTATCCCTGACGGTGGACCACCCCAGGGCTGTTGGGTTGTTTCTTTTGGAAGGTCACTCTTGATTATGCATCTCAGGAGCACAAACGAAACTTCTAGTGGCTCATTCTGTACTTATGCATTCTGATGTCGCCTTAATCCAGGTGGGGACAGAAAACATCACGGAAAAATGTAAGAAATACACAAATGGAGCCTCGGCCATTGTTGCGTCCCGTGAGTGTCCAGCGCAGGGGGCTGGTTAACTCAGACTTCATGTTTGAATGTCCTGGGCTTAGAGACGTAATCTTTTCGGTGCAGACTTTGAGCTCATTGAGCAACATGTCTTTCGTAACGTCTTTACGCAGCGTTCAACACAACCGCTCCTTCAAGGATTTCGTTCCTAATCACTTCCTGTAATCAGCAGCAAAGTAGTGAAACGCTGAAATGAGAAAGCGACTTTGTGCTGGTTCCAACTCGTTTTAGAAGTGAAGTTTGTGTGCGTGTTTCTTTATTGACTTTGTTGTGTGTGTGTGTGCGCGCGCGCAGGCGGGTGTGTGTACGAGTAGTTAACTGAGGTTCTCTTGTTTCTGTTTATCCTTACAATATATGTAATGCTTCCTGAAGTTAGACAGGAGAGGCAATGGAGTCTGGCACCGCCGGTTGGATGTGCTTAAAGAAGCCGTTGGAGAGGAATTATTTTGTTTTATGTTCGCAGGACAGGAAGGGTGACTGCTCTGTCTCCGTTAACAATTTAGGAGAGGCTACGAGTTGAGTAGAGTTTCACGGGGGGAATATTTGAGATGCTGCAGAGCGGAGCAGACTAAGGTAAACAAATACTGGACTAATTAGATGACAGCCTCGCCGTTTGCCCCTCCATCACGCATCTGCTCGGTTTCGTCTGTCAATGCCAACTGAAGTGGGGAAAATAAGTAACCGTGCAAAACTTTCCCCTTACAAAACCTGAAATTTAAGCTCGCGGTGCCTCATTCCACGTATATAGTGTCGACACATATTTCTGCAAATCAAACACATTCATTTCCATCATTCACAAGGGGTCAATTATTATTTGTATTTTTTGCACCATTTTCCATGCATCAGGACAGGATAAGAGGATGTAAAGCTGTACGAGTGCAGTGGTTGTTTGCGAAAAGCACCACAGAAGTGAAGTGACGTGGGAAAAGCAGAGGAAGCTCAAAGATTTACAGGAGCGGAGTTCAAATCTGGACGTTCTATAGATAACAGCAGAACAATCCTCGGCTGAATGTTCACCGTGTGAGTCTGCAGTTGTTTGGACAGTGAACGTTGCTTGGCCAACCGACATAATACTTCATTAGAGCGGGCTTTGAATCAATTACCCCTCGCTTTCACGTGGTCCGCAGATGGATGCACATTCTCTCCCTCCCTCCCTCCCTCGCTCTTTTTTTTTTTCCAGTTCTTTCCTGTGCGCCCCTGCCAGCAAACAGCCCTGTTGCGTTGCCTCAGTGCTAATTTGAACCAGAGAAGTGGTCATTTCCTAACCGTGGGCCCCGGGTCTGCTCCGCAAGCCCGAACCGACAACCGAGCCCAGTGAGGCCTGAGCTGGAGGAGTCCCAGAGCCGGGCAGAAACCGCACAAACCCCCCCCACCCTCTTCCTGACATGTGGTGAGAGTGTGATCTGGACATAGGAAATATCAGGCAGGGCTGGGGAAGGAGGGATGGCAGGGGATGTAGAAGAAGAAGAAGGAGGAGGAGGAGGACGTGATGGGGAAAGAGGAGGTGAAAGTACGGGGGATAGGCTGAGGCTGAGGAGCCAGGCGGCACGGCGTCTTTGATCGGGGCCGGGGACTTGAACCAGTGTCGACAGAAACATGCAGACACACATCATTCCTCCGTGAATGACTCTGCCGCGGTCTCCTTACTACTCCAGTGTTTGTTTACCCTGCCCGGCCCATTCCTCAACAAATCTCAGTAATACCCCAGAACTGCTGAAATCTGCTCAAAATTCCATGGCGTCCATATAAGGGGAAACAGAAAAAAAAAGTTCTTGAAGATGTTCAAAATTCATTTCAGGCTATATGCCTTTTTTCCCTCTTCAAGTCCGACAATATACAGGAGCCATTTTACTCCAATCACTGCCTTCCATCACTGGGACCAGGCTTGTTCTCTATCCCTCGTAGTCTGGAAGGAAGAGGGAGGGATAACATGGAGGAGGAGGAGGAGGAAGACGAGGATGCCGACATGTCCGGCAGAGCGTTATAGTTGGAGGAAGTGTCTGTGCCGTACGACAGCCGGCTGATTCAAACCTCATGTCGGGAGCAGAGATCGTGGAGAGACCATAGATAGCTCAGCGTTAGACTGCAAACAGTGTCCACCCAGGGGAGGTCTTTGTTTTTTTTCTTGGTTTTTGTCTAAAAAAAAACAAGCAATGTCATCAATGGTTGACCTGAGCTCGAGATGCAGGAATTCAATTTCGAGTTTCACTTAAGTTGAGTCTTGTCTTCTGGATGCTCATAACTTACGGGGACAGACATCTGCGTGATGTGAAAAAGGTTAAAATAGCCGTGGCGTAAGGAGAACCACATCGGCCGGGACGTCCCGTCTTCAGGGATCCCAGGGAAAGCCAGCTCAGGCAGAGGAGGCGTAACCATGTAGAAAAAAAAGAAAAAAAACGCAAAAACAGCCACACACTCCCCGTGGGGAGACGATGACAAATCCAGAGCCCTTCAACACCTGTTGGGAACGTGCACAGACCCACTCTGAGACTGCACGGCGCACAGTGTGTGAGTGAAAACCAGGTTCCATACCATTTCTCTCCCCGCCTGGTGTGTCTGTGTTACCAAAAGAGAGAACAATCATTTGTGTTCAGTTGTAGACTTGCAATTGAAATACTTTATATAAGGGGGACCTGAGACAGGCCATGCATATCAACGTGGAGCTATGCACTCTGTGGAGTCCGCATCGTTTAATCTGCTAATCTGCTCCATGTGACACTCTCCTCCTGCCCCTCGTCCCCCGCCCGGCTACACTACACTGAATACGATTATTCAGAGAGCGCAGAGGAAAAAGGAAAAGCGTTAGTTGTCACGCTGCCAGGGTTCAAAATTGTCCAAATAGTTCTCAGGCCTGCCAGACACAACAGCGTATTCACAGTCTCGCTCCGTCTGTGGATTCCATTCTGTCCGGCACATTATGATTCTGTCATCTGCTGCGGCCGGCAGCATTTTCTTTTTGCATGGCACCACCTATAGGTCTGCTCCGTGAGTGGAAGTGCATGTTGTTATTGTGTATAATCACATACGGGCATCATTCCCCTCTCTCTCTCTCTCTCTCTATATATATATATATATATATATGTATAAATATATATGTTCTGATCCCCAGTGAGGATGGAGACATGTCATGCCTCATATGTGACCTCAGATGCACCTCATCCCATGTCCTCTCTGCATCTCCGTGTTTCTCCGTCACCCACTCTGCAGTGGGCGTGTGGAATGTGTCCGTAATCATTTTCGGTGCATTTTTCTACGGCTACAACAGTCAGGCGATGTGTCTGAAGGGTGGGAGCCTGTGCAGAGAGGCGGACAGCATCATCATCCTTTACAGATATAGAAATGAAGACGGGAAAGGCCCTGGACCGAAAAGAACAGAAAAAAAAACATCTTTTGGTCTGCGGACTCATACGCTACGTTGGGAGAGGAGGATTTCAGGCCAGATGGAAGGGTTTTTGTGTCCACTATCAGTCTAGACTCCATTTATTTACACATCTGCGCTTGTGCGATAAGCAAATTGTAGCCATTACCTTATGAGTGTGAGGGGGCCAATTGTGTTGTTGTGAAGCGGGAGGCAGGAGGAGAGGAAAAAACTCACTCAAGCTATTATGAGTGTGACCACTGTGGGGAACATCAATAAGTGCGGTGGGGCGGGGAGGTCCGGGGAAAGGGTTTTTTTTTTCGGTGGATTGGTAGGTGGGTGGGTGAAAGAAATTTGGCATCGCCGATGGAAACGGGGTCTGGAGCCGGCACATACAGAGAATATGGCGGACACAACAGCCCTCCTTTAAACGGCATTCTAAAGGGCCATTTAAGTAATTCCAATGAAAACCACAGCCATTATAAAATGTTATAATATGCCCAGGAGAGATAGAGGGAGGGAGAGAGAGAAAGAGAGTTATGGCATGGGCGGGCGAGGGGTAAAGACCAATAGAAAAGGAAAAGCAGGAAAAGTGAGTCGGACATTGTTTGTCTTCAAGTCTGCACTTTGAATCTTTTTCATTTCCATTCTCCCTTCCTGCGTTTCTCAGTGAGAGGGAGGGCCGGTGGGGGGGGGGGGGAATGATTCCTGCGTTTCTCAGTGAGAGGGAGGGGGGGGGGGGGGGGGGGGGAATGATTCAGTAAAAGCCGGAAGGTGTGAAGGGGTTTATACCGCTGCCAGTCTTCAGTTTGGTGGGCTCCCTGTAGGTGAATGTGTGATATTTCCCATCGCTCCAACACACAGTGCCCTAACAGTGACCCCGCGTCGGGTCAGGAAAACACTTTTCACAGAATATATGACTCTGCGGTGCACTTTGCTACCTTTTTTTTTCCATGTGATAATACTGATTTATTCACCCCGATGTGTAATCCATCACTAATATACTATTGGTTGATCCAGTTACATCCCCCCCGCCCCCGCGCCCTTCCCCCCCATCCATAACTCCCATGTAGACCCCAGACTACCTCCTCCAAAAACCTGAGCAACAGACCAGCATGTAGTGAGGGGGGGGGAGTTTATCTTAAATCTCCATCCAAGGCCAACAGCCACATATGCAGCGTTGCATTCCGTCCACTGTTATTTCGGCATTAGGTCTATTTGCACTGTTCACAGCTGAGGGGCTGCGAGAAGCCGTCTAAACACAGCGCTCTCATTCCATGCGATCCTGGCCTCTGTTGCTGCGGCCCACATGAGGGCAAATAAGGAGCCGGCCGGAGGACACGTCGGATCATCTGTGCTTCCTTCACTTTGTGGACCGTATTCTTCCTTTTTTTTCCTGGCTGGATCCTGTTTCAGCCAAATATTCTCTTGGTCAGCATCTCCGGTCACTCGGATTATCCAGAGTAGTCAGGATGTGGATTATTTATGAAATTTACCACAAAAAAAACACATTTAATTGACCTTCTATATTTTTGGTGGCAGCGGAAATCTAATGTTATCTCAAATCACCATTTTTTAAATATTATTACCTAATATTTTTTTACCCTCTATATATAGCTTTTCTTTTTACCCACTAACTCTCGTTCTGCACCATTTTTTAATGACTCAAATGCCGGTGATTCCTACGTGTGATTGCACCTACAGGCATGTTTGCACCCACACTGTACATTTTTTTTGCAGACCATTCCGCATGCATTACCTCTGATTCACAGAACACACATGGAGCTTGTTCTCCTTTGAATCCACCTACCTACCACAGACATGCACCACCTCCAACACACTTTTAAGTTCTCTTAAACGTATGCTATGAACATCAATCGATGTCTCCTGCCCCCATCTAGTTTTGCTTTGCGCACGCACACACACACATATGAAGAGTTGTGGGGTTTTCACTCCTACCTCTCGAGACCTAAGTAAACACTTTGGCTTCCAAACCATACAGAGTCGCGCTAAAGAGAGATGTCTGATGGGACCCGGGGGTTATGCTTTCTCAGCAGTGGATGAATGATTTGAAAGGAAAGAGAGGTTTTGTGGGTAATTTGCACGCGCAGGACACAGAGTCATCCCGGGGTCGTGTGCGGGGCTGCGGGCAGCCATCTCTTTGGCTCGCGACGCCCCCGTCATTATCTCCGTCTGACGGGCCTCCATTCACACGTCCCCTCTCGCTCCTCTGTTTTGGTGGCACACTTTGAGAAGGGAAAAAAATTAGGAAATGATTTTTGCATCTGTGAGGAGACACAAATAACCTGGTAAGACAAAAGGCAGAAGGTCTAGACATAGTCTCAACTGTTCAATATTTTTTTTGTGTGTGCATCATATCCCCTTAAAGCACACGGGTTCAGATTTAGGATTAGGATTCTTTTGAACCCCCCCCCCTCCTTTTCCGCTGATGCCTGCGAGCGCGTTGTTGCTCGACTGGAAAACAATGGCGGCACTCGTCCATCTGGTTGCACTTTGCATCCGGTGCCCCTTTGAGTGGCAGCGATACAGAGCCCTCCGGGGGGCGGTTTTAAAAACAACAACAATTCACAGTCAAGAGGACTGGTTCCAGCTACTGTAGCGATAAACACACGTTCATACACACGTGTTTAACTATTAAATTGCTATCCTTTCCCCCACCAAAAATCCGGAGACAGATGACATTCAGGGGAACGGTGCAAGGTATTGAGAATACATTAAGATTATGAATTGTACGCCGAGACGGAGGGGACAGAAATCTATCGGGGGGCCCATGGCAAGTGCAGCGGTGGAATGTCCCGGGGATGTTTTTTTAATGGACTTTGCCTCTCCACACCTGTGGAACCAATAGCGTGCCACTGAAGTCAGATGTCCTATGAAAATATTTGGTGGAATGAGGAGGAGGAGGTGGGGGGGGGGTAGGGGTCAGTTAGGGGGTTCATACCTAAAGACAGGCGTGTAGTTTGGCCCGGGCCGAGGGTTTCCATTAAACGGCAGGTTTGAGGAACAAGATAATTGCTCTAGCAGAGTCACCGTCTCCTCCTCTGTCCCTGTTTCTCATGGAAGCGCTGGGCTCCATGTGCTTCACAGACTCTCCGAGGAAAACACACACACACACACACACACACACACACACACACACACACACTGTTTATCATATTCCAGTGTTCACATTAATGATTCAAGCGAATCATTAACACAGTCCTTCTTACATTTCCATGTGGATAGGCACATCTCCAAGCCAAATGAAATGTTGCACATTTGAAAAATAAATTGGATTCAAAGCTGTTTTTCGTGGATTGCGCAACACGTGTCCTCGGAGTGCGAGAGACCTTTTCTCAGTGCCAATTCAATTAGTTTAAAAAAATGTCCTGCTGCTGTCAGGCCTAAAACACGCTTTCTTCTTCTTCTTCTTCTTCTTCTTCTTTTTGTTTTCACCCGACAACAGTTATACGCTGCAGAGGTTTTATGAGGTCGGTGACGATGAGGAGCCAGAATGTGGTATGGAAATGGGCCTGGTAGCATTAGGGGATTGGTTGAGGCTTTTCCACTGATGCAAAAAAAAAAAAAAAAACTCCCTCTGTTGTTCCCCGTTTTTTTCCTTTGAAGTCGGTAATGGCAATGCTTATCTCAAATGATGATGATGTTCCCAAGGTCCCCTTTACAGCTGGGGGAGTTGTGGTAATAATCCTTGGACTCTCGCACTGCAAAATGTGTATGTTGTGATTGATTTTTCCACATATCTGCCAATGATATGTTTTGTGTGTGCTTTATTTTGGAAACAACTGAGCTTGAAGCCAGCAATATTTATCTGTTGAAATACTGTCTGTGTGCAGAGAAACATAACGGACCAGATCCGTAGGAGTGACTGACGTGAGATTTGACCCTCTGACTCTTTTAACTGCTTCCAAATTGCTGACATATCCCAGGTCGCGGCGGGTCGCCGGGCGCGCACAGCTGGAAGCCCGCGAGAGCGGTGGTGACGGTCGGGCGGCTTCATGACCGACCGACGCAGGGCTGGTGGGCGACAATTGTTGAATGATACATGTAGAAAATGGAGAACAGGCGGGAGGTTCAAAAGAAAAGTGCAGGGCTGTGAGGTCACAGATTGATTTTTTTTCTTTTTTTACTTTAAATCCTTCCAGGGATGTTGGAGCATGAGGTGTGAATGGATAATGCAGGAGAGCGAGCATGTGTGGAGTGGAAAGCAGATGTAGAGCCGTCAGCGAGGTTGAGGGGGGGGGGAATGGATAATGCAGGAGAGCGAGCATGTGTGGAGTGGAAAGCAGATGTAGAGCCGTCAGCGAGGTTGAGGGGGGGGGGGGACAAAAGCCCTCCTTTTATTCCCCAGCCGTCTTTATAGAAGCTCCATAGAGGAGAGCTGACAGTGGGCAGACTGAGGGTGAACTTCTACTCAGGCTGTGATCCACTTTAATCCTCTTCCCACTTTGATATCAAAGACGGAATCACTAATGTGAAAGGAGGAGGGAGAATAGAGAGAAAGGGGGGGGGGGGGGGGGGGGGGGGGGGGGGGGGGGGTAATGGGGAAATAATGGAGGAATATGGCTTTTTTTTCGTGAAGCTGAGCGATGTGTTGGAGAGTGCAGATCAAATGCTGGTGGGGCTTTTTTTCTTTTATATTTTCCCCCGGAACCACAGTGAGTGGAAAGCATCTGAGGTCTCCCATCCGCAGCCTGCTCCGTGTCGTCGTACCCAGGAACCCGTCCCACGCCTCTCGTTGCCGGGAGGCTGCTGAGCCGCGTCCGTTAATCAGTCCTGCAGTTTATTATATATTGAAATGGTCGCACTGTGGAACCTGGCTGCCCTTTTCACATCCGTACTAGGATTTCAGCCTCTTTTTCTTTTCCTTTTTTTCCCCCAAAGTCATCCGATAAATGAGCGGCTGACTCATTTCCTGCGTTTGTGAAAGTATCAGGTGTGTGACGGCATATAAAGTCTGCAGTGTGTAAAACATTTGACAGATCATTAACGAGGGTGTGTCACATCCCCCCCCCTCATCTGGGATCCCTCTCATATGTGGAATCGCACGTTTAACCGTCATCGTCTGCGTCACGCCTGCCGACCTGCCGTGTTCCAGCTGCACGTTGTGGGGTTTTTTTTTTTTTTTTTCGCCAAGTGACAACGTGTAAACATACGTGGTGAAAGTGGCCGTTCAACAACCGCTTGGCTCCCTCAAATGCTTCCCTCCGTCCTCAGTCATTCCTTATTTTGGCGGGTCCGTGGTTTTTTGGCGGTTTGTTTGGAGTCATAACACTGCGGAGACTCCCGCCCTCGGAGGAATTCGGTTCACTGGAAGGAGTGAGTGTGACTTTGGTGAAGATATACCTTTCACTCCATCTTCCTGGGTAACGTGCCTCAGTCCAGCCGTCATGTGTCACACTGCACAGAGACGGCTTTGTGCGAGAACGAAAAGTACAGTCATGGAGCTTTTCGGGACTTCTTAAATCACCAGCTAGACTCCACCTTAATACGTGCCGCTGGAATCTGAACCTATATTTAGTGATTTCAGTGCAGAAATTGGACAAAGATTCGTGGGAGTGAGAGAGTCACTCTGGAGTTGATTCTTCTCTGTGGGTTTATTAAAGCGAATGTTCTCTCTCTCTCTCTCTCCCAGACCACAGCCACGTTACATTGGATTCTGTGTAAAGTTAAACGGCAGCTGCATCCCTGTGATGTTTTTTATTTTTTTTTATTTTTTTAAGCTACGAGCAATTTTTTGCACCTTGCCATTCCTGTAAAAAAGACAACAGGGCCGGCCTGAGTGTCTCCTTTTGATTTATTTGCTCTGGGTGGGCTCTGTGTCTTGAGCTCTGGCCTCCTCCACCTCTCTCAGCATCCCAACCCCCCACCCCCCTCCCCCTCCTCCTCCTCCTCCTCCTCCACTGTCCAAGGATGTGTCTCATTCTCATGTCTGTGGTGTAAGTTTTATTCCTCTCTAACTCTCATATTCCTCCCACCGACCCTCCCGTCCCCCTCGCGCTGCCAAGTGGAGACAAAGAAGCTGCTTCAGCCCTCCTTTGGTCTGGGTGATTATCTGAGCGAGGGCCCATCAATCTAAACTAACTCCAGACTCTCAAGAATGTCCCTTTCTTCTGAGTGCCAGGTCAGAGATAAACACACACACACACACCACACTCTATCTGATCCTGAGAAGCAGCATTAATGAACCATTAGATGTAGACCCCCCCCCCCCCCCCCCCCCCCCCCCCCCCCCCCCCCCCCCCCTTAATGAACCATTAGATGTAGACCCCCCCCCCCTCCCTTGGCCTTATCACCACCTCCCAAACTCTGCTCCGTCCTGCTCAGTGCACTGATATGATCTGATTGAAGCACTGAGTTTGCTCTTTTTTTTTTAGCAACTCAATTATTCAGTCTTTCTTTATTTCCACTTCATTTCAACCATTTGCGCACAATGCACAGTGAAAGAGGTTTTTATTGCGTCAAACATTGAAAAAGAATGAATGGGGAGTCGCCCTGATGGCGATTAGTGTCAGGTGGTGTTGACAGGACGGGAGGAAGGGTCTTAGGGAGAGAGGCGGAGGCCAGAGAGATAAAAATATTAAAAATAAGTCTGTTAGAGTCCTCCTCTTCCTCCTCCTCCTCCTCCTCCTAGGCATCTGAAGGTTTAAGGGAGGAAACATTTAGTTCAACTCTTTATCTAACGAGGCATGCTTCCTCTGTCCTGTTCTAAGCTTGCACGGATTTATTTTTTCTCCTCTGATTTGTCCATGGTTCAGCATCCAGTCCTTCATTGACAATCAGGACGGTTTCTGTTGTGATTTCAGATATATGAGGGGAAAACTGTTCAATTTCTGTTGGTCAATTCTGCAGTTCTCCTAAAAGTAGAGAAAGGCCTGTGTTTGTCACAGGCCTTTATGAGCCGCTGCATCTTATTTAGCCACGTTTAGTTTCCTCCTCTTCAGTAGGCAAACTGTGATTATTGAATCAAGGTGTAATGCCTCCGGCAAAGTGGCATGTCTCTGTCCCTCATTTGATATTTTTTTTAAAAGGAGCTGCAATGGATCATGAGCACAGTGGCAAATGGCCTGGCCAAGTCGTCCTCTGTTTAAAATCAGGAAGATCTCGGCTAATGAGTGTAAATGATCCAAATATGACTTCAGATATTTGAATCACTCTGCTGTCGCTGGCCTTACCTAAGTTTCCTTCTGCAGAATTTTGCGATATTGCCAAATAGGACGTGCCAGCCTGATTCTTTCGATTTGACAGACCTGGAATACACTGTGTGCTTCTACAGAGAAACGTCTGTGTTACCTCTGACATTATTGGTTTCCCTGCAGTTCCTTTTTTTGTCTTGGCATAGTTTAGGGCTGTATGTGTATGTGTACAATTTTTGCGAAGAGAATAAATCTGGTGATCTGATTCATGTGCATTTATGCAAATATTGCCCACATGTGCATGTGTTGCACATATTGGTGGCTCCTCCTTCATAGGACCCAGCGGGGGCCCATTGTCCCTTGGTTTTAGCACAGTTTTTAACATGACCCCTCAGCTCGCTTCTTTTATGCGTTTCACACTATAAAAGCAGAATGATCATGACTGCGCAGATGTAGCCACAGTAAAAATCCCACTTATCACACGCTTGCTTCATAAAGCCGCTCGTAACTAGGCAGAAATTCTTGAATGATTGCTTTATATATGAGGGATAACTGGACATAACTTTAACTTTTATTAACTTTTTTTTTACCGTGCACTGTTCTCCATCTCTCTATATGGGGATTTAAATCACTTCACTCATTTTGACCGATTCTCCCCGTGCTGCTGCTTTTCACATTTCTTTGTCCCTTGGAAACTTTAAGCTTCGCACAATCTTTACATCTGTATAGTTAAAGCCGATGTGGCGCACGCACACGCACACACATGCACACAGAGCGATGTTTGTACAGCCCAGCGGTGGGTTTTTTTGGAGGTGTGAGGCCAGACCTGGCAGGGTCCTTTTACACCGCCAGGGCTCCAAGCCAACACTTAATAAAGACTTGCATTGATCCTGATGGCTGGGGCGGGGTTCCAGGGAGGACCACATGCGTGTGTGTTGGCTGAAGCCCGGGGAACTGAAAACGCCCCCGCTGGGGTCAGCGCTGTTTTTTAAGTGAGTGATCAGTGGAGCCAATGAACAGTTAATGGTCCACGACTGGGATTCAAACCATCCAATGAGTTTTGATTCCATGAACAGGCGAAGGATCCTGGAGATTTATTTCTGCGAGAAGAATAGCGACGTGAAAGGGAAAAGCTTGCTTCAGGCAGGTGCTTTTTCGTGTTTGAAAGCTGCCAATGCATTTGGTTGAGCCCATTAGTTCACACTTCCACTCCACCTTTCCCTGTTGTGTATGTGTTTTTCATAAATGCAGAAATTTGACATATGAAATAATAAATATGAATATGACTTTGTCATATTCTTGTTTATTCCCCTCCTCTGGATTTGGTTTTGCAGCTACAGCCTCACGTGTGTCCGGAGTGACCAGTAGCATGTGGCGGTTATTCGTCACAAACCTTTAAGTAGATGTTTTGATTTTCTTTTATCCAGCAGAAATCGCGCCTGTGTCTCCGACTATGGGTTTACAAATAGCTCGGTTTGATATTTCACATTGCTCTGAGCTACGGTAGAGCGGACTCCCTCTCTTCCTGGTCTGTTGTCTCCTTTTCTTTTTGTGGTCGTCAGCCGTGGGGCCCGTGCCAGAGAAGCCCATTCACATGGAGCCCAGTCGGTAGCCTCCAGCACGGAGGCATTTCAGCTCCTTCGGGGGGATTTGACCGAGATTTCCTGCCCCTTATTAAATTATAATCTCCCTTCTGCCTCTTCTTTGTCTTTTTTTTCCGCCTTCCCTCCGTTTGGGAGGGAAAAACAGGCCTCCCTCTCTGTTTGGCTGCCAAACGGACGAGTGTGTTTGTGCGTGTGCGACACGTGCAGGAGGAGCGTGTGTGTGTGTGTGTGTGGGTGTGTGAGATGATTGGCGGGCCACGCATCTGAAGTGGGTCAACGGGGAGATCAAGAGCTAAGGCTTTTACTTTCAGCTCCCTTTCATTTTCTCTCATCCATCTCCTTGTTTTTCTTCCTGCCTGTCGTGATGATTTGGTGTCTCCTTCACGGCTCCTCGCGTTTTCTTCCTCTCCTCCTCCTCCTCCTCCTCCTCCTCCTGCTTCAAACTCATTTACGCTCGTAAGCTGCTTTCCTGCCTTTTTTCTTTTCTTCCTTCCATCTCCACCAGTGGTATCCTTTGACGATGTGATCTGTAATGGCTTAGTGTTTTCATGGAGTGTCAAACTGTGGAATCCTTTGATGGAAACCGACTACATGAGAACTTTTCTGGGCTTCTCCCTCCTGGATGTTGGCCCCGGCCCAGTGCAGCTTGGGACTTTGTCCCAGTCCTGGCGAAAAGAAAAAAGAATGGAACATTTGATGGTGTGCGATTGTTCCTGGTTTAGTCCCCTTTATTTCTAGGACTCCAACACATTTTTGTTACCTTCACAGTCAGTGCCGAATCTTAAATAGACCCATGCACTGGTTGCCTCAGGATGAGCTGCCACCATGAATACTTATACACATAGTCAGATGCCAACGGAGCTGTGTTGCACCAAAAGTTGTTTTGGAGAGAATTGTGGTCGCTTGTTTTGAGCTTTCATTTTGATTTTGGCAGCCATTTTTTATTTTTTTTGCTTCGCCTTGTTCCTTCGCCTGCGTGAGCGCGGCACATTTCAGAGGCCCCATTCTGGCAGAGGCCAAGCCACCCACCCAGTGAAGGGAACAAGGTAACGGCTCCTTGGAAGACATGGCAGAGAGACGCGAAACATAACAGAGACCAAACCCAACCTCTTACATGATTTAGCTCTGCAGTCTTTAAAACATCGTCCAATCGACGTACCGAGCAGCTGTTCATCTAGTTATTGTCTCTTTGTAACGTAGCCTGTCACGTCGTGTGTATCTTCAAATGCCAAAATTCACAGGACTCTAATGAGACCTATATATAGAGTGTCTGATGTAACGTAAGAAATGTTAAATGATGAACATATAGGCATGTTGCATTCAAGTACCTACTTCTTCTTTCTAAATGTCATTTTCCGCTTTTAACTTTAACTGTGTCTGCACTGTGCTCAGCAGACTCACGTTCACTTCCTGTGACCTTTGATGACCTCTCTCACCCCTCCTCTCTCCTCCGCGCTCCTTTCTTCTCTCCGGACTTTAGCATTCTGTTAAATAAGGAACACCATGCAGTGGACTAACAGAGAAGGGAAAAAAAATAAAAAAGGCCTCGCCTGATCAGGTCTTGGCAGCAAACAATAAAAGTATTCACACCAGCAATGAGCGGCGGCACAGAGCGTGGGAGGCGGAGAGGGGGAGAGAACACGGGGAATGGGAGAAAGAGCTGGGGTTGCCAGTCCAGATTCACACGAAATGATATTACCTCAAAGTACTCAAAGTTTTCCCTTTTGTAGGTGAGGTCATCTCCTCACTGCCCTCTTACCCAGAATCCCCCGGCAGGCTCATACTATATTCCACTATAGGATTCTTTTTGTTTTTCAAAAAAAATGTCATATGATTCATATAATGAGAAAGTGATCGCCGCCATAAGCCAGTAATGTTTTTGGAGAGGGCCGAAACGTTTATGGCGGATCTTGTGGCTTTTTATATATGAAGCAGCCAAAGTGAGCCTCATTTAATAAGTCCCGATTATTCACCTATAGGACCTCACACATGCAGGGTGGCCACGTCTGGTTTTAACATCGCCCCTCAGTTGTTCTGCAGCTTAAACAATATGTTACCTTGTACTTTATTATATCATAGTATACATATATCAGCCCTAACCACACATGGCGTCCGCACATGTGTGAGGTCCCGTAGGTTAATAATAGCGACTAATGGAATTAGACTCACTCTGACTGCTTCACCCTCTGTCCTTGAGTATGGAAATGCACACACAGTCCATCACCCTCTCCATTTGCGGATTAGCACATCTGCTCCTGCACTCGGCCCCCGGGCCCGGGGGTATTTAACAGCTTCCTCTGAATTAAGTCATCATGAAATGAGACCTCCGCTATCTGACCTCCTCCTCGCCCTCGTTTCCCTGCCCCGTGTTTTCTTCACACCCCTTTAACCTTTCATTTTCATCTTTTATATGTTCCCTCTCTCTAACGCCTCTCATTCCTTTTCACACCCCAGCCTCTGGGATGTTCGTGAAACCCAGCCCTGCTCCACAGGTCCGGGTATGGTACCTGAACTCACGAGACCCTTCTCCTCCGTCTCCTTTGTGGCTTAATCATTTTTTTTATTTTTCACTGAAGCGAGACTTGACTTTTTACATCCTATTTTTCCATTTGTCTTTTTCGGCTGAGAAGGTGCATGGAGACTTGGCTCTCAGGCAGCATTCAGCATCATGATGAAACACATTTTTCTGTGGGATTACTCAACTAATTGCAAAAATACAAGCGTACGTATTTAAGATAGAGACGTTTTTAGCCTTGATTTGAACTCAAGGGGCCTTGCCCAAACCGCAAACCGCCCCTTACCAACGCATACTAATGTCGTGCGAGCGTGAGCCAATTTCAGTAAAAGGTGGAAACACTGATGTGCCTGTACATACAGTACACTGTGTGTACAGTGTAATTTCACGTCAGTAAACCTGTGGTCACGTAAGTGTGATTCAACATACAGCGAAAGCAAACGTCACATCACGTCTGATGATTCACTGGAAACACTGGCGAGGGAACATAGGCGGTGCCAAGAAAACCTTGAAAATTGTCCTCACCTATGCATCAGCTTTGCGGCAACAAACACGCATGTTGTGTTCACACCCGTTGCCTTTACAGACACACAAAACACGAGGGGAGCGGCGTAATGACTCAAGTGGCGCTCAGGCTGCAGGAGAGATGAACTCATTCAAAACAAAGGTGATTCTCTCTCTCTAAAAAAAAAGAATCCCACGCACTGAATTTCAACCCCCACCACACACGTACACTCACAAGCACACACCCAAATACACACACACACACACTCTCTGTCTCTCTCTCTCTCTCTTTCTTTGAAATATTGACTGGCTGAGTTTACAAGAGGAGAGTTTTGGTAAAGGAGGATGGCTGTGGTGGAATAACAGCCCACCACTCCTGAGACCGTGGCTGCGCTTAGGAGAGGTTATGGTCGTGGTTGTGGCCAATGGTTTGTCAGAATCTTGCGCGTCAGCGAGAATGGGATGTCTGGGGTTTTTGGGGGGGGTTGTCGCCAGGCTATTTAACCATCGGGGACGTTGGTTGATTCAATGAAATATTTGCAGTTTTTTTTTAAAGCTGGCATTAGGCGGTACGTGATGTTTAGGTGATGGGATGGCGTGGTGGTGTGTGTAGGAAAAGTGTTGTGTTTGTGTTATGGGCAAGGATTGGGCTACTGAAAAGGCCTACATACCAGACACAGGGCCCCCCAAAAATATCATGTGCCAGCCAGTAACGATCCTAAATGTTTTATTTATTTCAATTTGTATTGCATATTTCTTTTTGAAAGGGAGACACAACAAGGATACAAAATCGAAAAACAAAAAGATGTTAAAAGTCCACAAAGAGCCACACTATAACTTTGTTGACAGAAAACATGGTTTTGTCATTTTTGTCGATATTTTTGTCTGAATGTCCTTTTGCACGATTGTGAGTCCTGTCTTCACATGGCCTGCCTGTATTTGTGTGCATCACACACAGCATTCAGTGATACAGCAGCTGTGTGGAATGACTTTAGGAATGCACCGGTGGAGTTGGCGTGGAACTTTTAACCGTCAAGGTTCAGACTCCCGGCTCTTCTTTTTTTTTTCCTCATTAACGCTCCTCTCTCTGTTCTGCCGCTTCAGTTCTTTGTGATGATTTTTAGTTTTGTTTTGATCCGGCGCTGTGATGTGTGCGCGGTGATTTCATCTCTCGGTGAAATCTGTTTCATATAAAGTGTCACTCGGCCTGCCAGGCGAGGAACTTTGGATGCCGCCGGTGTTCGACGACTGAGGGAGGCTTTTATTCTCTTCTCCAACTCGTTTTTGCTACTTTTTGTTTAGAAAATCACGCTAAGCTTCTGAGCTGAGCTTGACGCATGCAGAAACGGTACGCTACATCCCAGGCAGCCTGTTAAATTGAGACCTGCACCCAGAACACAGACCCCCACCCCGCACCAGACGGGTCTCCCTGCCAGCCAGCCAGCGAGTCGGCCAGTGACCCGACACCACCCCTCCGCCGCTCTCTCCTGCCGCTGTTTATTTTTCCCCTCTCGTCTTTGTCTTTGCTTTTCTTCATTTTTCACAGATTAAGGCCTCTGGTGGGAAAAAATGTGGATGTTTGATTCATGGCGGCGAGCAGACACACACGCACTTAGCGCTGATTAGAAAAGAAACAGCTCCGAAAAGCCAGCGCACCACTTGGGTAAATGGCTGTAAAGGAAGAATTTGAGCGCTTGGCAATGTGGTTGCTCAACATTCGCAGACGACTGTGAAACAGACCTGATGTCAGCACACATGGTGGCAGCGAACGCACTTTTTTTTTCGGTGCACTTGTGATTTGATGTCTGACCCGAAACACCCAGATTACTACCACTGGCGGCTTCCAATTAAGTGCACTGGGTAATTTGGTGTCATTTTTTTTTTTAACTAGAAAATGTCAGCTCAGAAAACGTCAACCCGTGTTTGTTTAACTCCTGTTCCTCAAAATAAGGAACTTTATGAGCTAGACAAGCAAGCCGGCGGTACAGATAAACATAAAATAAGAAAAGAACATTGTTTTTAAACTGGAGAGATTAAGGAGGAAAATGTGTATTTTATTTCATCAGATCTGAGCACGGAGAAGTAGGCCTCAAAATCTTTCTTGTGTCTTTTATGGTGTGCCAAGTGTCATCTATCCCAATTATCGGTGTTATTTTGTTTCCCAGTCCTGTAGACTTGATTCTTTTTCAATGAAATCCGTACATTTGCGGCAGGTTCATAGAAATAAACCTGCAATATATAGATTTCACAGTTATGCAGCATTTTCTCTCAGGGTGGCATTTCTGGCACTGGCTCCTGACAAGTCCTCTGTCCAAAGAGAGCTGATGAAAGCTTCTCATGGGAAAAGTTGGAGTGGACTTCATTTTTTTATTTTTTTTTCACAGATCATTTCACCGGTTGCTGAAGTCGGTCCTGGACATTTACAGTTGCCCACTTACGATAAACAAACACACTTAGGGTTCCTCTGGTGGTTTTCCCCGTTTCACCTGACCACGCTTGTGAAAATATTTGCCGATGTGGTCATTTCTTCCTGAGGGAAAATTAAGTCATCAGATCTGTCTGTCACAGCCACCCAGAACAAACACTGGCCCAGCCAAGCACTTGCCACATCCTGTACCTGTGCAGCAGGGACACACAGAGGCCACACGTTATATATTTGGGGTTGTTTGCACTCTACTCAAGCTTTAAAGCGAGACCTATTCCCCAGGCACTTTTCATGTTTTTCCACTTGGATACACGTTGGCCTGGGCTTCCTGGCTTTGCCTCCCTTGCAAAATGCACGATAAATGAGTTTTAACGAAATGTCCTCTTTTTGAAGTATTCTAATGAATGCATGTGTTAACAAATATCCCCCCGCTGTCTTCTTCTGTCCCCTGCAGTTGTTTGTCTCTGACACCTGAAGCCTGGGATGCTGGTGACCATGCTGTTGGCTCCTGTCTGTGTGCTGCTGATGCTGGGGGGGCGGGCTCTCGCTGGAGGATACCCCCCCATCGCCCACATGAAGTACATGCAACCCATGATGAAAGGGCCTATCGGACCCCCGTTTCGAGAGGGCAAGGGGCATTATGTTGGTAAGTGTGTCTATTTGCTTCACTTCTGACCCTGAACCGTGTATTTGACAACTCTACAGGGCTACTGGTCCACTTACACACACTACACACAACAGTGCACTGGGTCAGTGGGTGCACTGATATGTTGAAGTGAGTCATTGTGACTCTGTGCATCACAGATATGTTCACATTGTAGTGCCTGGCCCTGCCAACCGTATATTTCCATGCAGTATCCTGCTTGCAGTTGCCTGAGAAGTAGATATTTTTCCGGCCATTTGAACCAAAGTGAGCATGAATTTATAATATGGTAATGGTCATACTCACAAAGTCCAAACGTATGCAGTAATGCCGAAAAACGGCCTTCTATGACCAACAGATGTCTCCAACATTGGATTGTTTAAATGTAAACGATATTAAATTGACCAAGGGACGAATGCCACTCGTTAAGTGTTTGTTTTTAAGCAGTTAAAGTATGAGTGCACGGTGTGACCCCCCCTCACCCTGTGGGTCCTGCAGCATTTGGCCTATTCTAACAAAGGCCTGCTTGCCCACTGGGCCAGTGGTTCCTGCTTCCATCTGGATGATGTTAAGCCCTTGTTTAACACCTGTTCTTCAGCTGTAGGGAGATAGTTGTGTAAAAAAAATACAATTATATTAAATAAAAACACTCAAGTAAGGGAACAAAGGGGGAGACATTCATTAATATTCATTATTTAAATAATGTGCGGTTTTTCATTGCCTACATTCTCAAATTTGGCTCAAAGTACAAATATGAATTCTGGATCATACAAAATGTGCTTTGTGTTATCAGAGGCCCCCTCTTCAAAGCAAATGTGGGGGCACGTTTTTATTTCAGTATCATAAAATGATGTATTAAAAACCAAATACTCCAGAAATTGGATTGAGATCAAGTTTAATGTTGAAATGAAGTATTTGAGCATTCCTCTGAGAAAGTTCAAAGATCTGTTAGAATAGTTACTCCATGTCTCTGAAAGTGGCTTTGCAGAGAGTGTCAGAAACAAGATAAAGTCTTGAGTGAACCAAAAATTCCTTGGGGTTCCCATTAATACTGTGCGTTTAGGGCCATCTGGTGGTCATTTATTCACATTACATCCTCGTTTAACTTCAATTTTCAAGTGGAGCTTGTCACTGCATTAGGTGTAAAATCAGTATCCAGCTATTGTTTTTTCATCAACTTTTACAGATATGTAGGGATCGTCTCTTTGTTTTGTTACACAAATATGCATGCAATAATAATAATAATAATAATAATAATAATAATAATAATAATCATAATAATCATAATAATCATAATAATACATTATAAATCTACAAATATTTCGGTTAGGGTGTGATGTGATTATGGCATTGTTGTCTTTTGGCCTGTTGAATGCTCATCTTAATCTGAAGAGCATATATCCGTTCAAATATGTTGATCCTCTAGCGAACTTTTTCTCACTGAAATCATGATATCATACAAGATATTATGTTTTAATAACATTGTCTCCTAATCTGATCCCGTTGGGCAAATGAGCTATGTTGTATTCAGCTCGTAAGCCGAAGTTTCACCGAACCTGATGCACATTGCACCTTTTTAAAACGTGTAGCAGTGATGTAGTTTGGCCACTAGATGGCCCCCGTGCTTTAATTCATGTGGAGGCGAACCCTTTAGAGCAGTGCTTTTCAACCTTTTATGATGCACGGCACATTTTTATCTTTAAAAGATCCCGGGGCACACCACCAACCAAAAATGTTACAAAATGACACATTTTTCCTTAATACTGTATATATAAAGACAAATATGTATAAAATTGTACCCTAACTCTAAAAAACATAGAAGGAGTAATGCAAGGCCACAGCCACAAAAGAAATGTACACTGTGTGTGTTTTTTATTATTATTATTTTATATTCCGTTAAAGATAATTGATTTCTGAGTTTTATTTCTTAAATTGATTGTTAAAAAGGGTTGTATCGGCTTATGGTTAACCTTTACTCCTGCTGAGGTGCAGTTGTGATCAATTAGAAACAAAACAATCCTGTTTTTGATCATCATAATAATCATAATAATCATAACAATAATGGGTCAAAGGTTTGGGAGGTTGCCTGTCCATTGACAATGTAACCATCCTTTCTTTGTGTTTGACTGGCCAAAGCAACGGTTGTTCCATGATGAACAGAATAAAATATAAGCAGTGACCTTTCTGGAAAAGTAACATCCAGGCCCAGTGTGGCTGAGATGAAGCAGTGGAACAACAAGTCAGCAGAAATTGGCCAAGATTATGTTTCTCTCTGGCCCTGCTCTGCTCCACAAGAATAATGACACAATAATATGAGTTTATTTTCCCTGCTTCCTCATTCTCGAGTTGTCTTTCTGTTACACAAACACAAAATTTGCATTTAACGTATACTGTCAAACATGTGACCCTCAAGTCAGCCAGGTGGAAAACAGGAACATAGAGTCCTGTCCAGTGGTTCAACAACTGCACCGTTGCATCATTCATTCATTATGTGTTCTGCCTTCTGCAGAGTCTATGCTGGGATAACCACTGCTTCACACAATCTTTAACCACAGTAATAAAAAAGAATGGATTAATGGCATGAATAGTTTAACATGCCTTTGATGGAAAATATCATAAAGCCCCCAAAACATGTAAATGTGACAAGATTCTTTATCATAGCAATTTTTTTGCTCGATAGGTCTGAATTATTCTTTAATGATGTTGTGGTGCCAATTATTGTCTTATATAATATATAATATATAATATTATACTGAGTAATTCCTCGCATCAGCCTTTTTTCTCTCCCTTCTTTTCCACGTTGTTGTTTTTCACCGACAGTGAACATATACTCTCAACGATATCTATAATACATTATTACTCTAACAACATGATCCTCTTCCTTTTTATAGATATGCCACCCATGATGGAAGTAAAGGGGGAACCAGGCCCCCAAGGAAAACCTGGCCCAAGAGGCCCACCTGGGCCATCAGGACTTCCAGGAAAACCTGGACTCGGGAAGCCAGGACTCAATGGCCAGCCGGGCCCTCAGGGGCCTCCTGGCTTTCCAGGAATTGGTAAACCTGGACTTCCAGGTCTGCCGGGAAAGATAGGGCCAAATGGGATACCAGGGCTCACTGGTGAGGTCGGCCCTCGTGGTGAACCAGGTATCAGAGGTCCCTCGGGGCAGCCGGGACTCCCTGGCCCTGCCGGCCTGTCTCTGAATGGGAAACCTGGACTTCCAGGCATCAGAGGCCCCGCTGGGTCTCGGGGAGAACCAGGAATAAAAGGTATTTCTGGCCAACCTGGTGAGCGTGGGCTAAAGGGCGAGAATGGCAATGGTAAGACAGGGACTCCCGGTATAAGGGGTCCTCCTGGGCTGAAAGGAAGTTCAGGATCGCCTGGTCTTCCAGGTATAGGCAAACCAGGATTGAAAGGTTTGCCCGGACTGCCCGGTCTTAAAGGCGATCAAGGTCTCCCAGGGGGTCACGGAGAACCAGGAGAGGCTGGGGCCCCAGGTACACAAGGTCTACCTGGGCCAGCTGGGTTAGGAAAGCCTGGACTGGATGGACTGCCAGGAGCACCGGGGCCATTCGGACAAAAAGGTGAATCAGGCACCAAGGGTCCTCCTGGATTTCCTGGAACACCAGGCTATGGAAAACCCGGTCTGAGTGGGCCAAAAGGAGATAAGGGCCACGGTGGACTGCCTGGTCTGTCAGGAGACAAAGGAGAGCCAGGAATGATGGGCCCAGTTGGAGAGCCAGGTCTAGATGGACAGCCAGGAACATCAGGACTCCAAGGCCCAATGGGAATCCCAGGAAAACACGGAATGCCAGGACTGAAGGGAGAGCTGGGGCCACAGGGCCCGCCGGGATTGCCTGGCCTCAGAGGTGACCAAGGCCCTAGCGGACTGTCTGGAAAACCCGGCATGGCTGGGGAAAAAGGCCACCCCGGGCTAAATGGCCCGAGTGGAAAACCTGGACCTAAGGGCGAAGCAGGGCATATCGGCCTTCCTGGCAATCCAGGGCTGACGGGTACCCCGGGGCCTAAAGGTGAAACAGGGTTTATTGGGACCCCAGGCCCCAGGGGCCAGTCGGGCATTCCTGGTCTTCAGGGGCCGATGGGTCCCATGGGGCCACAGGGCGCTCCTGGACTGAAGGGTGAACCTGGACTTCCAGGAATTCCAGGACTGGGTAAACTAGGAGAGAAGGGAACAATTGGCCCTCAAGGTCCTCCAGGGAAACCAGGCCCTTCTGGACTTAACGGTAACCCTGGCATTCCGGGACCTCCGGGGCCCCCCGGCCCTCCAGGAAACGGCCAGACAGTTGTTGCAGGGCCCTCAGATTCTCAGCTGGAAGGGGACGAAGTGCCGGGGGACAGAAAAGGGTCAGTGTACACTCAAGTTCCACTCTCGGCCTCCGTAGCACCCGCCTTCACAGCCATCCTCACCACGCCTTTCCCTCCCTCCGGCATGCCGATCAAATTTGACAGGACCCTGTACAACGGGCAGAACGCGTACAGCGCGGCTACTGGCATGTTCACCGCTCCTCTGTCTGGTGTCTACTACTTTGCCTACCATATGCATGTAAAGGGAACTAGCCTGTGGGTGGCGCTGTACAAGAACAATGTACCAGCCACGTACACGTATGATGAGTACAAGAAAGGCTACATGGACCAGGCGTCTGGAAGTGCCGTCCTGGAGCTGAAGGAGGCGGACCAGGTCTGGGTCCAGATGCCCTCGGATCAGGCCAACGGCCTCTACTCCACCGAGTACATCCACTCCTCCTTCTCAGGTTTCCTGCTTTGTCCCACATAACCTCGTCCTTTCCCTCAGATATGTCCCTGTACCGGCACCTCAGAGCAGCCCTAAACCTAAAATACCTGCAGCCATAATACAAACAAAAAACCCATAACATTCTCAATAATATTGCCATCGTCATCGTTAAATATATCTCACCCACGAAACAAACAAACTTTGTGAATGAAATGGAAAGTAGGAAAAAAAAAGCAGGGGATGGAATTTCATACTGTGTTTTTTTTTTGTTTCAGTGTCCTTCAAATGTGTGTTTTGGGTTGTATTTTATGTTGGTGTTTTTTAGCTTATATTATTTTAATTATTACATTGTCATAATTTTATTGTTATTATTTGGTCCTCGTCATCCTCGTCGTTGTTGTTGTTTATTGGATTCAGACTATCAAGTGCCTTACTTCGTAATGTGCTAGTAACAAACCTTCCCATGTGACTGCACATCCTGCCCAAATGCTCTGACATCATGAGGATGACATCACCAGGCCCTGGGGGGTGATTGGTTCCTCTGGCTGCAGTTACTTCACCCTTGTCTTATTTAAACCGCGAATACTGACATAAAGAGCAACAACAGAACATAGAAAATGTAGACAAACAATAGCAAAAGAAGGCATTTAGTGCTATAATACCATTACCTTTCATTTTTCTTTCTTTTGACCTTTTTGAAAAATTATAAATGGGATTAAATCTTTTGTTTTAGCGTGAGACATATAAATATATATATATATATAGTGACATTTAGTAGGCATTAGCATCTGCTGGGTGCTGTATCTGTCTGAATTTAGTAGCTGACCATTTAAAGTGATGGGTCTTTGTCTTTTGATTTACTGGATTGCAATTGCAATTGAAATGCAATTTGAAAAATACTGGCCAGAAATAGCCTCCCAATATAAGAATTCAATTTAAATTGCCCTTAAAAAGAGGACTGACGCCATAATGCAAAGACAATTCATTTAGAATAGGAATAAGAATAGACGGGCTTCTAAGAGCAACAGGAAATGAATTTTAAGCTCACAACTTCTTTATTTATTTGTAGTCCTTGTAGAATGAAAATACATTCTATTAATTCCCAGAGCATTGTGTTGGAAAAAGCTGGATTGTGACTTAACTTAAGGAAACATCCGTGTCTACAAGGACAGGATGTTTCAGAACTGAATAATGTTGAAGCAAGCTGGAAAGGAGACTCAAACTGCATTTAGGTTTGTGAATAAGTAAAGGGACTTGACTGAGGCCCACAGGTTGTGAAATACAGGTTGTGTAACATCTAACCAATCCCTGCCAGATTTCTAGCAGAGGTGGAGGGCCAGAGGTACACGCATGTGTGTGTGTGGCTGTGTGTCTATGTGTGTGTGTGTGTTTGTGTTTGTAAGTTCTAGTAGGTGTGTACCTTGTCCTGTTTCTGTCACTGTGTCAACATGTGTGTGTGTGTGTGTGTGCGCGCGTGCATATGTGTGTGCAATGGTGTCACATTACGCCCCTGGCATTCAGGTCACGATAAACACTTCAGCAAAGATAATAATAAACTTGAATGAAGTGACAAAATGTTAGAAAGAGCTTAGAGCCCTGTTAATGTTCCACAAGGAAAAACAATCTGACCTTTAAAAAGAAATTCCACACACACTGTAACGGTGCCTTTGCAAAGTAAGGGAACAGGTGATGAATGTAACGGATAGATTATGGGACACAGACAACCTGGACTTTAATTACTCGAGATAAGAAGATAACATTTTCTGGTTGTCACTGAATGGCCTCTTTTGTGTATTGCTTGTATGAGTGGCGTAATGGTGTGCAATAATTCTGTGTTGTACCAAGTCCTGAACAAAAAAAAGACACATTTTGGGAAGCGTACAAGATCTTTATTCAATATGTCCAGTTAAAGAAGAGGTTTGGGCAACATTGCTGTGATTTAACGATGAAAAGCCGGTGCTTATTTTACCCAATCTGTGCCTTTGCCACGCCTCAAGCTCAGACAGGTTTCCAACCTAACATGTGCCGCCCAAAACACTATCATTACACTGAATTATGACTACCTTACACCCTGATGGAGGAATGTCAATGTGCAGGGGGATTGTGCCAAATAGAGCTTTGCAATCAGAATGAATGTCTACTGTTGGACTGATTTTCAGTAGTTTCTCCAAAACCATGCTGTGTCACTATAGATAAACAGTAAGTTGCTCCCGAGAAGCAGAACTAGGAGGAGGCCAAATCAGTATTTTACATATATGTAATGCAAACAATGCACTTGCTTTTGTCCCTTTCTGTCTGATACAATGAACACAACTACAACTGCTACGTATCATTCTTGTTACGTGGGTCTACAAGACAGTCCGAGGCTACTCGTTATGTACTGTATGTTGCCTTTTTTTTGTCACTTTTTTTTTTTTTTTTTTGAACTTATCACATGGTGATGTGAGTTACTCGTGGCTAATATTCACTGTCCTTATGTTTTCACAGACAATGTCACTTGCTTGCAGAGTTTGCCCAGGGTGCAAGTGAAGTGTCAGTAAGATCCATGTACCGTCTCAATCACACAAAAGTGTTTTTTGTTTTTGTTTTTCTTTAAAAAAATGAACAAAAAGAGATGAAAAAACAGCCTTGCTTCGGTTATTAAGGGATATTTGTTTGTTTTAGTTTCAAGTAATACAAACGGTCATTCCCATTTGCACATGAAATTAATTAAGATGTATTTATACATTTATGATAATTTAATAGGGATGCCAAAACTGACCACCGAAGCCTAGAACGTATAAATGGTATTTAACAGCATTGATGAGTTAAGAGCATTTACTATTTTCTAGTTAGCATTCTAGTGTTGTTTGTGAAGGATTATTTGTGGACTTTTATTTTCTATTTGTGTATTGTACAATGTATCAACGTATAGGAATTTTTCACTCTATGCAATAGAATTTTGGTATAAAATGCACTCTTTTTGATTGAAAATGTTTGTCTGCTTATACAAAATCTACAGTACTTGATTGTATTGATACCACATCAATAAAGACTTCCGTGTATGTTGGTGTCAGGCTCCAATTCTGTACGCTACATCGACATGTGGAAATATTTCGTAGTGGGAAAATAGAACACACAGGAGTCAGTTCCACTACAGTTTCATCAGAGTGGGATTAGTAGAAATAATTGCTACTGAGTAGTGGCAGTAATATAACCATTTTCCTTAATATTATCTGTGGATCAAATCTGATGCAGAGATATGTTGCAGGTCTGAGGAATTGGCACTAGAGGGAGATATGCAATAATAGGTAAATCTGTTTGGGGTGTCATTAAGTTCAGAGCTGCACAGATAGGACTTTACTTCTCATGACATAATAAGAAGCAACTCACAAATGGTGTGTAGGGGTTGAGCTCCTTTGTCGTGCACCAATCTGAAGCTCTAACACAAAGTTATTCCTCTGGGTTCAGATCTGGTGACTCGGGAGGCCACTGAACTCATTGTCCTCTTGCTGACCTGGTCCATTCTTTTGTTAAAACTAGCCAATAGATGAGAAAGGATGGATGACGTGTTATCGTTCACCCTGAAGCGGTCTGACCATTCCTCCACCATCACTAAGATCACATTTCCCCCTGATTTTGATGTTTAATGGAAACATTACTGAAGCTCCTGACCTGCCATGTGATTGGCTGATGGCATCATCCATGAACAAGCAGGTGTTCTTAATCTTAATTAAGTGCTGGGTGTGCGTACATCTTGTCTCAGTTTGTGTCTGCGTTACATCATGTAGGGCAGAGTCAAATTTCAGGTTTGATTGAGCTTGTTTGACAGGGTCGCCTTGTTATATATTAAACATGTATTTTGTACATATATACACAGACACATACTACTGAGTAATGAATCAAAAATAACAAACTGTGATATAATTCAAATACTGAAGATCCACCCTCTTGAAGACCATGTATATACCCTAGTATATTGATTATAGATTGTGTGATCAAAAACACACCATTATAAATTTAATTGATTGATTGAAATTGATTGAAATAAAGTATGTATGTTATAAAACAAGCCACGAGGGCAGGGATGATGCTGTGTTCTTATTTTCTGGAACTGTCGTCACCATGGTGAGCTGTCATCACGCACCCGGATTCTTCCTACGTCCAAATGACGTCAGAGCCTCCGTGCTGCATTCAAGGATTCTCTGTAGAAGACCCATTGTGTACTATGGCCTGTCACTTACTGTGTGCGACGTCAAACGTACAAATGAAACAAAACAAGGTATTTTGACAATTGTCAAAGTGTTTGAAACTGAACTTGTCTCCAAATGTTCCACTGTGTAGCCAACGTCCATGCGTAAGATACACCCACTGTGTTTCAACAATGTTTTATGCAGCTTGTTCGTTTGTCGGCATTGAGGCTGTCCTTCCGTGCAGTTGATATCCTATGTAAAATATCAATTTATGGTTCTTATCTTTAAATTGCATGTATACCTAGAGGGTCAACAACTGCTTTAAACACATTCCTTGCGTGTATGTGAGCAGATTTGGCCACTGAATCCGATTCGGATCGTCTGTGAACGTGCCCGTCCACTTTTGGACGGCCTTGAAGCTCCCATTTCCGACAGCGCATGAAGGCGTCGAGGCAGCGAGGAGGCTCCACTTCCGCCGCGGCACCGCCACAGTGCAGAGGAACAACACGGCGGCCTGACAGCTCTCCGTTCTCCGTTCTACATCAACCGTCTCCGCGGCAGTCACGAGATTTCAATGTTCAGCCTTCTCTTCGTAAGTAACCTACCACACAAACAACACAACACCGAGCGGACAACAACGTGTGTCTCTTTGTACGGCCGCACACGGTGGCGACACCGTGGACCCGTTTGGTCCAAAGTTGTGGTATTGTGATTATTTGTGGAAACACAATGATTGTTCGGCACGGTGTAGATATGGTGAATGACAAGAGTGTTGTATCGTGTATGTCTGTGTACAAATATCTATGTGTATCCCCGTTCTCCTCAACCTACCGAGAAAAAGCTTAGACGTTAGACTGCTGGATACTGATACAAAAATTGTGTTGACGTTTATTAACTTCATATATCGTTTTTCTCATAGTTGTTACGCATACGTGTTAATACAAAAAAATAAACATTTGAATATATAACGAGTGTTGACATTCGGACTGGTTTCTGAATGTTACTGGGAAAATGCAAAGTACGGAGCTGAGATAGCCAGCTAGCTTGTGTAGCCCAGGTTAGCTTGCTATCAGGGCTATGGCTATTTCCTAGAAGGAAGAAGAAGCGCAAGAAAAATATGAGCAACGCTGTAACTTTGAAGTTATATCAACACCTTCCTTTAGTATCGCGTTGTTTGTGTGAACAAAACACATTGCTAGTCGAGCAGTACATGTTTTATGGGAGAAACGTAACGTCGACGGCAGTTTCATAAGATTACAGCCAATGTTAGCTTTAGCTTCTTAGTGTGTATCGGTAGCATGTCTCCTGGAGCACATTTAGCTTCATGCTAACGCTGTGTTTAAGGTTTTAACAGCTGCCTCGAGTGGCACCTCCTCCGGTGTCTAAAGTTGAACCAGTGCCGGTGATTTTCACTCTATTTGGCCGTGTTTTGGTGTCGTTAGCACGTGGGGTAATCTGAAGGTAGACGGCGACTGAGCAAACTGTCTTCCGCCCTTTGTGACCAAATATTGAACCACAGCATGGTTGAGCCCGGTTATTTGAAAGTGTATGCTAGGCTAACAGCTTTACAGAACGATACAGAAGTCAGATATTTCCTCTCCGGTGATTGTTAAACAACTGTTGTCGCCCGCGATGTATCCCACGAACTGCTGCCTTTATTATTATCAAATAAGACAGTATTTGGCGTGCTTCCGTGGAGATGTGCAGCCAACTCCGGGGTTAGGTGGGTTTATAATTGAGTTTTTGTCAAACCAGAGAGCAGCCAAGCATTTAACCATGTGGGCTGCAGTGAAATGAGGAAATGCACTCGGGGAGGAAGTTGAGGGGAGCAGCTGTGACACTAAAGGCCGCAGCACATTCCCATGCCTCTCAGTTTTCAATTTATGACCTTCCTATGGTTTTAAGTCTCCTGACCAGTAGTTAATACATGGCTTATATGAAAGAATACTGTGGAACACTCCCACTTTACACTGTTGCACGAGTGAATCATTTACTGGTGTAACCAGTAAGCTAATTATACATGCTTGCTTATGAGTCACTGCAAGGTGACCTAATTTACCTGCATGGAGTGTAGAAGATTGAATGCATGAGTGCAACAATGTTATCAAAACAAACGGAAGCAGGTATGATGTATAGTAGAATAACAGAAGAGCTTCTTGTTGTATTTAATACTTTTATGATGTGAAATAATATAACTCTATCGCTATAGGTAAAGTGAACAACTACATTCATTCTATTGAGTCTCTCAGCTCCATTCACATGTTATTGCACAAGTAGGCCACTTGTTGAAAATGACCTGCTTTATATTATAGCAAATTGACACATGATGCACAGCCCCATCTAGAAATAGCAGGGCTGTGCTCGGTCCACTCGGAGGCACAGCCTACAGTCGGTGCTGGTATAGACGCAGGCACACATTCATGAGACACCGCTCTGTGGGCCCAATCTCTGAGTTGTGTTTATCCACCATTTCAGTCTGTAACGCTTCCCAAATAACCACCAACACACATCACCGGGTAATAAGAAAATCATGACCAACGGTTATAATTTTGGCTTTCATGTGCTTTGTGTTTGCAATAAGCAGTAAAACAGAAAACCTTTATTAAAAATGGTGGACGATGAAAGCGGCTGCACCCAAATACACATTCCTTTGCCTATGAATAAATTGGTTAATGTTTTAATGGAGTTGAAGTGCAACACTGGACATTACATTATTATAGATTGCAATCACTATAGTAATGATGAGGATATTTTACCAATACAAGATAAGTTCCTTTTACATGTGGCATTAAAAAAAGCCAATGTGACAAGTTGGGACTTTCTCAGCCTTGGTTACCATAACCGTGAAAGGTGAGTCCAGTTTACAGTAACATGACACCAACTAACTACGGAGGGTTGCTGGGGGAGAGGAACACCTATGTTGTAGCCTGCTGGCATTTGGCCCATCCAGCCACAGGGTGGCTGCGAGTGTTTAAAGGGAGGGTCAGCTCCACGGCGACTGGCTTAACAGATCTGGCCAATTTAGAAACCCAGTTATGCCCCTCGATGTCTGCCTGTGATGAGTATAGGTCACCCACTTTTGTTTTTTTCTGTTTGCGAGCTTGTCTTGAAATAAGCCCAAATGCAAAGCCAGGATTAGATGCCCACACTTTTCTCCTCATTTCAAACCATTAGGTGTATACCCGGCTATGATTATGCACTAGTCGCCATGGGCAACCTGTGTGTTTCTTCGGCTGTGTGTGTCACTTAATGAATCGTGTCTCGCTCGGCAAGGCGTTCGTTTACTGTTGTTGCCACAGTGCTGAGATAAAGCAAAGGCACCAGCTCCGTAGCGCTGGCCGTGTCTGACAGATTGATGCCTCTGCTCGATGCTGCTGCAGGGCACCTACTGAAACTATAGCAACAGGTAAAATGGGATTTTCATATGTTATTAATGTTTTCAGCTACCTTCTTTTTTACTAATGCTGCCAGTTAGCAGGGAAAAGAAACCAATCCTTTCAGAACAGTATAGTGATGGCGTTGTTATTGTTATTAGATCTGTTGTTTTCTTTAGGTTGTATGTAGCTGGGCACCTTTGCTGATCCAGAAAGTGTTGTTGTAGTTTTGGAGCAAGTACAGTCTAGAAAAAGCTGGCTTATTACATATAAACAACCCTGCTGTGTTTTCCTATTGCAGAGGCACTGTGTCGCTTCTCGGTGGTGCTCGTCTTTTTTTTCTCCTTTAATGAACACACACACAATTGTGGCTACCTTTCGCAGCATGCCCTCAAACCACTCGACCACTGTGGCCACAACATTAAAAAGATATATATGTTTTTCAAGCAGGAGCTAATATGAGATCGCAGGGTATGTTATTGCTGGTATGGAGGTTTGCTTTCACATGTTAAAATATTCCCAGGTCCGTGTGTATGTGCAGCCATCTGCTGTGAACCCCGAGCCTCCTCAGTGCTTCACCTCCCACCTCTCCTTAAGCTTTGCCTGGTGAATGTTTAAAGAGAACACCACTGCTCTTGTCTGATCTCTTCACGAGGGGACACCGACATTCCCCCAGGAGCACTTGTTGCTACCGCTGTGACAATTGTTGATATGGCAACAGGCATCCCCTGATGCCGCTGTCAGAAGGCCACGTTGGTTTCCAAATGTCAGAAGAATTGATGTCGCAGTGGGAATGTGAGACAGACATTCTCCTGTCTGCTGTGTGTTGTCCTCCTGCTCTGAAAACCTATTTCTGTTTAACACTGCCATGGAAATATGCAACCTTGTATTCAGGCAGATTTCATTGTAAATGTTCTCAATGGAATCTAGATCATATTTCGGGGGAATGAATTTAACCCATAACCCAGCCACTCCTCTATGCAAGTACCTTTTGTTTGTATAGAGCTGGTTTGGCGTCAGTGACGGTGTCTGTCATTTATTTGCCAGAATGTGAGCTCATTTCTGAGCTGGAATGCAAAAGGAACACCTTGCGATACGCACGATATGTGTGCAGATCTTACTTGTTGAAATAGTTTGAGTTTTGTTTTATTATCTTGCCAAACAGGAAGAGGTGTCGTTCCCTGTCACAATATCTGTGTCCATCTAAGAGATGTAAAGAATTTTGCTATTACATAAGGATCTCAAACAGCACAGAGGTGGCACGATGTTGTCCTTTAAATTTCTTCAAATTAGGAAATGGCTTGATGGATCATTTTAAGCACTTTTAGGTTGAAGATAAGGGGTACTTCACCAGCAGTGTCTGTCTTCCATCAGACATTCAAGCTTAACCTTTGAACTCTGGGGCTGCTTTGAGAAAGTCACTGATGTATGCGAGGGAAAATAAAGTGTTGTTTTTTTGCACAGTGACTCACACATTTCTTTTTTGACATAAATTGCATGTTTTTTCCCACAAAGTCAGCCATTAAACTTCACATTTGAATATTCTAATATTAAACCTCAATTTTAAAAGTTATTTCATTTAGGTTCAGCTGTATAGGCATTGCTTTAAAGAGGAACTTTCTTCACAATGCAGTGCAAACTTTCAGACAAAATATTAATCCTTTTGTCTCTTTCAGCTGTTGGCAAATTCCCATGAATGGTTAAAATCTTCTGGCAGAAATGACTTCCAAACATGTGCATTTCTTTCCATGCAGCTGCCACAAAGAGAAATCAAAAACTGGCCCAGGTTAAAAAAAACCCCATTGCATTGAATAAAAAAATTATGTAAAATATGTCTGAACCATTTCATTTAGGACTGTGTTTTACACTTGACCAACACTCTGATTAATATACTTCATGTTTGAACAAATAGGTGAACAACATTTTCAGCAAAACCAATTGTTTGTGTCGTGAGCCTATCTAACCCCAAGTGACTCCATTGTCAACACATAATCGGTTTTCTCTGTGTCTTCACTCCATTGAAATAATATTCAAATGTCTGCGTGTTATGCCTGGCTTTGTTCCGCTTTCAAAAATGAAATATTTTCCATGTGCTGGGGTTTATTATCATATGAAGTGTGATTAAAAGTGCTGTTGGGGCAAAGCGAGGAGAGAATGGGCCTTTTGATGGGCTGTGTTTTTCCCGTTTCTAAGGTGGTGAGCCCTGGTCTCTTTCATTCTTTATAAAAATAAATATACACATGTTAATGTAAGAAAAGTGACTGTCCCGTGATTGAACTTCAGGCAGATCATGGAGATGCACTAAGAGGGCTGACATCAAAGGTGGTTGTCAGGTCATGCTGTGTGACTGTGTAAACATGTAAAAATCTTAACATGTCAACTCTAATTATTGACTGTAAAATGTATAAAAAGAAAGATGATTAATACATGTTAATGTCATCACATTAAAGTGTGTTTGTTTTTAATATACATATCATCTCTGGTGTGAAGTTATGGGACCATAACACCACTTTATTAGCTGGTAGTTCAACAGGCAGACAGCAGGATATGGCTTAATCTTTAATCTGACTCGACTGGAGAGATTTTGGGCTGTAATTTTAAGTTAGAAATTGCTTTGCCGGCGAGTTTTATCACCTGTAGCCAATTCATTCTGTAAATCAGCCAAAGGGGCAATTTACTTTTGGACAAGGTGTAGTTGGTGTGCTCCCTGCAAGAAGCTTCCAAATGATTTGTCTCCAGGAGGGAAACACATCACTGTTTACCATTTTGACATTTTCAACTTTAAAGTGTATTTATAATTTGAGCCTGTCAATTATATAGCAATGCAAAGGTAACTGCACAGTTGGGTTATTCTAGTCAGGTCATCATCTCTTTATGTACAGTATAGTAAGTTTGTCTCCTTTACAGTGTTTCCGCTTTATAAACTTTTACTTTTGTTTTGAACTGATTCAAATAACGGCAGCGTGGTAAGGTGACATACGAGTGTTCATTCTGTGAACTCTTCAAAGAGGACCGAAAGAAAGTGTCTGTTGCATTCTGGGTCATTCTCTACCCACAGCATTTTTAGTACAGTAATAGGTGTGTGAGAAACACAGGTTTATTATATTTCACACTGGGACCACCACAGGCTTGAGTCAGAGTGTCTGCACATGCTTCTACCTTTATGCAGGTAAACACAGACATGACCAGTTGTGACTCATGTCTCAATTATAAGATTCTGAGCCGGTGAATCGGTCCGGAGAATCAGAACATTAATTTTTTTTCTTGAAAATGACGCAAAGCTATACAATGCACCTAAGTGTTTGAAACCATACGAATTCAAAGCCAGACACTCTACAGCCTTCAATAAGTTTTGGCCTCTGAGCGAGTGAAATGTAGAAATTAAATATTGATTTGCCCTTTAAAAAGAGAGAATTAGAATAGTAACATGTTATCTGGAGTTGCATGTGAGGTGTAGATACAAGGCTTCTATTTATCATCTCAGCGCTGTCGTGTCCAGGCATGCCTAAGGACTTTAGTGTCATGCTTGTTGCACCAGATAAACTGGTGAGACTCAAAAATGGGGGCTTGACAAGTATAGGTTGTTATATTTGTTGTGTGTTTTTGTGTGTGTGCTTTCTTGCTCTTGTCTCTTTCTTTGTTTGGTTTTAAGTATGACCAGTGGCGAGGGATAGCCACGCACACCATTTCCTTTTGTGTGTACTGTTTGCGTAATGCTGTTGTGACCTGTCACCATACCCCACGTTCATTCGTGGACTGTGTCCTTTGAATTCAAAGAGCACTTTTTTTGTTGTTATTAAGCATGAAGTTAATTCTCTTGTGACCTCCCCAGGGCTGTGAGTGCTGCACCACAATGGTTTGTCACTTCTGCAATGCAAATATTCTTAACATTTCGTTGGAAACCAGTGTGTAGTGGGTGTGTGCCTGTGTGTGGCTTTTCACAATGCAGCTGCACCTTCACACTAGGCCGAGTTCTTGTTTCTCATAACAGAGCAAGCTTTTACCTGTCATGTGTTTTTGTACTGTGTAGTTAACGCATGGATTCAGCCTGTGGAGAGTAAACAGGCTGTGGCCTTCAGTGCAGTGAGCTCGGTTTCTTCTGCTCTGATGCGGTATCATATTGTAAGACGGATGTCTCTTGGGTGATACGATTATGATAATCAGCTTTCACTGTATGCATGTCGTATTTCATATCGGAAAAATGGTCACCAGCTGAGCTCCCTGTCGTTCATCCCTTGCCTCCATTTTGCAGCAGACCGGGCTGCCCGTGTGACATTAACATGTATGAAATAGTGTTGGAAATGCCAACGGTGCTGCAGAAATTGCAGGGTACTGGCTGGTATGCAAATGTATGCACACATCAAAATCTACATCCTATGTGTGTGTGTGTGTGTGTGTGTGTGTGTGTGTGTCTGTCCTTTTTCTCAGAAATGTATTTTTATTTTCTCTCCAGAGAAGTGGTGTGCGGTAGTATAGCATAAACCAGAATTAAAATATCAACAGTGTGGATAGTTGCACGGTTGGTTTATTTTTTTTAAAGCTCTTGTATTTAAATATACCAGGGCTGCAGCTATTAGAAGGGAAGTAATAAGTTAACTTCTCTTTTTATATATTTTTTCTTTTGCTGATATCACTGTCAAACTAGCAAATAAGAGCAGTTCTGTGGCATTCTTTCTCTGTAGGCGTTTTTCAAAGGGTTTCCACCTGAGCAAGGCCACCCAAAAATGACAGCAATGATCACTTCCATACAGGATGGGTCGCATACCGCTGTTAAAATACTCTAAAAAAAAAGAGACGTTTTTACATGCACTGGTTTTGGACCAGTTAAAAGTTTGCGTTAGAATACCCTGTTTTTTTTTGAAAAACAGCTTAAAAGTAAGAGTTTTTTGTCAAGAGGATTTTTTTCAGCCTGCTAACAGTATTGACGTCATCGCAGAGAACCAGCTGGACCTTTGGGTAGTTGTGTTATATCTCAGCCGCAGACATTTTTTTTCTTTCCTTTTCCTCTTGTTTAATGTTGCTTATCCTCAGATGTGTCCTCTCGAAGGTTCTTCTACACATCTCACCGGCTTTTCTTCGGCTTCCTTTGTCCCCGTCCTCCTTGACATTTACACGTGTAACAATTATCTCTTATTTGGAACTGGCAGAGGCCACAGGCATGGAGAGACGGGCTTTTCTGTCACACTTGGCCTCGTTTTCTGCTCCCATCAAATTGTCCTTTCTGTAGGTTTGCGTGCAGCTGTCAATGTTTCCACCTCTGCCCCGGTGAGTTTAAAATTCAGGCAGTTAAAAGGAGGGGGGGGGATAAATACCCCTCTGACACCTGCATTTATGCATGTGTGTGTATTTTAGTTGATGAAAGTGTGACGCCTGAGTCAATAGACTGCCACACTGAAAGGAGAAGTGTGTGCTGTGGGTGTACCAGGGCCTTCATCTTCCCGTTTGCTGTCCACCCTGCCGTGGATGACCGGCACTCCCTCTGCTCCCTGGCCCCCGGCTCCCACACATCAAATTAACCCCCAAGCTGCTCCGACGCAGGAACAGTCTTGCTCCAGACAAAACACCAGCGGAGCCTCCAGACCACCAGACGAGGCTGGATGTTACACTGACATCTTTCACAAGGCAGGGGAGACGGTGGACAAAGTCTTTCCACATTCTGTGTAAAGGTCCGATCGTCTGTCACGGTGCCCTTCCAGGCTGCCGTATCCAGACATTTGAGCTCATTGGCCACATCTGTGTGTCCTTTTTTTCTCTCTCTCTCTAATTTTAGCACACTCCCTCTTGCCCTTTCAGCAAATATCAGACTGCAGCCAGCTCATGACTATTACTCCGTAAATAATGTGCGTAGTGAATGTGATGGAGAGGGGTGTGGGGGTGGTAGGGGAGTTGCGGAGCTCACCCCATGAGTATCGGGTATCCACACAACCTGCGTACGATCTTAGTGCTATAATCATGGATTCCCCTGGCATGGAAACCCACAAACGGGTGAAAGGATTTCACTTTGCCCCCCCCCCCCCCCCCCCCCACTTTGCCCCCCCCCCCCCCCCACTGGAGGAGTTCAGGTTTCCTTCTGTGCACTTTACAACCTGCACTGGCAGTTCTCCAACATTTTGCTGATACTACGAGCTTTGTCAGGAGAAAATATGAAATCTGCTTTTGTCCAAGTTTTTTTTCTACCCCTTGCAATACAGAAAAACCTGATATGTCTTTTATTCTACACAGATGAATCATGTGGAAGCAATGACTAAGCAGGTGCAGGACACCCGTGTCCTGGTTCCCATTGGTTTGCCCCTTTATCACCTGTTTAGGTTTGCGTGTCCCTCTCTGTTCTGAGATAGCAGGGTCCTTATCAGCCAGCACTGCTACTCTCTCCTCTCTCACACTTGCCCTCTCTCTCTCTCTCTCTCTCTCTCTGCCCTCCTCTCTCCTTAGTCACTCTAGGAGGTTTCTGGGAGAGGCCAGCTGATTTGGGAGGCTCTCCATATCAGCTCCATCCCCCCCCCCCCCCCCCCCCCCCCCCCCCTTCTCGCTCTGCCTCTCCACTCCAACATTTGAACACGTGATGAGGAACAGGGCACCAAGGGAGCTTTCTCTAGGCCGCTGCGTGGGCCTCTGCCTTTACTCGGTGACCTTTCTCCCACTTTAGCATATAGACTTGTACATACATGCACGCACAAAAGACCGGATGTATTCCAAATATACTTTAACTGGAGGCCGTACCCATAAGGCTGTTGATTCACATTTTGCAGTTTAGGATTTGTATTCTAACTATGCTTGAACTGCTTGCTTTTTTGAACATTTATTTTACCAGATAAAAGATAGATATGAGAACGGTATGGTGGACATTTACAGGGTGTCAGCCATGTTCTTGTTGTATCAAACAATGTTTTTTGTAACAAAAATACCATATGCACCGTTTTTCCTCAAGCAGCACTTTATTTTCCACAGCAACATACTGCTTCTTTCCTGACAGCATTTCAGAGGCTGTTGAGACATAAACATGTAGAGGCTTCACAATATTAGACACACGAAATATCAGCACACAAGTTCCCTAAAAATAATCTGCAATGCTCCTCTGATGCACGAACAAAATGCGAATGACGCTCGAACTACTAAATATAATGCTGCAACAAGAGTTGGCAGACATCTTCGTAAAGGGGGATGGCTACATTTCGTACAGCGGAATGATTTGACCTCGAATAGCATCGTAAAAGCAGTGCTGGTGTAATGGAATTTCTTCTGAGGAAATTTATTTGGTTTTTTAAGTTGGACTATTGGTATTTGAGGTATTGGGGGAAATTCTACTTTGTGCTTCCGTCCTGTCCACGATAACAACATATATAGTCTGAAAACCAGCTTGATATCCCCCGTACTCGGCTGATATTGTCTCCGTGTACAATTTCAAGGCTTTTGTAAACCTCACCTGTTTCCTGTGTGGTTAAACAATATTTTTTTTATTTGCTAGACAACAGATTTCGGGGCCATTTTTGTCTTTGTCCTTCCAGCATCTGTGCATTGTGTATCCACACGACCAGTTTGCAAATTTCACAGTGATTTGCATGCGTTCCCGACAGTGCTGCCACGGCTGTTTGGCAGACTGTGGCAGGTTCGATGCGACCACTGTTTACTCACTTTTTCTAGTTGCTAACAAGCTTATTCAAGTTGGCGAAGGGGGGGCGCGCAATTTTCAGCAGTCTACAGTCACATTTTAAATGTTTTTTATTTCATCACTTAACTCTACCGACTTTTATTTGACCACTCAGTCAGAGGTGCATATTTGCACATGCGTTGGTTCTCATATTTCTAGTGCATTCGGACTTCCCCAGTTTTTTTGCGATGAAGTGGAGCCATGACATTCATCACAAATACGATTGTGGCCTCGTCCTACATTCAGTGTGATGGCTCATACGTCCCTCCTGTGATGCCTCAGTTCCCATATTCCAGTGTTCACTTTGAACTAGTGTCTTGGTCTGCTCTGTTTATTTTTTTCCTTTGTATTTAAAACGCATACTTTATGAAGTCACTTCTGAATCTGGCCAACTCTGCACAATTAAGTTGCTTTTCAGCTTTAAGCGTAAGCTGTCATTTTTGGTATCCTCAGTGTGCGTGCGTGCGTGTGTTGGAGATGTGCTCCTCCGTGTTTCCTCCATATCTCGCTCTGCTCGCCTTATCAAAGCCCGGCTTCACAGGTGTGGCGCACATGTTGACCTCGCCCTTTAGTCCATTATTTTCATCTCCCTGGGATTGGAAGCCGATTTAAAAAGGTCCCCTTTATTGTGTTCCTTTTGTCCGAGCTTCACTTGTGTGCATGCAGAGCCGGCAGTGTGGCGCACACTGTGTTCAGTAGCCCTCAGAGGTGGTCATTAAAGGAAAATCACACAGTCATCACAAAGGGTGGGAAAACAATTCAAGGCACTTTGCAGTGCCCCTGGTGCTATTGGCTTGTATAAAAGATAGAAGAAAAAGAGTGGGCTGATACATCTCTTTGACAGTGGCTCACAGATTCGAGGTAGAAGAACTTGGTGAAAGTTTTTTTTTTAACAAGGACCAGGGGTTGATACGTGAAGCGCCCTTCTAGCTGCAGTACAGATGGAGCAAGTGGGTTTGTGAGCGTCAAACAGCTCTCACACGCTGAAGTGAAATATCCCGATCGAATTGTGATGGAGGGGAAAGAAGGAACGGAGGTAGCACAGAGAGGTCTGTGTCGGGTCTCGGGGAGGCGGATGGGGGGAGCATGGGACTGAAATACTCGGGCCGTTTGAAGCTCTGCCCATCCTGTAATCCTCACCTTGTGACTACTGCCTGTGACACGGTGCTGAAGTCCAAGCCCTTTCTCCCCGTGACCCTCCTACCTCGTGTACGCGGCCGACACAGTGACAGCCGGCCCTCCCTCTCCCTCCTCCCCTCTCTCCCATGCTGCTCTGAGGCGGGTTCCAGCCAGTCTGCGGCGGCTGGGTTTAGACTGTCAAGGACTTGGCACGGCTTGACCGACTGCTCCCTGCATGGCTACTTGCAGACCAGACATTACCTGTTCTCTAAGACACCCCTGTGTACTTGTTTGTGTGCGCTCACACTGGGCATATTATTAGATTCCATTCCATTTAGGCGACAGGTGGCCCTTTTGAAAGAGTGACGTAATCCAAAGGTGTAGTCCGGTCAAAGCGGGATTGTTGGGGACGCATACAAATGAATGTTCCTTTTATTGAAGCCATAACCAAACAGGAAATGGTTTTTCAAAGTTGCGTGTGAAATGGCTGGCTTTAAGTTGCCCTCGTCTTAAGTTTGGTATTCGGTATTTTCTGGCTCCAAGGCGTGTTTTGCCATTGTAATGAAAAGTGTCTCTTTCTTCTCTTCACAGGGTTTCTGTGTTGACTTGAGCCGTACCTATATGGCGTGTGTGAGCGGAGAATTTTGCCAGGCACAGCACCTCACCTCCGTGGAGAAGTGAATCGGCCGCCCCCCGAGGGACTACGCTACCCAGAAGCCCCCCTGACTGACAGCACTAGGAACTGCAGACTCTTCCAAAGGCCCCTCGGGATATTGCGTAGTCCTTGGCCCGACTGACCTGACCTGTCCCAACACATACGAAAAATCTTTGCCCTCTACTTTCTCCTTGAACAGCCAATCACAAACAGCTCTCCTGAATGGGGTAAACTGATTGGATGACTCTTGGATAGCATCTCCATCTTTTTTTCTTTTCCTTTTTTTTTTTAATTATTTTTAACATTTTTTTTTTGGTTTTGTAATAATTCATTTTTATTTTGACATCCCGGAGTACTGTGGACTAGTTTGTCCTTTTTGTTACCCTTCTCTGTGTACATCTTCCCATAGTTGAACATTTGTTGTCCTCCTGAACCATCTGTCCCTCCAAGTGTTGTCATTTTTTATTTATTCTACCTTTTTCCTGAATACATCAATCTCCTAGCAGTCTTTGCTGACTTCTGAGCCAAAAGTCGCTTTTGTTTTGTAAGAGAATTGTATTGTAATTGTTTTTTAAGCCGTCTCGCCAACATGAACCGCCCCGCTGCAGTCGAGATTGCCTACGAGTGCATGAGGTTCCTCATCACCCACAACCCCACCAATGCCACGCTTAACAAGTTCACCGAGGTACGCTCTCATCTGTCTGTGTGTGTGTTGGCGGTTGTCGGTCTATAAGTGAAACCTCGGCCTAAACCACCCTCTCTCTTTTCCATCTCTCTCTGTCAGGAGCTGAAGAAGTTCGAGGTGAACACATTGGTGAGAGTTTGTGATTCCACCTACGATAAGGCTCCAGTGGAGAAGGAGGGGATCCAGGTCCTGGTAAGAGTCCGCGCAGGATGTGGCTGCTTGTCTCATTCACACTTTCCTCTTTTTTTTTTAACACAACCCTCCACTCCTGTGTAGGACTGGCCCTTCGACGACGGGGCCCCTCCTCCCACCCAGATTGTGGACGACTGGCTGAAGCTGCTCAACACCAAGTTTCGAGATGAGCCTGGCTGCTGCATCGCCGTGCACTGTGTGGCAGGGCTTGGCCGGTGAGTGGATAGCTTTTTACAGAGATTTTAAAAAAATGGCTGATATTTTGGCTGTCGTGTGCATTTGCCAAATATTCTCCAGCCTTCCACAGAAAATGGCGACTAAATGTTACACTTGCCTCGGTTCGTTTTTTTTTCAAACCCGTCCTGGTCTTTTAAACAATTCTCACAGTTCAGGCTGGCTCGGCAAAAATCTGGGGCACCGTATCTACTGTGTATGTTCTCATCTTTAAAGGCACACCCGTGATTGGCCGTCCTCTCCCATTATAGCCCTGCAAACACGCAATCAGTCGCGGTAGTGTTTTGTTTCATTATTAGTGACACCAGTCTGCTGCTGCTGTTGCCTCCGCGCGATCACATTTGCATGTGATCTGTCTGCTGGTCACGGGGTTGCAGAGGCGATGGCATTCACATGCCGACGTGACAGCACATTTTACGAGCGAGGTTATGCTGTGAGCAAAAGAAGGCCGAGACGCATGACATCGGTGAGCTACTGTGAAAACTTCTTTCCTCACCGCAGACGCACAATAATAAGCCGATCACTGCACAGTGGCTTCCAGCCCTTTTGCATTGCTGTGGTGTTGGGAGCTTATATAATTACCAGTATGGGTTAGAGTGGCATTCATCTCCTCTTCTTCCCTGTCCTCTGTTTACTGCAGTCGTATGGGTTTTCCATAGCCCCGCGCTCTCTGCTCTGCGTTTTTAACGGTCAACATTCTCGCATGGCCTCAATTGTACTCTCACGTGGATGCGCACAAACGGCAGACAGCAGGAAGTAGTTCTTATATTTCTCAGACGTCTGCACCGAGCCGGACACACAAACACACGCCCTCTGACGAAATTTCCACCACACGGATTCTTGCGCACTCGCAGAGGACGTCAGTGGGAGAGGCCGCAGCCATGCGCTTTGTCGCCTTTGTCGTACTTCCCCACACCTCTCACACAATTACAGTATGTGGTCTCTCTTTTCTTCCCACCTCTTTTTTTATACTTTCTTTTCGCACATACCGCTCCTCTTCTCGTGTGTGAGAAGAAAAAAAAAAGAGCCTGCTCCAGGATACGCCTGGTCAGCACTGGATTCAACCTGCCAAGTTCTGCACAAAGTTTCCCTTTTTATTTATTTATTTTCCCCCCACTCTATCTCTCGCGGTGATAAAGGAGAAGGTTGTCTTACTGTAACTTATCAGAGTTATGTGTGCGAGCCTCAGGGTGTGAGCGCAGTGCCACAGCAGGGCGACGCTGAACTTGTTGCCCCCCCCTGTTGATTTCCCAGGCCTGTTTCCCAGGTTGGAGTCCCCCCCCCCTCCTCCCCAATATTACTATGGAACCATGTGAAACCTGGCATTTCATCTTCTTCTTCTTTCTCTCTCTTTCTCTCTCTCTCTCTCTCTCACACCCACCATCTCCTTGAACGGGTCCACTGGGTTTCTTTACCTCTCAGAGCCCCCGTCTTGGTGGCCTTAGCCCTCATTGAGACTGGGATGAAGTATGAAGATGCGGTGCAGTTCATAAGGCAGTAAGTATCCTCCCCACCTTTCCACTGAAATGTTTAATTAATTATAATTTGGCTGTGCGTGCGTGCGTGCGTGCGTGTGTGTGTGTGTGTTTAAATAGCAACAGTTATAGCCACAAAAAAAACGTAAATTTTAATTGTTCAGAACATGTCTCGTCACATCAGGGCACCTACAGAATGAATAATAGTAATTATTATTATCATCAGTGTGTCTTTGTGGAGTGTGTTTTCATTTTCTTCCATCCCTTTTCCTCTGTGTTCATCTTTTTCCTGTAGGAAGAGACGTGGAGCCTTCAACTCCAAACAGCTTCTTTACCTCGAGAAATACAGACCCAAAATGCGCCTGCGGTTCAAGGATACCAACGGCCACAACTGCTGTGTGCAGTAGGCTGCCTGTCAGTACATCTTTCTTATGTGCATCTAGTGGGGAATCTTCCAACCAGTGGAGATTAAAAAAAAAAAAAAATGAAGAGAGTGCTATCAGTAATTATTGTGATGATTTGTTAACACTGAGTCATGGTTAATTGAACCGAGAGCAAGCGAGTGATGTAATGAATGAATCCAGATCTGGGGATCCACCAGCTGAACCAATGAATGGAAGGTCAAAGCACACAGATAGGCCCCGCCTCCCGGTTACACTGTACAACCACGGGCCAGATTTTTTTTTAACTTGAGTCCATCCTCCGTTTTTTTTTTTTTTTTTTTTCAGTTCTTATCATGGGATACCATTTTTCCATTTTGTGAATTTTTATTTTTACACAAACAGTGGTGATGAAAATATGTTATGTTAAATGATATTCAGATTTCTTTTTTCTTTTCCACTTATTAATGATATTATGATTAGGCCAGATAATGTACCTTTTTAAAAACATTTTTAAACTCGAACACATATTGTGATTGTCCATTTTGGTATTTGGTGTTTGTTTTGTTATTTTTTTTATTTTTGCACAGAAACTCAAAGGTTCACCTGAAAATGCAGTAATGTTTTCCTTTTACCCTTCACATGCTTATAGTCACTTTCAGTTTAGGGGTTCACTAAGTTTGACTATGTCAATATTTATTCACAAGATATGCTATGTGTGGCAGTTAAGAGTTTGGCAGGGGCAAGGACACTTTGTCATCCAATAGTTTATTTTTGTCATTTTTTTAGCCTTGAGAGCCATGTCTTTTTTTTTTTTTTTTTTTCTTTTTTTGGAGTGCAATAATCAGTCCACCTCAGATACGCCCACCAAACCCTGCTGAGCATCCTACACGCACACACGCATACACCTCAGACACTCATCCAGGCAGTTGAACAGGAAAAAAAACCAACAACAAACGTAACTCCTACAACAGGTACTTCTCCTTCTTTCATTCATTCTCTGTCGAGGGGCTACTATAGGATTTCCCTGGATAAACATATTTAAAATCACACACAGAGCCTAAGATCCAATCTGAAAGACAAGGTGGAGAAGTTTGAAAAAGGACAGTTTTTTTATCATTGTACCCATTTTGAAAACATCCCCAATTCGTATTGGTTCTTACAAGATAAATAAATTGAAATAAAAAGCATTCATGTCTTTTTTTTCTTTTTTTTTCTTCTCTTGATTTGCCAGCATTTTAGTGGCTTGCTTGATTTTTGTTCAGAGAATATTATTTTGATGGGTATTGATAGACTTTGTTCTTTATGTACACACAGTATTGCTGGGTCCGTGGCTGTGAGGTTTATCTGTCTATGCCAGCAGGTGCTTTGTCATATTTGTTTCAGCATGAATGTTGTTGTTTTTTTTGCTCTTACCTTTTTCAGTCCCAAAGTCTGTATGATATATTCATAAAAGTTGAAAAATCCTGCATAACCGAATGTCCTTTTCATCCTGCTTTTGAGACGCTGCTCTCACCTCGTACTCTGTATAAACTGTGTCAGTGTTTCCCAGACACGCTGTGCTCGTTAGGCCCGTCAGTCACAGGCTGGCCTACATGTCCTTTCCCCAGCAGAGAGTGAGTCAGCACCATGTGGAAGGCGCAGGACACCCAGATACTGAGAAATGACTCGCAACCTTGAATGGGCTATCACGACTCCTTACGTTGCCTGCACCGAGTGAAAGGGCCCCCCCTCTGGTGTCCCGTCCCGTCCTCTGGTGCCCTGATGAACCCGCGATAGACCACAGAGGAGGAAATGTCCCTGTAAGTTAACGTTAAAAGTCAAATTTTGTAGGCATTTGGTAATGTCATTAAAAAAAAAAATCCTATTAGAAATGGTTCAACCTGTTTCTACCGTAATTATTCTTTGTTTTCCAGATTTAATTAACCTGACCACATTTCTGTCCGCAGCAGGGAAATCACAGTCACCCCATCAACTTTAACGATGCCTCCCTTTTGCATTCAATTCCCCAATGATGCCTGTTCAGTGATATCCTGGAAACTGAGCATACTATCATTTAATGCTATTAAATCGGAGCCTTTGATGTTATGACATGTTAAATGATTTAACCTGTTGATTTAAGATGTTTTACTTCCATTTTAGTCGAGGTCTTTTTGGACGAACCTGGTTCGAAGCTGGGAAGGTTACGAAGCAGCATGTAAGTGCAATACATTCTAGTTTAGACAAAGAGTGTGTGTGTTGTGCCCTTCACCAGCAGGTGTCAGTGAAAAGCAGGAGGATCTTCTCGTGTGTATTGGTGCTTGGTTAAAAGAAAACAGTGGGTGCATCATCTCCACATTATCACCACCTCTCTCTTGTCTCCCTGCTTTCGGGACTAAGAAAATGTCAGAATTGTAAGGTGAATATGACAGTAGATTTGTAAGTTTGTCTCAAATCTTAAAACAAATGTATTACTATGAATCAAGATCATTAATAAGCAATCAATTTAAGAATTGACTGAGGTGGTGAGGTGTTTTGGATCCAGCGCCGATCCTAACTTGCCTCGGTGTTGAACTTCTCCCTCCCTTAAAGGGTAATGTGGCTCCTGACCCTTGCGCCCCCTCGGCGGACCTCAGCCAGGATTCACTCGGGTGTGTGGGGTGGCGGGTGGGAGGCGACGGTCAAGCGGTCTAGATCCTTCTACAGGAAGATCTTGATCCCGTGCTGCACTCTGCATAGCTGATCTAGGCCACAGTAGCAGGCAGCCAGCTCTGTGATGTGCCATTGTGAATCGTGGCCCTTTAAAAATGCATGTTTTTTCGCTCTTGGCTCTGTATCTTTAATGAGGTGTGTCTGAAATATTTGATAGCCTTGTGCTCATTTGAAAAACAAATACGTTTATTTTCATTAATATTTGATACGGAAATGAATATATGTAAAACACATACATTAATTAGTCTGTTTTGATCTATTGTCTCCGTCTAATGCAGAGTGAATATTTCCACTCTGTAACTCCCCACGGGCCACGCTGCTGCTGCTGCTGCCGCTGCATCTCATTCTCTGGCGCTTCAGAGCAAAACCATTTAATTTTCAAAGGGGGATTTAGCATCTTTGGGACGACGCACACTTAAAAGAAAATTATCAAATTTCACTTGAGCAGTGAGGTGGATTTGTAAAATGGATATTTGTCACATTAGAATGTGTTGCTCGAAGGATGCATGAATATAAATGTAAAAATCACTACTGTGGCGTTGCAGATATTAGCTGTGACAACTCAGAACTAATTTGACCTCAGAGGCCAGGACTCCAGGCTGCAGTGGCACTTGGTTCAGTGGTTTATGAAGTATGCGGAAGTTTGAAATGAATATTAGGCAATTCCATGGACCTACAGGGCCTTTTTCATACATTTAAATCATTTTTTTTTTCTTCAACCGAATAGTGCTTCATTTTAATTGACTGTGCATGTGATGACCCAGACTTCTGACCTTTGACCCTGCCCTCTCATTTATTCACCGGCATTTATATTCTCAGTATGTTATCATGGACAGTGAACATACTGAATCATGTGGTGAAAGAATAAATCTGTGCACACTTTTGTCACTGTTGCAAACTTGTCACACAGAGAACACAACTCCTGCTGTGCACACCCACCCACCCACACACGCACAGTTCACTCCCACCTCTCCCGTAGCTCACTTCAGCAAACACTTAAACTGACATCTTCAATTAGTTTGTACTCTTAAACTAATTTCCTCCACCTCGGCTCATGTGTTCAGCTCAATTTATCACCCCCCTCAGAGTTATTTAGCACTGCCGCTTCACTTGCAACTTAAACGCTCCTGGCATTTAATCCCCGTCAAATGTTTCTACTGCTAATTTTCAGCTGCGAGCACCTGCACGTGGCCTTTTCTCCCATTTCATGTTGTGCGTGTCCATTGTACTAATGCCATCTGGCTGACTATCACTCAAAGTCAGTCAGGTAAGCCGTTAGTGGCGGCTGAATTAATTAATGCATACACCAGAAAAACACAACTTTGCAGTACTGGGTGTGTGGGTGTGTGTGTGTTTGGGGGGGGCACACAGCCTCTCTTCTACTGCAGTCGGGTAAACGACCGTCCGAGTAAATAATGCCGTATAATGTCCACTAGAGGGCAGTACCGGCACACATCCTCCCCTCAGGCGTGTGATGCATTCTCCCTGGCAGCACCTGTGACGGCACCAATCTGGTGAGTCATTCTGCCACTGTACTCAGGCCTTTTTTTTTTCATGCAGCAGCCGTGGCCGTGCATACATTAATTACAACATATTTGACTATTTGTCGATCAAGGCCATTGAGCATGTCTAAGTGTCTCACCTTTACTTCACTTAGGCGGAGAACATGTTGGTGCCAGGGAGGAGGAGGAGGAGGAGGAAGAGTGGTCAGGACGGTTGGGATGAAGAGTGGAGAGGTGAAGCCGGAGGGAGGCGAGGAAGAAGGAGCAGGAGGCTGACATGGTACGTGCCAATATTATTTTTTTAGTTATTAAAAACGATTCCTTGAGATGACCGCGAATGTAGTGCTGCTTGTTCGTATCAGAAACAGTTGACACAGCTCTCGGATGTTTTGCCAGAGGAACAGGGATTGGTTTATTGAAAGAAAAGAAAAGAAAAAAAGGATGAAGGACTTGATCGGAACTCCTTTTATGCGGTGCAGCCTGTGGGTGAATTGTGTGATAGTGCGTCGTGGCTCCACCCAGTCGGGCGCGAGTGGACGGTGACTGACAACCCAAGCACTGCCTGTCAATCAGCAGGGTCCTCCTCTCTCCAGGGGATAACTTGTGTGTCATCCTCCCATGAGGCCTCTCACCACCGGTTCAGCTTCCCGCCTCCCTCTGCTGTGCCAGAGTCTCTCTTCCTCTCCACCTTCCGGCTGCATCTCTCCGTCTTCCTCTCTTCCCGTGGAGTCTGCAGTGCCCCGCAGCTTCACCCCTCTCACCCCGGCTATCTCTGGCTTACCTTTCCTTTTCCACACCTCCAGCATCCATCTCTCCACCCCCTGCCTCCCCCTCTCTAATTGACCGACCCACCCACCTCTCTCTCTCTCTCTCTAATTCACCCACCCACCTCTCTCGCTCTCTCTCTAATTCACCCACCCACCTCTCTCGCTCTCTCTCTAATTCACCCACCCACCTCTCTCTCTCTCTCTCTCTAATTCACCCACCCACCTCTCTCTCCCTCGCTCCCTCTCGCTCTCCCTCCCTCTCTCTCTCTCTCTCTTTCTCTGTCAAAGCTGGTAGGAGAGGAATGGAATGGTTACAGTTGATCTGGCTGACTGTCGTATATTTGCGGGCTAAAAAGAATGAAGGGGTGCATCCTGGGAATAATACCACCACAGAGCTCACAAAGCGTGTGTTCTCCGTTAACGCCCTCGTCAGCAGTCATATCAATAACCCCAGAGCAGCCATGAAAGACCCATCTATCCTGACACAGCATGCGTTAAGTGGCCGGCTTAGCAGGCACCATTACTAATTGGCTGTGTTTGAGCTCTCTATTCATTAGCGGTGAGGGTCATGCCATTGCAGTAGGCAGGTGTGTGTGTGTGTGTGTGTAACTTTGGTTTTTAATGTCTTATCTGTCTTCTCTACCTCCTCCCATTTTGCGCAGTTTAACTTTATCACCGTCACTCTCTTTGATGACTTTGCCTTGTGCCGCCTGAGCAGCTTCTTTACTTAATCACAGACCGTGCGTGTTTTATAGTGGACACACCTACAGTACATGCACAGACACACGCACTTTTCATGTCATGTCTCATCAACGCATTTCTTCGCGACTCTCTCACCAGGGAAAAAGACAACGGCAAACTCGCTGTGACCTTTTGTCATACATATACACACTATATGTCACACAGGTTCCACACAGGAAACCATAAAAGTTTACTGTGAGTTCGGCCAAACGATCTGCTGAAGTTTTGTGGGGGGGGGTCTTCTCTATTGTTCTGAAGACCCTTATTTGACTGCTGATCCTCTGGATGAGGTAAATCTGGACGAGTAGTTTGATGTTCATGTTTGGCAATTCAGTCCTAGTTTGCCACACGCCCTTTGAAGTACCTGCAGGATTTCATCTCAATATTCGAGGCTGGGTTCCAGGCTCAAATCTCTCCGAATGTGTCCGTATGCACTTCAGCTGATGTTAAACTTGATATGCATGAACAACTCCCCCCCCAACCCCCACCCCCCCGCGGTGCACTGGTGTTTCTGCGAGGGATCACCTTTCAGCCGTCAAAACGCAGTGAGGAGATGGTGCCGGTATCCCGGTGTAATCTGTTGTGGCAGGCAGCTGATCCCTGCTGAGTGAAACGGCTCCTCCAGGAATCCGGCGCCCTGAATGCCAGCCCTCCCCTCCGGGGCCCAGCCACGTCCGTCTCTGGGGTCAAACCGCTTTTTCTTCTACAGCTGAAACGCTGCTCCCGCTGACTTACTACCTTCCCCTCGTTTGAATGCGTCTCTCTGCGATTGTTCTATTTTGGACTTTGTACTGATTGAAGTGATTCCAGTCACTGTGTTCAACTCTTTCTTTCTATTGTTGCAGCGTGACACTTTGCGGTTGTAAAGGCATAGTTTGATGCATTGGTGAATCAAACGGCTCTGCGTCTCTTCCCAGTCAGCATGTTATATCTTGTTTGTTCAATCCGTATAATAAAAAATAATAATATGTGTAGTGCCAGACTGTCTGCCAGGTGTATCCCCCCCCTTCCCCCCTGGAGCTTTGGCTGATTGCCTGGCTACAAAACAATGATGACAAAAACTACAGGATATTATCGGTCTTGGCCACAAATGATCTTGCAAAAAAAAAAATAACGCGCATTTGTTAACAAATAAAACCTCGTGGGTTCAGTAATCGGGCATAAAAAAGTGTTGGTAGCCACAGCCAATGTTTGCTGACGGGGTTGCTTCACGTTTCCAGTTTCGATGTGAGATTCGAGACTTTTCTTTTCTGCCATATGGATTCAAGGTTGCGCAGTGGAATGACAGGTGTTTTTTTTGTTTTTTTATTGAAGCATTTGTGACGCACACGTAATAACTCGCCAGGGTTCAGTTTTCCGACTTTTGCATATGTTAGTTTTTTTTTTTCTCTTTAGGCATGAGATGGTGACATTTGCTGATTGCTGATAGCGCATGCTGCAGGGCTTGCATACTAAATGCCGGAAAGGCTGGAACTCCGATTGCAATCAGAGGGACTAAGCAAGATGGGTGGACGGAGGAAAGAAACCATAATGCACGTCCAAATTCAACAAGTGCAGTTGACAGAGGGAGAGCAGAGCAGAGCACAGCCTGGCAGAGTAGTGGGAGAATGATTGACAGCTGGATTCCACCTATCGGAACCTCCAACCTTTTTTGCTTTTTTTTTTTTTTTTCTCCTCCCCCCTCTTTACCTCTGCTCCATGCACATAAATATACATGTATAATTCATAATTCAGCCCCGTTCTTGCAGCGGAGCCCGAATAGACGCACCGCCCAGGCCTATTTAGCATTCCGACCATTTACTGCGGGCAAACACCCGTCGTGGTCGGGACGGAGAGCAGGTTTTTTCATGACGGCGCAGGAAATGGGAGGTGGAAATCAGAGTTGGACTCGTGCACATGCATTGGTGCACTTTTGTGTGTTTGTGAAGAAACGCACGCCTGGGCAGCGCTTGTCTTGCAGGCAGTTTTTGCAGCAAAGAGTACGAATATCTATTAAAAATCAATTTTCTATATATCTATGTTACAGTGGTGCATCAAGTGAGCAATTTAGCCGTAAACTGAGGACCATAAGTGTCTGTGGCGGAGGCACGTCACCCCGAGGTGCTTGTCCTTCTCGTGAAGTGGCACATTTTGACCTTCCGCCCCTTCCCGTGTCCTCGTTGAACCCAGTGAAGCTATTTCTCTGCAGACAGTGGTGAACTCCTTTTAATGGAATCTTCAATTTCTTTGCTATAGCTGGTAAAGAATAGCCTTCGTCTCTCAAGGTGGCTATAGAGCGACTTGTAATCTCAGGAAACGATAAATAGCAAGGCGTGTGTGTGTGGAAAGAGTGATGCAATTGCATTGTCTTTGCTAAATAATGCTCCACAGTTCTGTCAAATGTTATAGATAGAGCACTATTGTGCATTCAGGGCCGAGCACCTGAGGCTGCAGCTGTCTGTAAAGCGAGAGGAGGAGGAAAGGTCTTCTTGTAGGTTTGGCTTCTTGTTCCTAATCAAATTCTCGAGGCCGCTTGTCCACTTGGGGCCTTTGCCTCCATCTGGCCAAACAAAGACTTGTTAGTCATTTTCGGGGTTCCTCATAGTGGGCACGCAGCGCCATTCACTCATGCAGAAAGGCGGCCGTAAATCCGATGGACCTTATTTTATTTCTTTTTAATTTTTTACCTTTTTTCTCTTTGCAGACTTCCTAAATCTCCCTGCAAAGACTGAATTCAATCTCTTCCCCCATCCTCCTCCTCCAGGCTGCCGTCTATCCTCGTGCCCTGCCACTACTGTGGCAAGAGGCTTGGATCTTAAGTGACAGGATTGGGAGCCTGGTGTCCAGAAATGCCCTTTTGCCCAAACCTTTACAAAGGGGGGCGTTTGACTTTGTCAAGTGTGTGACAACTCTTAATTGTCCACCGACGAGCTGCAAATGAGAGGCTCTGAGGGGGCGGGGGGGGGACAGGCGTAAAGCCGAGGAGGTTTGATTGAAAGTCGGATCGTGATTACATGCTTTGCAAAAAATAGAGCTTCAGAGACTATTGTGTTGCGGGGGGGGGGGGCATCGCACGCGGGGGCCGGTGGGAAATGCAGAAACGCAAAGCACAGACGTGGCCTCCGCTGCAGTTCATAAATATTTGAGACAATCTCCCCCTTCCACCCCTTTATATCGGGCAGACTGTAAATCCAGCCTGGGATGCATTCACAGCTATCTGATCTCTGCCCCCCCCCCCCAGCCGGCACTGAACCATGCCTTCCCAGCATTCACGGCTGCCTCTGTGTTTGATATAATGTGCCATGTACCCGTGTGAGATATGGTCCCTGATTTCGGGCCGACGCCGGCTCTCTTATCTGGGCCCCTGAGTGAAATAACCGCGGATCGATGTCGCTCAGTCTCGCACTGATTTAAGTGTTTACACGCCGTGGTGAGCTACGGTGAAGCGTTTGTGGACTGTAAGAGACACCAATGTTCAGATAAATGCGTTTTTTCCGGTGTTGTACGCCCATGTCCAGACCGGTGTTCCTTATTCAGTCTGGAGCTGCGACTCCTGGATTTGATTTGTTGATATCAACCCTGAGATCATTTGACAGGATGTAATCAGAGACACCCTAAGGCCACACGTGCAAATTCCTCCTCCTCCTTCCATTTAATACTCGGTGAACAACTTATTGTTGCACATGTTGGGGTTCAGGCTCGACGCTGGCTGCGTTCTCCTTCCCCTTTCTATTTTCAAAAAGGCACTTCAGGCCTGACCCCTGACCCCTGGGGTGCGCCCTGGACCAGCCAGCGCCGTTTTGGCTTGATAACTCCCCAGCGTAACTGGGTGGCCTTTGTTGAAAAATTGAGGCGTGGGAGAGGAATTGAGGCAAGCTGCATGGGAGCAAACAATAACGTCACATCATTTGCATTTTCCCAGAAAACTACTTGCGTCCTTTACAAAGAAATCAGGCCACATGCAGGTTACAGGCGACCCGGATATTCTGGAAAGCCCTCAGTTCTCATGTTGCATTTTCATTCCTTCACATATTGGCAATGAAAAAATCATCATTACATCCTTTTTAACTCTGCTTATTATTCCTCTGGTTAAAGCTATGTCCCACTGCGGCAGGTTCCAATTGAACAAAATTACATTCTTTCAGATGATTTGACTGATGATGGTAAAAAAAAAAACAACATATAAAGATAGATGAAAAGCAATCAGCGGATATATTTTCTAATCTAAATACCTCATGAAGCGTTGCCACTATCTCAGAGCCTCCGTTATTGAGCGCTGCGGGGTTTTTTTGTGCGGCGGCGGCCTTTGTGCTCGGTAATTGAATGCGATGGCCCGGTCCAGATGGAAACTTTGTATTCCGAGGAACGACAACAAGCGGAGCGACTCGGGCCTGCGGAAGATAGCGAGGAGAAAGAAAAAAAAAAACGCGTCTTCGCCAGCCCCACCCAGCCGACCCCGCCGGCATAACTAATGATCCCACCAAAGCTGCAGGGACATGTTGTGCGTCTTAAGTGACGCGTACTCGAAGTGTTGCTCTGCAAAGATGGGCGAATGCCAGCGATGGTAAAAAATTAAAATAAAATGGGCCCGGTGCTGCATACAGCCGCGGCACAAATCTCAGTTCCTCTCCGAGCCGGGGGGGGGACTTCGTGGAGACGTCTCAACAGGTCGGGATCAGCAGCAGCCACCGGATCGGAATATTATTCTTCGGGAAATGGAGACCCGTCCACGTTGAGTCAGAGATCGCCTTGGCGTCCCAGAAGCTGTATGTTTGTGGCGCTCTATTTGGACCTCTCCAAAACTGCTCCGTGCTTGATGAACCCAACACCCATTCACCCGTTGTCCTCCCGCTCAAATCCCCCGAGGTTCAAGCACACCACTGTATAATAACCACTCTGAATACCAGATATGGAGTTTTAACATTTGAAATTATTCCTTAATTTCTGACTAATGCGTGACTAATAGCTTTTCTTGCTCTTTTCCATTTTCCAGCCCGTCTCGCCTCCTCCTCCTCCGCCCTCCTCTCGGTTTCTAATAGCCTTCTTTTAGCTGCTTCTTTCCTGCTGTTTGTAACATGATGTGGTGGATTTTTTTTTTGTATAAAAATGGGGACAGCCAGGGATAAAAAAGCTGCCACTTTGCCAAAGGAAGTTTTAATTGGGGCCCCAGCCCGTCTCGCCTCCTCCTCCTCCTCCGCCCTCCTCTCGGTTTCTAATAGCCTTCTTTTAGCTGCTTCTTTCCTGCTGTTTGTAACATGATGTGGTGGATTTTTTTTTTTGTATAAAAATGGGGACAGCCAGGGATAAAAAAGCTGCCACTTTGCCAAAGGAAGTTTTAATTGGGGCCCAGGAGAAGAAAAAAATTCTGTCTCGCTCTTTATGGAAAAGATGAGCAGCACGTTGATGCCCGGTGGGGAAATGGCGATGCAGTTGACGTGCATTGACAACATTTCCAAAAAGGACACACATTCCTCAGATGCCCGCTTGTGTTTCTATTTATAACATCAGGGCCTTCTTTTTTTTCCTTTTTTTCCCTAAAATAATGCAGTGCCACTCGGGATTTCATCACGCAGTCTGAAGCTTGTCGGAGGATAATCACACGTCATGCTTGGAAATAGAAATGAAACGACACCTATGGATTTTTTGCTCCCAGCCCCACGAACAAAGATTTATTTTCCTTTGTGATTGGCCGTCCAAAGCTTTCATCCTCCCTCCGTCACTTTCTCCGAGTTCATTCACACAACAACTGTATTGAGTTTCTGTCCCGGTGCAGCCACACTCTGCCAGCATCGCTGGGCCCGGACCCCTAAAGAAATGTCCATCAAAAGTTCGGAGCAGGGAGCCGCCCTCCCTCCATCCCTCCAGAGACTGACATCGCCCAGAGTAATTGCCTGTCGTGTGCCGTACTGTTTCACTTTTCAAATAAAAGTCTGTCGTTTCTTTTCGGGGGGGGGGGCGACCAAGGTCGGCCAGCTCGTCCTGCACGGAGAGGGTTAATTGAACGGGCGCACCTTCTCCCCCGGACTGGAGCAGGATGGAGCGACGGCGCCGTCGGGAGCCACTGCGAGTCGGAGGCCAGAGGGTTTTGAATACAGTGCGAGAGATGAGTCGGTGTCGGCGGAGCGCTCGCACAGTCGTGCGTGGGCTCGGGGGCGACTTCTCAACCGGCTCGTCATTTCTCCGCCTCTCCTCTTCATCCAGCCCTGCTAATGGGAAAACCAAAACAAGTGGGATATTCTGCAGCAGTTCCTTTTCAGTTTAACAGGCCATGTATCCATTTGCAGGTGATGGGGAATCCATCTCTTCTTTTTTGCCTCTTTATGCCTCTCTTTTTCTCAATCGGCCTTTCCCATAAAGGCTAAAGGTCATCATGTGGCACACGCTCTCTTCTTATTCCTCACAATACCTTCTCTCCCGCTTCGGGCCTTCTCAATATCTCGTGTTGCAGTGATACTAGATACCAGTCGCGCGCATAAGATGTATGGGTGTTTTTATTTAATTTTGGCTCTCCTTGTTTGGGGGCAGGCTCCGTAGTGGAAATAGCAGCAGCAGCAGCAGCAGCAGCAGCAGCTTTAGTCCTGAATCCACACAGGATGCATTGAGTCACTGGGCTCAGGAGGGCTTCTGCCCTGAAATCAATAGACAGCCAATGTAGTTGCTGTCCTTATACGAATTGGAAGAAAATGGACTTGCAGTCTGAAATGATGCTCCACTCACATAAAGTGCAGGTGATGTGTGAGCCGATCGATTCAAAACGGGATCACCTCTGCTCCCTCAGACCTGCGTGAGACAGATGCTTGGAAAATGCCTTTTTTATATGTAAACATACTACATGTGTGTGTGTGTGTGTGTATTAAGTATAAACCGTGATGGATGAATGGTGATATCTGCCTTTTGCATGGTGATGCAAGGCATGAAACCCAGAATGCATTGAGATTGGAAATGTGACGGGACCACATGTGGAGATTGTCTGGCTGCTCCAGGCCTCAATGTTTTGTTGTTGTTTTTTTTTCCTGTCCCCTTGTTCAGTTTGAGCCGTGAGTTCATTTTAAATCGGTTGTCCTTCAGCTTGTTTTTTTCTTCTTTAGAGGAGCTTTTGGTCTTTGTGTCTGAGCTCCTCTTGCAGCCGGCTCTGCAGATACCTCTGCGCAATTTTCCACCGGGTTAAGTTGCTCTTTTTAGAGCCTCGTATTTTTTCTTTTTTTTTTTGATGAAAAAATATCCCTGCCATGGCAGAGCAGAAGGCATCTCAGCTGAAACATGTTTCAACGGGTTTAATGAGAACATTTTAAACTTTTCATTGTCTCTGTGAATTTCATCAGAATTTTAAAATAAGCTTCAGAGGTCCTTGCAGTTCAATATGAAGCGGTATTGTTGTTTCAGAGTTTGCGGTTATATTTGCTGGCTTCGACCCTCGGTTGGTAGTTGTCTGGATGCAGATGACAAGGTTTCCCTTTGAGACCCAACAGGATCTTCATGGTCTCTGCTCGTCTCGGGCTGGTAGTCATTTTGTATGATTTTTGTGTCAACTTTAAGCAATTGGACAACAAACGCTGGCAGTTTTTAGTTTGGCTTTATGAAAACCATGAAGCTCCCCTCTGCAATCAATCACAGTTCTAATCAGTTTAGGTCTGTTTATCCTGATTGAGCTTTTTTTTTTTTTTTGGCATATGCAGATTTTTTAATTCCGCTCAGGCCCGGAACTGATTATGAGCATTAGTCTCCGTGAACACGTACCTGCTTACTCAGAGTTCAAGAGGCTGACAGAAGGTGACGGTTCTTGGCAATGCTGTCGGTTGTTTATGGAAATAGAACTAATGCCTCATCATTATTATGTTAATGACCTTTTTTTTTTGTTGTTCAAACGTTGCAGCCTTTTGTGAGGATTATTTTTGCAGTGTGATGATGAACAGGAAGACGACGACGAGGAGGGGGGAGGAGGAGGGAGCGGACAGAGCGGAGAGAGCGATGGTTGCACAGGGGATGGAAGATTCATAGTCGCAGAGCTCAGGTCAGCTGGGGCCTCCTTCCCTGTGCAGAGGCAGGGAGTTTGTGTGTTGCGTGTTGTGTGTTGTGTGCGTGTGCCCGTCTGCAGACTATAGATAGACGGAGACAGGAATTTAGATGGACAAATAGAGATTGTCTGATGTGAATCCGTGTCTGCAGATTGACTTTACTGCTCCGTCATTTATTCAATTTTTGCTCATAATGCAGATTTGAAACATCCTGAAATCACGCGTGCGCCCGAGTCAGCGCGGAGGACGTCGATGTCTTTTGAATATACAAATGATGCATCCTGACCCTAACGCCCCCCCCCCCCCAGGTGTAGATCCGGCCTCTCGCATTATTCCTGTGCACCCTAGTTTGTGTTGAAGACCTACAAACTGGTTTCTCTTAGAAACATGGTCCCAATGCTATAGGATACTTTCCTCATCGAAGCCGGGGGAGCAGAGCGGGAGCTGGTCAACGAGGCATGACTGTGAGATGTCCCCGCCTCCAGGAAGTAACATGTCCCCGGAATCTCTTTGGGAAAATTGTCAGGGAGCTCCAGTCGTGAGCGAGGGACAAATGAGAAAGAACGGTCATCTTTCAGCAACCTAGAGGAGAGAAAGTTTGATCAAGACGACATAATTATAGCAAACTTAATTACTTATTAGACGTGAGAATACAGGGATTCCAGTTGGCATGCTATGCAAGAGGATACCGTAAATATTTCCAAAATCGCTGATTGTTATACGAGATGATTATGCTCCCTTGCAAAGTTTAGGGTATAGGGTTAACTAGGACCCCATGTGTCTGTATGAATGTTGCCATTACTTACTGGAAAGTTGTGGGGCTAACATTGATGCACCTCGGATGGCTCCCTGATTCAAACTTGCTGGTTTTTTTTTTTCTTTTCCCAGGGATTGTGTAATGATGATGTATGGCAGACATTACCTCCCTGCTCTGATTTGACGTTGGCACAAGCGACCATATTGAATTTTGCTTTCAGGTTCCCCGCCTGTTGGTAGATATGGGAGAAAATCTGCTTTACTGCTGGAGAATTCATCGCACCGAGCTGCTTTTTTGGGGGGGGGGGGGTATAGGGCAAGGACGACCTGATGGCATGCTGGTGGAAACGTCATAGCAGTTATTTTTCCAGCCGGAAGAATGCTAAAATAGCCTTTTTGGGATTAGAAGCAAATTGAATACATAATGACGGTGTGTAAAAATGTGTTTACATGTCTTTGCGTGCGCGCGTGTGCAGGATCTGAGTTTACGCTTGTATTTATTCTTAGTTGAGTGACAGGAGAGAGATGGAAAGACGGGACAGGGAGGTGAACTTGGTGTCTGGTGGAGGACAGGATGGATTTAATGTTCAGAATGAGAGACAAAGCGAGGACATGGGCACGGACTCCACTGGCTGTATATATATCGTTGTGTTACAGGCTTTTAAAATGATGACTTACTTTTCTGTAGACAAATGAAAGCGAGTCGATGAACTGATGTAGATTCACATGACAGTATTATTAGAATGAACCTGAGGTCACTGGCAGTTACAAGGGTGACCTGAGTTTCACTGAGGCTTGGCATTTCACACGTTCATATAGTCTCCATGGTGTAAATGTGAGGTGATGTTTTTTTTGAAGAGGTTTATTGATTATTGGCATTTAAAAGCATTTTTAGGGCCTTTCCCCATTCGAAATGTAGTTTTTAGATGGACGTGCCCTTCCCTGTAAAAATTCAGATACATTTATTCATTATTAATATATATTTTTTATTTTATTTTTTATAAATCTTATACCTATTATCTCTATATTTTCTTATTAAAAGTCTTTAGAATTTAAGTTTTAAAATGATTACATTTCTCTCCCTGATCCTCGACATAATAAACATGAAAACTGTTTCTTGGCCAGATGCTAGTTGCCTGGCAACCAAACAAGCAAAGACATATTCCCGCACCTGAACCGATGTTAAGCGACAATGTTGCATTGAATTTTTTCTCCCTGATTTTCAGATTTAGCATATAACGGTGACCTATAGAGCGGTGGGTAGTTGGATTTGTGTTAGTTCTGGACTGAGCCACTCCAGATTCCCCCTATTTCCAGTCGTCGTGCAAAACAAAGTGATATTCAAAAAATCTATATATATTTTGTAGAAAAATGGCCACGGCCCAAAATCTGTAATATTCTCTCCCCCCATATTCACCTCATCAGCTCATTGACTAATTGTTTAAACTCCAATGACCATACAGGAATTTAAATATGTTGTATCTTCTCCTGAGCAAAAGCTTTGCATTTAAATGTTTGTTTTCGTCCGTCTGGGGAAAGCGTCTCGTTGCAAAGCTGAGAATTGTCAAGTGATTGCAACTTGGGAGGAAGGAGGAGGGCGATGTAAATCTTGTGCGTGTGTGCGTGCGTGCGCGCGTGTCGGAGATAAGCTTGACAGTGGATAGAAACATTTACGACTCCAGCGCGTTTCCTTGCTTAATAAAAAAAATCTGACTTTCCTCTGGATGCGTCTGTGGTAATTACTCTTCATGAGACAGAAGAAATTGCTTTGATATTGATTACTCTCATATTTCATTTTCATCTTAAGAGACATCTCTAGAAGGAGAGAGTAAAATATGCCGGGCAGATTAGCGGGAGAATTATTATTTTTTCTCCCAGCAGGCTTTGAGGTAATAGATCCCTGCTGCAGTGATTAGCGGAAAGAGGCGGGCCTTATGGCGTCTTCGCAGCGAGCGCTCGCACACGCACGCAGGGCCTTGACATGGGCCTGAGCGGCTCTCCCCTCAGCCTTTGCTGACCTTTCAATGATGAACCCAAGCCACGCGCGCGCGTCCCCTACGCCTCGTTGCGTTCGTCCCCTTTTGATTCGCGCGGCGTGCTCGGCGGTTTGGAGACATTTGCAGAAAGCGCTTGGCAGACGAGGCAATCTCCGACGTGGCTCGCCGCATGGGGCCACATTTCCGTGTTTCTTTTTAAGATGTGCTCTGATGTTTTTTTTTTTTTTTTTTTTTAATGACTCATTCTGGCACTTGTTGCGTGCGTGTTGCGAACTGTTGCCGGTCTTATTTTTTATGTAAAAAAATGATAGAGATGCAGCGCGTGTGTATTTACATTCATCATTTCACCCCTATTATTTGCATGCGTTGTCTAAAGTTGCTCTCTCTGCCCCCCGCTCCCCCCCCCCACCTACACCGTTTATATTCTCTGACACGATATTATGGGATGTGTTGCTCTCCGTCGCACGCGCGTCTTTGTTGATTACTCTGCCTGGGTCCATTAAGCAAAGCAATTCCCGCCGAACAATATTGTAGGAGGCGAGCAGTCATGAGGACAGGAGCGTTTTAAAAAGTAGCCTCCTCGTTTCGGCTCGATGTGTCTGAGGTTACGTGTTATAAAACGTAAGGTATCATGATGAATAATTACAAAACAGACTTTTTCCCCATCCGAAGATCTTGGAAAAAATGGAAGCTTGCCATTGGGGAAGAAAAAAAACGAAACAAACTTGCATTTATTATAAAAGACTTTTTCCAAATTGGATGGGGACCTGGGTGTAAAATCGGTGGGATTAGTGGAAAGTATGAGCGAGGCGGGCGACCTTTTACCGCGAGTGCTTCCTCATTAGCGATGTACTAAGTGGAGTTTAAAACATTTGCGTTGAATGACATTGTGGAAATGTCAATGTCACGTCATCAGATGGATGTTCAGATGCATAAGGTGACAAAAAAAAAAAAAAAAAAAAAGTGACATTTGAACCCGTGCGGGTTGTTCAAGTCCTCGAGAGTTGTTCCGCGGAGCCTGCAAATGTCTACACAACATTTCACGGCAATCCAAGCAACAAAAAAGGCCGAGCATCACGCGCGCGCACACACACACACAGTGACGCTGTCGTCCGCGGGGCCGCGCTGGGTTCCAGATTTCACTTTGAAATCTTGGTCCTTGGAAAAGGAGCGAGTGGCCGAGGCTGCGGCACATCCAGATGTGAAGTCAGTGCTCATTGCAAATCCCCAGCGACACAGCGGCCTGCGCTGGTGATTGAAGCGTTTGGTTGCGCACTTGTGAAAACCCATGTTTTTCAATGAGACACTTGTAATCAAATGAGCTCCATGATTATTCCGCCACAAAACGGCAACCAGGCAAGATAAGACCGTGTGTCTAATTTACAGAGTGGCTGCTCTCTCTCTCTCTCTCTCTCTCTCTCTCTCTCTCTCTCTCTCTCTCTCTCTCTCTCTCTCTCTCTCTCTCGCAGCGGCGGAGGCAGCGGCCCATCCTGAGGCTGGCAGCAGGCGGCTCAGTGAATGAAAGCAGGGCAGGTCATGTGTGGGTGGGGAGGCGGGGCTCTCCTGCTGCTGAGACAGATGCCACGGTTGTTAGGCTTAATTTCTTCTGCCAAGCACCACCCAGCACTGGCCAAAAACAAACTCAAACAAACTCACACTCTGTGCGTGTGTGTCAATACAGAGAAAGGGGCCTGTTTGATTTGGTATCGGGCTCTACCAGGAGCACACACGGGCAGCGCAGTAATCGTCGACTGGCCAGCCCTATCCACCTTGCATCTCCACTGCTGTTCCACGAGTCTCTTTCCCTCTCTCGCTCTCTCTCTCTCTCTCCCTCCCTCCCTCCCTCTCCCTCTCTCTCCCCCCCTCCCACCCTCACCCTCTCTAGCCTCTCTCTTTTTTCCGCTCTCGTTTGTCTCTCCAATCTTTTTTTTCCCCATTTTGCCCCTCGGAATGAGCTTTTCCTAATTCACCGGACTAATCTCGCACTCCCGTTTCTGTCCCCCCGTACATCTCTTTGTCGTCTCCCCGAATCTCTCTGCACCTCGCTCTCCCACTCCCTCCCGCTCTCATTCTGTTCATCATTAATTCATGCAATGCAGCACAGCAGCGCCTCAGTGAGTGATACACTTCAGCCATAACAAACAAGCCCAAATATCTGCACTCAGCGGGAATGATCTACATCTGCAACAACTTGCAAGTGAGAAAAAATAAGCTGGGGATAGAACATTTTTCTTTTTTTTTTTTCCTTTGACAGTGAAAAACCAACTTTTTTCCTGTTTCATCAGAACTTTTGATATTTAGATGAAGCATCGGTTTGACGAGAGGAGCTATAATCAATATTCATACGTTTGTGTATCCCCAAAGCCTGAAAGTCATTCTGCTATTTAGGAGTTTAGGAGTTGTGCGCTGTCCAATCACATTCAATTCAGTAATTTATCAGGCAATTGATTCATCGATCCGACGTTCTTTGTATCACACCTTCGTGTCAGCTGGCGGTTATAACTAAGTGTGATGCTTTTTACCCAATTAAACGAGTCACGTCTTTGCAGCCAACGTGGCCCCATCTGTTACTTAGTTAGAAAGAAATAGAAAATAATATCATCAGTGTTAAGCCCGACTATGAACCACTCCTTCACAGATTTTCCTGTCAAATTACAGCTCCCCTGAAAAACCCTAATTAGAGTCTTTTTTTCTGATAACTGCCTCCTCTCTCTCCTGCCGACAGAAATCTCTAATTTGTTGTTTTTTTTGTTGTTTTTTTTGGATTCGTTTCAGTCTTGAAAAGTTTGGCTTGACAGGAGCAGCCCGAGGGCTCATTGTGCTCAGACGGAGACTTGTCCTTGAAGTTGTGCAGCCTTCCAGGACATTGAGCAGATTTCATCCCCTCGACTCGAGCTCTGCCTCTGAGCACTTTGTGCCGGCTCGTGTCCTCCCTCCGTGGGACGCGACAATCCTGGCAGGCTCTTTGTCAAAGTGCCACAATATTGAGTGTGCCTGTAGGAAGGCGTGCGCCCCAAAACTCGTCATTACTGTCAGCACTGCGCCGCTCGTGGATTAGTCTGTCAGATTTTTGGCCAGCGCGCGCGCGTCCCGCTCTTGTCTGTTTGTGTGTGTTTGTAAATTAAAATGAAGGCTCTTGTGAGCGTCATGCTTACACAAAGTGCGGTCAATGGAGAATAAGAAAGAGCTCACGCTGCTCTGACTCAGGTTTACTGCCACCGCTGATATAAGAAATCCTGTCGCTTACATTTCCATATTCTATTGTGTTTTTATAACATTATCCCACTTTCCCCCAGACTAGTGCTTCGGATACAAAATGTACATCCACGATCTTTTTTTTTTCAAGTTTGGGCTTTATTTCATCTGGCAGAAATCCAGTTGATGTGAATCTAATGAATTGTTTCTTCATATTCTTAAGCCACTAGCATTGTCTTTGTTTGAGGTCTATTTGTGGACCTTATTATTTTGTGTGCTTGAGGTGTGTTGTCTTCTCCACTGCTCTTGGAAGGGTTATCAAACAGGTCTCTCAGGCTCGCTTTACTTGTTTGCTCCAAATCCATTTCATCCGGGAGATGCTTTTAAAAATAGCCTTTCTATGCAAATGAGGTCAGTCATCAGTTGCATAATAGTGACCAGAACAAGTCCCTGCGGTGCCACCAGCTCTCATATCGGAGATTTCCCAGGGTGCAATTCACCTGCACACACTGTATGACCCTTGGTGATAATTATGTTCCCTGCTCCGAAGGTTTTGTGTCGTAGCCTCGTTGCAAACCTCATCTTGGATTCCATCACTTGGAGCCCCCTCTGGGTCTTTGCAATTATGGACTCAGCGTTATTGCCAAATATTTTGGCTTCGTATCCTGAGTGAAATGAGTTGAATGAAGGAGACGTGTGGCCACGTGATGTTTTAATGTGTGGTCAATGTGTGGATACACGCATAAATCTAGGTATGTAGGTATCTTTATATCTGATAAGTCTATACGATTGGTTGTTTTTTAGAGGTTTTAGATTCTTCCTAGATGATGGTTATTTCAATGGATGCTCCGACTAAGACTCTAAGAGGTTTTATTTGAGATACTAAAACTTGTTTACCTGTGTTCAGTGTGTTGACCTGTTGCGATGCCTGTCTGAGGAAAGTTGACTTGGGATTCACCCTTTCAAGCCAATGAGTGGCGAGCAGCCTTTCCCACTGAACACAGCCAAAATAGAAATGTCTCTGTATGAACTCTCCTTTTAAATAATGCTAACCTCATCATTGACCAAACGATTCGGGGGTGGCAGAGACGTTTTCTTTGAAGCGCCTGTCTTGGGTCCATTTAATACTCTCAGGATCGTTAATGGTAGCTTGCCATTTGAAAGTCTGCCCAAACAACTCCATTAGTCTTCCTCCACTTTTTTTATTTGTTCCTAAACCCCCATATTTTGAGTTTGCAATTTGCCTAATCACCCGTAAACAGTCATTGTCCTGTCTCTGAGGGGGGGTTGGACTCTGTGCAGTGTGTTTGAACACTTATTGTTATGGCATAGATCCAAAAAGATACACTCACACATGCATCAGCACTTTGCAACTCCTCCCCCCGATTTGTATCCCCTTTTATCCTTTTTCAAACAGCACGCACACTCCCTCCCTGGTCCTGTTCTCCGACTCCCTCCCCACGTCGTGTGCAATGCAGTTATTACACTTGCAAATAATCACATTATTGACACTCTCTGTTAAACGAAGCATGTGTGCATGTCAATGAGTTGGTACATAAACATTATTATTATTTTAATGGAGATCTGCCACTGTTGTCACGGTTAAACTGTGTGTGTGTGTGTGTGTGTGTGTCTGTGTCTTTTTGCAAAGCGCCTTTTAATTTGCCACAACAGTGCCAGCGGGGCAGGTGACACAATAATTGAATGAGATAGAATTAATGCATTAATATAAATGCATTAGAAAGAAAAAATATATATAATAAAAACTGCGGGATTTGTATGGCCTAATTTGTTTCGAAGGGGAACTGTGAGTTATGGCAATGCATTTTCTATATTCAAACAACTTCCAGTTTCTTGCAGCTTTGTGACTCCGTCACACCGCGGCAGTTTTAATGAGCGACAAAACTCGACAAATCTAAAATCTGCTGGAATCGTGCTGCACTATTTCTGCCAAGGACGCACACTCGGAAGGAAGCTTAATGGTTGGTGAAATGCCAGGCTTAGTGTCCTAAACAAATCAGGGCACTAATTAGCCACTAATTACCCTGAAGAAATGAGATTCATACTGGGCGTCCATACTGCTTTACTGGCATACACTTCACAAGCACTTTATTAGGAACACGATACATCACCGTGTGGCTCCCAGAGCAGCCTTGGCTCTCTGTGGCAGGGAGTCCATGAGATGTTGCACACGCATGTCTTTGAGATTCCATTTTCACACAGTTGCATCACATATTATCTGCCGCTCTGCACAATCACACCGCCCATTCTCCCATTCGGACACGACCCAGGGGTGACCTCTTGGATTCCGAGCGGGTGACTGGGACGTTTCTGTGAAACCCGTGTGAGAGGACTGTGGCTTTGTCCTGCTGGACGGAGATTTCAGAACATGGTAAATGAAGTGATCCTCGGTGTCCTGAGCCGTCGTCCGCTGCATCTTCGGAATTCCCCCTTTGAGCGAAGGGAGTTAGTTAGTAGAGTTAGTTCTTTCTGCTGGAACGAGTCTGGCTCCTTTTGGAGACTCTGTTACTCAGGTTCAATTTGTGGTGAGTGAGCTGTTAGCCAAGAAGCTGTTTCTGGCTCCTAAAAACACGTTTTTTTTTTTTTCCTTCTCTTATATGAGTAAAGGACAGTTTTTCAATATTTATTTACTCTCAACTTTGGCCACTGGTCCAGTGATTATACAACAGGGAATACAAAAAACAACTCAGTTCAGTGTGTGACACTGAAATAGGCAAGAATTTATAATGTCATATAATATATTTGTCACTGCCCCCTCTCTGTCACCAGAATCGCACAAAGACCCCAGAGAACCCAGACCTGAAAACAGGCTCTCAAATAAAAAGCGGAGGGAGAGGGGGGCTCCGTATTTATAATACGAAAGATATTACTTATTTATTTTATTTTGGGGGGCATTCTGCAGGAAAGATGACCCGCTCATTTTAGCCGCAGAAATGATTCAGTGTCACTGCGGTATCTTAGCGTGTTTTTATGCAGGCGTGGTGCTTTCCTACATATTCAGAGTATGGCCTGACAAGTTCAGATAATGAGTCCATGTTTGTGTGTGTATTCATACAGGGTGTGTGTGTGTGTGTGTGTGTGTGTATGCGTGTGTGCGTGCGTGCGTGCGTGTAGGTGTGTGTGTGTAGGTGTGTGCGTGTAGGTGCGTGTAGGTGCGTGTAGGTGTGTGTGTGTGGTCACAAAGGCAGGAGGAAAGAGGCTTGGGAGCGCAGAGGAGGAGCGGAGAGCGAGTGTTTGTGTCTCAGGTGCACTACAGGAAATGAAAAAGAAAAAAAACGCAGAGCACTTGTCATCGGAGGCGGCTGCCATTTCTGACGGGAAATTAATAATGTATTCTTGCAAATTTGCCGTGTTATTCAGGGCCGGCGGAGGGCTGCTGCAGAACGGAAGGGGGGGAAGAATGCTGATGGAGCGAGGGGGAACAGACGGATATATAAAGGCATGAGAATGTTGCACATCTCGCATTCTGAAATTATAAACTCATTCAAATACGTTGTGTTAATAAACACATGAGCTATAATTGCCCCGGAGTTTGGTTGTGACTCTATATATACAGTATATATATATATATATATATGGTACATAACTTTCATTTCCGTGAACTACATACTCAACATTAATTGACTGTAACGGACGAAATGTTTTGTGAGTGATTCTAATCAATGGAAAATATCGATTTGCTAAATGCAGCAAATGTCTCGGTGGGCAGCTGGAGATATTTATAGTGATGGGTGCGCAGGAAAGAAAGAGAAATCGTATCGACGGAGATCCTGTCAAATGCTTTCTCCTCGTGAAATCCCAGAAATCGCATTGCCCCCCCCCCCAAACACACACACACACACACACACACACACACACACTCCCGCCAAACAAGACACACATAAACACAATAAATGGACTTTTTGCACTTTTCTAGTCCTCAATGGGCCTGGCAGCCGAGCGTCATCCGAGTGCATGGAAGAGTAGAGTAAGGGCCAAATCACGGGCTTACCAGGGGCTCGAATAAATGAGAACGTGAACGTCCGCTGTCCGCTGACCACCGCAGGCTGCGGATCTGCATTCTGCTCCGTGTCAGAGCCATATTGCCTCCCTGGGTGTGGAGGGGTCAGCTCTCATTGCCTCACTAATACCCCCAGGTGCCCCTCTCCTCCTTCTGAGCTCCTCTCTTGCGCGCCGTCTCGTAGGGGCCCCTCCGTGTTCACATCAATTTCGTGGCTGGCTTCATCGCGGCGTCAGGCGCGGCGTAGTCCCACGAGTGACACCGCGTGTTCGATCGACTTTCTCCGGCCAGCGTGGGATTCGTTTTTTCCCCTCTCTGCCTCAAACGTGCAGGTTATTATTATTATTTTTTGCTTCCCCTCCCCTCCCCTCCCGGCTGTGTTTGTATTCTGTTCATTAGCGGGTCTGTTTTTTTTTTTGAAATCCCAACAGGCGGGCGTCTACTTTCTCTGGACTCTCTCTGGATTGGTGTTAAATATTGAGTCCTACTGTCAGATAGCGGTTTCTTTTGGGGGTAGTGACTCCAGACTCCACTTTTGTTTTTCGGCTATTGCTGACCCGTGTGCTTAGATGAGAAATAACAGTGAAGCAGCGACGAGACAGATAGGAGAAGTTACAGCATCTTCTCACTCCTGGGCTAAATGGACACGTTCATTAATTATTTACATTTTATGGTCGTCAGATGACTCAATCCAGCGGGGAAAAGAGAAATCAAGGATGGAGCACTCACTTTGATGTCGCTGTCATCTACAGGAAACGTATGCAACACAGCCGTGACTTGTTATAGTATACAGCGAGTCTCAGTAAATATATCGTTTCTTTTTTTTCCAATTTGGGAGGAATCTGTATCGTTATTTTTGTGGCGGCAAATGGCCAGCCCCGTTCTGACATTCTGGCTTTTGGGATCGGTATCAGGAAGGGGAAAATAATGGTTTTGCAGCATCTCCACTAAAGCCGCAGGTGGTTAAACCGGTCTTTTCATAATACCCTGAAAACATTTCTTATTGAAGCTAAACCCCAAATTGCAAATCAATAAGCGCTCCTGGCTAAATTCTCTGGTCCTGAGTACTTTCACACAGTAGGTGACTGTTTTTCTTGAAGGAAGAGTTGGCCTGGACTTCAGTCCTCCATCAGTCTCTCCACACTGTAGTAGTTTAGGCCATAAAACAACTTAACACTGACACACTGCCAGCCACTGCACTTCACGACGCTGAGGTCATCAGTCTTTCTGAAGAATGTGCTGCTCAAATATCTTTTAATATATACAGTATATATATATATATATATATATATTTTTTTTTTACTGTCTCAAATACACATCCCTGCTGGTCCAGACTGCTCCAATGTGCTCCCAAGTATGTGCATAGGGAGAGAGAGAGAGAGAGCGACGTTTGTTAGTATATATATATATATATATATATATATATTTTTATGCCGCTGTCTCAAATACACATCCCTGCTGGTCCAGACTGCTCCAATGTGCTCCCAAGTATGTGCATAGGGAGAGAGAGAGAGAGAGCGACGTTTGTTTTTTTGTTTGCCCTTGGATTACATCACCAATTTTTATAGATTGGTCACGTTGACTTGCCTATAGGTCAGCAGGGGGGTTGTGGGTGGGTGGTCATTTTTAGCAAGGATTGCCATGTGGAACAAAGTGAGCCCCAAATGTCATGTGTCATTTTCTATGATTGCATGGCTGGAGCTGCTTTTACTTTTTTCCACACATAAAAACCCACCCACTAATACTACCCCCCCCCCCCCCCCCCCCCCCCCCCCCCCCCCCCGCGCCGCCGCCGCCGCCCCCAACACACACACGCACACACGCTCATCTCTCTCTGTGCCACACAAACAGACCCACATACTTGCTTTTAACCAAGTGTCTGTTTTAGATTCAAGTCCAGGGGTTTGGTGAAATGCGTCACGGCTCTTCTTTGGAGGCTGCTAACCATGTAAAAACCTTGCAGCAGAATCCTTTTCAGAGTCATCGATTGCGTCTGCAAAACCGTGAGCCAGGAAATCATGCACGCACATCACGCCTCCTTTAAAAGTCTTATATTTTTCTGTTTCTGACCTTGACAGCCAGCTCGCGTGCGTGGCAGAACAATAGAACAATCCATTTCTTTGTTCCCTCCTTTCTCCTCAGATCAGTGCATTTTTTATTTCATTTTTTTCTCTCCGGCAAATGCGTTTCCATCATCCTTTGATTAAGCCATCACACTCCTTGCCTCCGTTATTCATTTGTGTACTTCATTATACTGCTTTCCTTCCAATCTGCGTACCTGGCACGAACGCTGGCAAATTAACTAAAACAGACGTGTCTCCGGCAGTCACTTGAAAGATTAGCATTCTGTGCATTCAAAGACGGTTCAGATCAAACATATTCCAAAACAAGAGAACAGGGTTATTCATCTGTGAAGATTGACTAAACGTGTTTGGATGGAGCACAAACACCCGATTCGATTTCGCTCTTCTGCGACTGTGGGAATTCATTGTTCCCATGTGTCTGCTCCACAGTCGTCTGGAGGAACGTGGAAGGTGCTGAACGGAATTTGTGTCGGTTGGCCAGATATGGAGAAACGGGAAAAAGACGTATGCCAACGCTCAGATTGTGTGGTTGCTTGTGCCACAGTTATTATTAAATTTCAGTTGGGAGTAGTCAGATTTAATCACATCTGTGATATCTGGATAAAGAAAAAAAAAATCGATGTTTAAAAAAAATAAAAATACATTTAACAGTATATAACGAGAGGTCATAAATGTATCATTTTGTGCTTTGGGTTGGGCCAAGAAGGCAGCGATCCTGTGATCCTTTGAAAGGGAACTTCAAAGCTTCACCGCGTCCTCAGACTGGACCTCAGCTCCGTGTCCCTTTGTTCATCATCCAAAACGTTGTCTTTTATCCCATCCTTTCCTCCAAAGACCTTCTTTCAAATGCACCGTAGCGGGGCCACCTATTATGCCAGGAGTGCAAAGGGGTGTCAAACTTGATTTGCTTGAATTTTTCATAAAAGGAACAAACCCCTTTTGGTCAAATGCCTCCTGTAATCCCTAATCCAGTTTGCTGACGTCTGCTCTTTGTTTGCCATCTGAAGGCAACTTTCAGGAAGAAAACCATTTGAAATTGTATTCAAACTAAATGGTAAAGTCACAAAAAACAACAAAACATTGAGCCGTTCAATATGCGTCAGAGACTTTTTTTTTTTTGGCTTGGATGAAAGTTTTGCTTTTTTTGTCACCAGCCTTGATGGATGGTGTAAAGTCTCTCACATTATGAAATCCATCAAGTAGGTTTTGACTTTTAGATTTCACACTGCAACCTTTTATCTGATGCTCTTTTTTTTTTTTTGTTTGTTTTTAACCAGTGAGCTACTGCAGCAATTCAATTCTTTCCTCATTAGTATTACCTGCAATCAACAGTGGAGCCATTAAGGGGCAGGTCCAAATTGGTTGCCCAAAGTTCAAGTGGCACGTTTGGTTCTAATGTGCACCCCATCTCCTCCACAGCCCAGTCACTCCACCACATTTCCTTGTGTATGCATCTTTTGAGTTTTTTGGGGGGAGATTTTGGCATGGCGCCTGCTGAAATGAAGCGTGTAGAGGAATAGGCAGTCAGAAGAGGTTGTACGTTGCCGTTGTTTTGCTGGGCTGTGCCGCCTCTGCACACCCACCTACTAGCTTGGCAAGTGAAGCAGATTTCAGGCCAGTTTGTAGATTTGTTATGAGTTATAGTTTTGGATGGATGCAGTGTCACAAACTTGGGGTTGTTATTTTGCCCTCTGTGGTACAGCTTCTAGATCAAGCTGCGAGTGAAGCTTTAGGCCGTCCGCCGCAGCCCGGATCCCACTCCCTCAATAAAACACTATGTTGTGTTTATGGTAGACTATAAATGTTTGAATTGAAAAGGTGTTTCCCCATGTTCAAACAAAATGTTCAATAGAAAGCAACAAACCCCAAAGCCACATGGCGCTGGAAACCCCCCGGCATAAAGCATTCATGAGAAATCCTGCCTGTGATGGAGATAAAAGATAGATGGCATTATAAGTGCAGCGGAGATGGTTCAGAGAGCTGGGCGTGTCCCCGTTTGTGAGAGAGAACGAGAGAGAGAGGCTTGTGATTGGTGGAGCTGCGGCACGCCACAATGAGCCGTAGTGGATGATGCCATGCAGCAGGTGAAAGGGCACGAGATAGATGCAGAGAGTTTTCAGGGGGTCTGAGGGAGGTTAACCTGTGCGTCTCCCTATTGATTCATCCCACCGAAGAATCCATATTGATTTGGCCCCTGAACCTCAGTGGAATCACTTACTCTCCCTGTAAACAGTCTCCACACACACACACACACACGCGCGCGCACACACACACTCACGCGGCCGAGCGGAATCCAATTTGAAAGCGTGATTGGAACGCTGCAGTATGTGATTATGACTCAGAGAAAATGAGGAGCCGTTTCTTTCTTGAGTTTCGGAGGAGGGCTGAGGGTGGTACTGCTCCTGTGGGAGGCGTGCATGCGTCCGCGATTCACGCTTTGAGTGAACCCGAGTGAGCGCGTGTCGGTCTCACTGCTCTTGGCCCGTTGCAGCGTATATATCTCACCGTGGAGCTGGGACAGAGATAGATAAGCAACTCGTTTCAGCAGATTCTGATTTGCGTGAATCCCATCAGCAGCCTTAACGTGAACTTGATATAGCTTGTCTAGTATGTGTATTTGGTTTTAAGCTGTTTATACTGTAATGACTGAAGATCAAATGCTCGGTTTACATTAGATCATAATTGGCCCAAAAGTAAATTCCCATTTTTCTTTGTTTAACACCTCCCCTACTTCGATTAGGGAATATTCATATATACATAAAAGGACTCTAATGAGCTGCTGAGATTTGTTTCGGTTCAGCAGCTACTTAGAGATGTTGTTGTTTGGTGCTTAGCTGGACATAAATATTTAGTTTATAGGGACCTGAGATGGGTTTCTGCTGAGGTAGGTTGACATCAATAGATGAATTATCAGCTAGAGTCATCTCATCCAGTGTTAAAATGAGCTTTAAATCAAAAAATGGCAACAGAAACCCCCCCCCCCGCAACAGAAACCCCCCCCCCCCCACACACACACACCTCCCCGAGGAGCAGAAACAACCACAACAAGCCAAGCTGTTCCAGCCACACCCAGCTGCAGCTCCACAGGCCTTAGGAGAGAACACACACACTTTCCCGCACTCCCTTCAAAGCAGCCCCGAAAGTATTTGGCGAATTTAATAGATTAATGTTATTAGTTCTACTTAATACAAAGTGTTAGGAGGACATTTGAGAGTAATCTGTTATCCAATTTCACAGGCGGCCTAAAAACGGCTCGTGGAATCTCTGGCGTCTCAATCTGCGCCTCCAACTCTCTCTAATCTCCTCTCCTCCAGCTGGAGCCCAGGGACCAGTGGAGCTCCGGTGCCCCTCCGTGGAAGGCCTAATCTGGGCATGGGCTGCCCAGGATTGCTGCTCTTGGCCGGCTCCCCGCTCCAATCACGAGGTCCGCTCTGTTTTTTTTCCCCCAGACAGCGCAGTGACGCATTGGTGGATGGAGGGGTCAAGAGGAGGGGAGGGGGTGTGGGGGGTGTGGGAGGTGCCAAGGAAATGATGGATGGATGATGTTGGTAATCTTATGGAAAAAATGTGAGTGATGCGGTGGAGGTGGGAGAGTTGGAAATGGAGACGTTGGCACGGAGAGCCCGGGCAGTGATGGCTGTGTGGGCCATTGCAGGGCACAGAGAGAGAGCAGAAGCATTTAGTGGGACTGTTTTCTAAACTCATTTATTAGATCTGTGGACAAACCGTCATTCTCAAGTGGACCCCGAGAAAGATGGATGCTCGATCCATTTTTGGAATTTAAAAATAGAGAGAGGGCTGTTTTTTTTTTGTTGTGTTGCTGTTGATTTGATTGATTTGATGATTTTGGAGGACGTCGAGGACTTTTTAGAGCGAAGCACTTATTAAATCTCACTTGGACCACGTAGAAGCTTTACAGGAGCTTGTAATCATATATTTTGGTGTTGTTTGTGATATTTTCCTGAATCTATTTTCCTCCACTTTCACGTAATAGCTCCAAACTTTTCAGAATTGTTGTAAGTTTTTCTCAGCTGTCTGATCTAATGAGAGATCACGGTAGAATTTCTGTGATTTGTTTAATTATATGTAGTGAAGCTTCCCTGAGCTACAATTAAGGGTGTTAATGACACAATGGCTGTCTTATGTTTAATTGATCATATTTCACATTACACTTCACCATCAAAAGACAGGGCAATGTCTCATGTGTTGCATGTGGTAGAAGAAAACAACAGATCAGACATTTTTTCTGCTTGGTCGGTGGAAATGGAGAAAAAGGGGCGCTAAAGACCTTAATGGAAAGTGAAACATTGCTTGGATAGGGGGAGCAAGCGCAGAGATAGGAAACCGAGGAGACGCCTGGCGATGTGACAGAGAAACACGAGGTGGAATTAGAGGAGGAGCTCTGACGGATGAGAAAAGTTTCTCAAGTGAAATGAGAGCAGGACAGAAGGAGGAATAACAAAAGAAAGATGTGTCTCTGAAAGATGGAGAAAAACAACAGCCCCCCCCCCCTGCCTGTTGTTGTGATGACAGAGCTCAAGAAAGGAAATCAAAGTATAGACTCTCTTTCAAAGAATAGCTATAGAAAAAAAAATGTTTATATATATATATTTTTTGGTCGCCAACGCCTTTTAGATTAAGTGTTTACCCTCAGAAGAAAAATGCAATTACTCGCCCTCTACCCCAGAGCAGAGGTGCATAGTGAGACAGGATTTTCCAAGTATGTAACTGTTCCAATGAAACCTGTCCTGTACATTTATCTATTTGTATTTTTAGTACACACATTTAGGTGGTAAAAAGTACATTTATGTCCAATTTTGGCTGGATGTAAGCACCTCGACTTTACGGCAATTTTATCATGATGTACATTCATCCTGGAATTAAGCCAGGATTGGGTGTTAATCTGGAACAGCGGATCCTTTCATAAAAAGTGACTGTAATGCATTTAAATTCAGGCTTAACGGTGGATCCCCGTAGTGATTTAATTACACTGAGATTATTTAGACATCACACTTGCCTGCGCTCCTTTTGGTTAAACGTTGGTAACACAGGCATCGCAGCAAATGAGATGAGAAAGTGGTGAGGAAAAGTACATGAAATACCTAAAAGTGGCAAGTGGTCGGGGGGAAAAGAAAGTTAAAGACTCTGGGTACGGGCTTGAGATAAATAAACTTTACTAACATTTCAATCTGAAAATGTTCTTGGGAGCTGCTTTGATCAACATTATTGACACCTCACTGGTGGTACTCACTGCACCTGGATAAAATTCAGACTGAATAATCTCCAGTGGCAGACAACAACATCTTCAAGTTTAGCGGGATATTCATCAGAATCTCTCTGATCTGGCAAAGAAAGTTTGTTTTTGTACTTTAAAATACTTTGAGTGAGGAAGAAAGCTGAATAAAAAAGGGAAGTGCACAAACAGCTGCCGATCTTGCATTCTATCATTGAATTTATAATCTGGTTTTAATGCTGCTAATTTAGAACCAGAATGAATCCCTTTCCCTGTAGAACCGAACCTCCTGGATATAAAAATATCTATATGCTTGTCATGCCCAGCAGTATTTTTTATTTTTTTTAATGGGATTGGTAAGTACTGTCGCTATTGAGTGTTGATTGAATAAGTTACAATGGCTTTATGAATTGTTTTAGTTTTTTCCATGCATAGATATATAGATCAAAATGTGTTGTGGGTTGTTTGGGTGAATTTGAAGACCAAAATAATAATTTTCATAAAGCAACAAGGTCAGCATCTGTTCACCAATATTAAATGATTGAGCCATAAAGAAAATCCCATCTGCAGGTTCGTTATCAGTTGCCGCTTCATTTTCATTTCCATAATCGATCTGACATTCTCTCGCTTTCATCCATATATTTTCTTTTTTCCTCGGCAAGGTTGTGGCACTGTCCACTGATAAAGGTCAATGCGAATGTGAAATCATGAATAATCTGCCACTTGTAAGTGTTGCTGTCTGATTTTGGTCATCGGGGTGAAATGTTTTTTTCACCTTTGACGTGTTATTGTATCATAAAAAAACATAATTATGCTATTTTTGTCCTTTCAGATGTTGTCAACTGCGTGTTTCCTCGGCGCCGGCGTTCACATCTTGCTGGAAGAAGAAACACAGGTGAGTACATGTCGCCGCACCTGCTGGCGTCCAATTAAGGAAACATTTACATGGGATACCTGTCATGGCAGCGGCATGTTGGGTAATTGCGACGTTGGTGTGTTTCATTTTTCAATTCACAGCATCTGACAAGGGCAGATGGAACTGTCACTTATTCTCTCCTGACATTTTGTGGCGTTAATGTTAACGTGTTGATAAGTGAAAGGAGCTGAGATTCATTGTTTTTTCTTCTTCTTGCGTGTCAGAAGTGTAGTTATTTTGACGCATGGCTTGCGCAGCAGATGGTGCTGAATACCTCTGCTCCTGTGGCTGTATATACTGTATGCACAGTATGTATATGTATATGTATATATTTGTGATTGCATGTTTGCAATATGTATCTTATTTACCTAATATAGCGTGATTACAAACTGCCACCAACACACACCTGATTTGCATATTTAACGCACCGTCCTGAATTCATTTTTGGAACAAAGCACACATCTGTTACAAAGGAAATATCTCACTAATGACAGTGATTAGCTTTTCTTTAAATATATATACAATTTATGATAGGATCACAGCTGTGTATTATATACCCAATGCCCCTTTTCTCCTTTGAAAAGATATATTCAAATGTTTTATGAAACACTCTATCTTTAACACGACTTTACTATAAGACTAAAAGATGCAGAAACTCTTCCCCCTTGAGAATAGGGATCATGCAAACAATGGGTTATCGTAGCTTCTCCACACTCCTGTTGGAGTGCTGTCTGGATGGGAGGTGCATTGCAGAGGAGGAAGCTGGTTGTGTCAATATTCACGGACACCTTCCTGAGCGATGAACCGGCACAATGAGCTCAGTCGACGTAGTGAATACTCCCGGGGAGAGTTGCCACGTCAGCACCCTGGAAACCCATAGATTTTCGGTTTTGGAAACTAACAGCTTTGATCAATAGGGTTGAATGAGGAACTCGGATTACAAGATATACTCGTCCATGTGGTGTGATGAATTATGAATTCTCTCGTGTTCTCGAATGGCACCACCACTCGGCAACACAACCGATATTGCCGTCTGAATCCTCTGGCCTGACGTAACTGCAACTGCTCTTCGTGTAACACACAGCAGGGTTCACCAAAGTCACGCTATCCCTTAGATGTGCAAAATGATCTGTGTTTGTTTTGATATAAAACATACCTATGGCATAAAAACTCCCAAAAAGTACAACCCCTGTATTTCTACGTTTTTCTCAAAATGGAAAGTGTTTCTGCACAGCTTCAAACGCTCCTCTTCCTGTAGAGCGTGTAGGCTTTCACACAAATATATATACTCCAATATAGACACTGACGGAGGAACAAAACTCAGCCTGCCACTATCTGTCTGTGCATTTACAAAAACACACACAGTTCAACAAATACTCAAATTGAAATTGAAATTCGTGTGTGAGACGCAGTGGGCGTGTATGTGTGTAATACTGGGGGGCAAATTACAGTAAGATAATAAGGGCAGCTAATGGTTCAGTCAACATCACTTTGCTTTGTGATTGATCCTATTTGAAATGTGCAAATAATTAGGCAATATGTTTCATCATCCTTGCTGGAGTCAGCCTTTTCATTGACCCATTTCACACCAGCGTAACACTTAAGTGTGAGTAAAACGTTTTATACAACATTACTCCTATCAGAGGTGCGGGATTACAGGTGGGAGACGCACGCCAACGCAGAGAAATAAATGAATGGTATAGTGTGTTGCATTTTTTTTCTGCCTTTAAGTAATCTCTGCTTTTTTTTCTTCGACAGTGCCCCGCTGACCGTGTGCAACGCCGTGTTTAATCACCTCTATCAGAGATTCACATCCTGCAGAATTTCAGCAAGAAATTGTAAACCACCAAGAGCTGGCTTCGGATGGAAGGGGGTGCAGATAGCCACGTTTTCTACTCCACCTGATAAGACGCACTAAAACCGTGAGTGACTGAATCGACAGTTCTCAGTTTGTGAAGCTTTGTCTGTAATCCTTAATTTTATTTTATTTTTTTCTCTCCACTGGTCTCATGCTGTCTGTGTCTGACTAGGAAAAAGGTAAGAACTGTTGGATCCGCACTACGGAGAATCAGCACAAACTCTTATCAAGCTCTGCGGGGGGAGTTTCTAGCGAGAGGTGGAAATATTTACTCTTCAGTCTTTTTTATTACTTTGCAGGAAGTGGAGGAGGTCAGCTTAGAAATAGTGGACACTCAACACAGTAACAGGGACGGGCTGTTCCTGTAAAGGTCGGATGGAAGTGCCCATCTAATCACCCGAAATGAATAGTTATAGTCTGGAGTGTTTTTGTTTTTATTATTATTGGAAGTAAAGGAAAGGGATAAAGAAACATTTGGAGGTCAGGCTCACTGAGATTTTTAAGTATTGTTGATCAAATGTCACAGAAGTGAAGTGTCCTGTTGTGTCAGTATTCAAGGCTAAAGACAAGGACCTGATCAAGCAGAGTGAAGATGAAATACATTGTTGCGTAGGTAGAGCACAGGAACTTAACGTTGGTGGCCAAAATGCCACAACAGGTTCTTTGATATATGTGGTATATACTCTAGTCCCTGGAAACGTATTTGCTGGCTAAGTTTGCAGACACTACCATGTCATTTATTTCTATTTTCATACATTTGACAATGACTGCGAAAAGGAGTATTTTACGTCATGTTATTATAGGCCCAAGCAATCAACCTAAAAACTGCAATTTTCAGTTGATGGCCAATTTGCCATGTGCAGACCTGACATTCTCCTGGCAGGGTCAGTTTGTGAATGACAACGGTTACATGACATGAAAAGGCGATTTTAACAAATAACTCCCCCTTCCATTGTTCCCATTTACAAATGCACTTATCCGAAACGTGTTTCTTGTCCAGTTTTCACTGCAGATGGATAATCCCATCAACAATCCACATCAAGCACCATGGTGGGTTAAAGGGGACGGAAGCAGCAGCAGCACCCTGATCAAATTCTTCATGAAATATGGCCATCAATTCAGATTGCTCTCTCTCTCTCTCTCCTTCCCTCTCTCTCTCCCTCGACTGAGCCTTAAGCACCCATCATATGTCAATTTGCAGACAATTGCCCGGCAGCCGGCAGAAACCAGTCGTGTTGAACTTCACAGACAGGGGAATCTTCCTGTTAAAACCTGCCTTATATGAAATGTTTAAACCAAATATGATCCTTTTCTCCCCGACTGCAGAAGCCACAGAGAGATTCAGAGTGAATGGACTTTACGGCGTTTGTCAAATATTAAATACTGCATTTCATGTAAAAACAGGATAAATATATGTAATATTTTTCGAAGATAGTTCTGTCTGACTGACTCATCCATTCCCGCCCAGGACTAATGACCCCTGGAGAGAATTTGAGTCCAGTGAAATAAAATCCGAGCGAACGCAATCCAAGCAGCAGTTTAGGTAAATGAGGAAGACTCTAAACGGTAATGGCACAAGGTGTTTACATTTTTCTAAGGGGGCTAGCTGTCGCTTAGCAACAGTGGTGTTGTCGCCGTGAAAACCCCTGGGCAAATTGGAATCATTATTCTCCTGGGCTTGATTAAAGGGGTAAAGAGTGGGCCAGGGTTGCCTTTAATTGAATGGTGTGTGTGTGTGTGTGTGTGTGGGTGGTTTGTGTGTGTGTGTGTGTGTGTGTGTGTGTGTGTGCGCGTGTGTGGGTGTGTGCGCGCCTGCCTGCGTGTGTGTGCGTGTGTTAGAGTCCTTTTACACTCACTGCACTGTACCATGCCATGTTGTAAACTGACATTGTTATTCCTAGTTAAATTAGGTCATTTTAAGTTCACCCTTTGGACTGTTTTTTGACAGTTGCCCCATTCACCTCATATCACCCAAAATATCCTCACATGTGGTGATCAGTCCAATTCTGGTTACAGCAGTGAGTCACAGGGGAGAGAAATCCAAAACAGACAAGGACAAAAAGGATACTCCTGTCCCTGCTGTATCTGTGCCAATGCTGGACCCTGGATTTGACCCGTTTCTTCAGGGGAGTGAACGCACCATGTTCTCCTCTCCAAACCGGGATCATGCTGAGTGCAGACTTTTGGCGGAGTGTGGGGATAAATGGTTCTCTCTGGAGACTAATATAAATCTTTTTATATGGCGTGAAACACAGAGGAAGGTCTTAAGTGTCATACAAATACAGTTGATGTACTTTCACAGTGATTTAAAAGGTGTGTATCCAAAGAGCTGGCAGGCACTGCACTTGCAGAGTATCTCAGAGATGTGCCTACATTTCAAGGAGGCTTTAAAAAGGAAATGTGGGAGTGTTTCAGTCTGAAGCATTACGAATATTAAGAACAGAATGTGAGTTAAGTTACTGTATGTTTATTTTTTTACACTTCTTTCTTCTTCTTCACTTCTTACAAAATTATGTTTTCTAAATTTCTAAATCTAGATTTTAAACAAAAAGCTATTGATAAACATGCATGTTATTACTTTTTTCTTCCAATGTGGAACTGGCAATGTTGTTCATAGACGATTTCCTTTCTGTAGGTTACTTCCGGTTTTATTTTGAAACATTTTCTCATGTGTTAGCGCCCGTTTTACTTCCCGTTGTGCCGTTCCTGTCTGATTGTCTTCACCTGTGTTCGGTTATATCACCTCGCTGTGTGTTGTGCTGCACCGTTTGGATGTTGGACTTTTGTCCCCCTTGTAACTCTGTAAGTCACCGGTTTTTAACGTTATAAGTTACATATTATAGTAGAGTATATTATAAGTTCTACATTTGGTGACTTAGCCTCAACTGAGAGGTAAATATAGTTTTCTGCGTTCTTAATAATCCCTGGTTTACGTGTAATGGTTCCCAACAGTATAGCACAACTGCTAAATGTTCATTTATTTTAACACAACACTGTGTGCATTCTTTCTGTAGAAAAACAGAACAGAACAAAATCGTCTTCGCCATCATTTATATTCCTATATTCATTTGAAGGCTAAAGGGTAAAAAGTTTGACTGGAGTTGCTGTTTTGTCTCTTGCTAAGTAGCATCCTGGCTCCCACACAGTGCATGTGTGAACTATAGTTATATATATATATATATATAGATATATATATATATATCTATATATATAGATATATATATATTCGTTTTTGCATAACCTTTAATTCTACATTTAAAAATAAGCTGTTAGTTAATGTTTCTTGGCTTTGGAACTATTCCCACACTGTGGGAAGTACATGTATTAGTGATATAAACATATGCGAACATTTGCATACATTACGGCAGTTAAATACACACAATGAAACAGTAAAGGCAGCAGCATTATTTTAAAACATATATATTTTTTAGATATAGATTCTGTGTGACTTGTTTTCGCTGTTTGGTGGACATGACTTCAGTTTACCCTTGGGACATGCTGACAAAGTAAGAAGAGAGTAACACTTTGGCATTTCATCCACACAGGTTTGATATGTCGTTGTTTTGACCTTTCCCTGTTCTACAAAAAAACGACAAGAAACTTACTGGGCTACATTTATGACCTGCAAAATCCTTTCTATCACACTCTCCTTTACCCATTAGCCCTTTCTTCCAGAGTAGATGGCCACTGCAATAATGTGGCATGACTCAACACAATAATTACAGGAACCAGGGATATGGAGTTGACCTATAGAAAGATATATGTGTGTGGAAAAAAATATACAGCTTTTAGCTTTTCTCCAGGGTACACACATTTTGCTTTCTCTTTGTTGTGGTGAGTGTGTGTTTGAGAGGGAAATAAAAGAAGCCAGACAGTTTTTTCTTTTTTGCAATGGGTGTTTTTTGGATAAGGTAAAAAAAAAGTCAAATAAAGGTCTTGTGATTGTCTTCATTTCAGTTTCCTCTAAAGGTTATGTCTTTCTAATTCTAACTTTCAGAGGATTTGGACTCATCATGACGACAACCACAGAGGCCACGGCTCGTCATCCAAAGTAAGTCTTCATCTCTGCATACTGTATGCCCTGTCGTGTGGCAGGTTTGGAATGAACTGGGACAATACGTATAGACATGATGGAACGTTGGTGTGAGGGGGAAAAAGCAGTTTGCATTAGAAAAGATTCAGGCTGAACTAAAAAAAAACAACCTCACCTTGAAAGACTCTGCCTGATTGGAAACCCCCTCAAGCCTCGCTGGCTTCAAATGAAGTTTGGTAGCAGGAATTCAGAGACGTGCCTCCGACTGAAATACAAAATAGAGGAAATGTAGAAACTTAAAGGGCTTTAAGAGGGTTGTTCCTTTTATTATTCAAATCTCTAACAGGCAAAAGAGACGGAGTTGGGGAAGTGTCACGAATTCTGATCAGACGTGATCAAAGTGCATCAGAAACCACGGCAGCTAAATGCAGCCTCTGTGTTTGGCACTTCTGGGTCAGGGAGCATTTTACTGTAGATCTGTGTGTTTGTGTGAGTGAGAAAAAGACGGAAAGCGTAACAGGGACAGAGAGCTGGCAAGACTCCGGCGAGTCATTAACAAGTGTGCGTCGACTCCCATCTCTGCATTCCTATCCATTTGTGAATCTCATATTCCCTGCGTGCCGGTTTTCGGATTTGTTTATTATGGAAGCCTTTCAGACACCTGAGCATGCCTTGCTTCAATTCGGCCTCTTGATTTGCCCCAGATGTCCATATGGAAATGGCGTCAAACCACGAGTGCACTAGAAGCCTGTTTTTTTCCATCTCACTGCCATAAAAATGGGCTCAAAGACAAACCATAACAAACACGTTGGCGGCGGCAGCAGCAGTATAACCAGGAACAATGGAAGCAGGGAGGCGGTGAGGTTCTGGCTGTTTCACCGAGCCACATTAGGGATGAACAAAGTGGAATAATACAGTGCAGTTTGACACAGATTCAGGTGGAAATGTTGTGTCTGGGGTACATGCACAGAAAGTGCAAAAAAACACTCGGCGCGGGTTTCTTTCCACTAGCACGCTGTCGACGAGTCAATGTGACATTTTATAGGAGCTCTGTGGGAAAATATTCAACTTTTCCACCACTGAGTAACGCTGCAAAAATGATGTGTCTTTGGGAATAAAAAAAAAGCTTGCATTATAACTTATTCAGTCAATAAAATGACAGAGCAATGAGGGAGCTGCAGTGATTTCAGGCATGAGCGCCGAGGATTGGACGTGAAGATGTAAATGTACATGACGGAACACAATGTGACGGCCAAAGGATTGATCACGTGTGGCAAAGTGAGGATTTAGGTTGATTCATGCTGCGTTTGTTGATCGACTGTGGTTTATGATAGATGGAGAGCAATAGAAAGATATTGGACTCACAAATCAGACAGAGAAATCCCTCGTCATTCACTCGCAGTATTCAGCGGAGGTCCTGTGAGCACAAACATAGTCCACTCGTATTTTTTATTCAATATAAATGTGTTTTTTTTTAGGGCGGGGAATTGCAACTTGAAAAGCTGATTTTCAAAGGCATTTGGGTGGGGATCCTAAATTTGACTGCTGTGTGTTTGTTCTGTTGAGATGCTCGCGGCAGGAGTGGAGCCTGAACCATTTATTTTTTTCAGCATTTCACAGTCATAATATTGATGTGCCATTTGCCTGGCCCTTTTCAAGAATGTGTCTTACGCCGTCTCTTATGAAGACGTAATGTCCGGACCTTCAGGAGGGAATGCTGCTAAACTTCTATTGTTATAGTGGCCACAAAAACTTGCAAGCTCTTCATAGCCCTGTTGTGTGACGGCTCAGTTTAAGTTTCTACACATGATAGTTGCTGTGAATGGTTGAAACAATTTTCATCATATACATAGCATGATTTATAGTAAGTGAGCGTACAAGCCAAGACACGCGTGTGTGGCCTCTGCTGTGATATGTCCTTTCTCCCCCTTAAACCTGAACCCAAATCGTAACAATGTTTCCATGGGGCACTTTTTCTTTCGCATTATCTCATTAGACCAGATCAACACTGAGCTGCCAGGACAAAAGAGCATCAACACCCACCGGTTTTCCCAACCACGGCGTTGTCACTTCCTGTGGGCACATTTTAAAGGTTGGGATGATGAAAAGCTTAGTAACCGCCGCAGGCCGTCCTCTGAACACTGCCTGGAGGATACAAGTACTGCTCCCTCAGCAAGTCAGCGAGAGGAAAAGCACCGGGTGGCCTCTTGCCTCAAAGTGGGACGAGGGATTCAAGAGTGTAACTGTAAAGTGAGATGAGAAGCAGTGAGACAAGGGGGCAGTGATTTCTATAGAATGAATCACTTATACAAATATCAAACTACCAAGAATACAGAATAGATGATTAACTAAATGAACAAAGGAAATTGTAATGTGGATTGGAAGTGCAGACATGCCGTGCTACTTTGACACAGGATCAGTACAAGAGCGGCTACTGGACTGAAATGATGATGCTAATTAAAAATAATTAGCAGAGATGTGTGGCTCAGCTAGACTACATACTAATGATGCAGTGAAACTTTTGCCCTAACATAGTGATATTTTCAGATCAGCAAAGTTTCACCCAGATTGTCGCCAACAGCCAAAGTGAGACTTTTATCTTTTACTGCAACTCTTGTGAAAGGAATATTTTATTATGTCTTCTTGGACAGAAGAGTTGTTTATTTTTATAACATAAAAAAGTAAAATAACTATTTACTTTTCCCAAAAGCAACATCTCTATCTATTATAATTTGGCAGATGTGTCATGCATTTCAGCATTAATAGCAAAATACATTCTGCTGATTTACTATAAATGACAGATATGTAAATTGAAAACCCACATATTATATAGAAGTGTCAGGTCTGCAGATTCAGTGAAGTATTACACACATCCAACACGTCTGGAATAACTCTCACAGTGTTGTCTCTGGTGCTGTCTTCCTCCTAGTCTGCCAGGATTGCTGTGTTTGGGGCTCTGATGAAGGTTTTGGTTTCAGTGCAGACAGAGTAATTAAAGGGATTGATTGCAGCACAGGGAGAAACATTTCAATGTGTGTACACTACACTACACACACACACACACACACACACACACACACACACACACACACACACACACACACACACACACACACACACACACACACACACACACACTGTGACTCACACGTACACATGGGCTTTTTGACGAGATTCAGTTCTTCCACTCTATTTCACAGACAGCCCAAGTTACAGAGCTAAATTTGCCAGTCAGTCAAGTCAATCCAACATATATAATATACACATCATATATACACTTCACATGGAGATACATTTTCCAAAAACTATTATATCGTGTGCACTGGTCCTAATTATTGCATTTTCATTCATTTTATTTAGTTTATTAACATGACATGCTGCGTCCTGCTCACATCTGTTCTTCACGAAGGGAGCGAGTCTGCTGCGTTTCTTTTTTTTTTACAGATATCCAGTGGATGTATTATCATGATGCTTCTAATTGAGATCAGGAGCGAGACCATCATTTATATAGTCACCAAGGAGACGGTTGTTAGAAGTGTTTGTGTACGACTGAAAAAAACATTGAAAGTGTGGTGCAAGGTCGTTTTATGTTTACAAGGGTTTTTTAGATTCATAGAAAGAAAGAAAGACAACCTTTAATAGTCCTTGCATGCACATGCGGAAATGAATTCTCTGCATTTAACCCATCTGGGCCAGCACAACAATGTCCACAGTGAAGGTTCCAGAGCAATGAGGTTCCTGTTTGTATGGCAGATGTTGGGGGGTAAAGTGCCTTGCCCAGGGGCACAGTGCAGAGTCTTTGAGGGGACAGCAGGATTGGATTCCATCCTCTGTTCCAGATTGTATATTTTGGGATCGCGGTCGGTGTAATGTGGGACCTCGAACCATCTCCTTCACCGCTAGTCCACCGCCTCCCCCCAGGAAACTAACAAAAGCAGTGGTTCGGTTTTATTTGTGTGTGATTTCCCTTATCAAACATGTAGAATTCGAAATTGACACATTTCTCCAGCACAAGCCTGTCTCCAATGAAGGCCTGGTACCCTCTGCAGTCGAGTTAAATAAGGCCCAGGTCAGTGTTTTAAGAAACGCAGTAATAAAGTAGCTGGCTGGACGTGAATGAGTAGTGGGCTATTTGGCTGCCAGATGGTGCTGATGGAAAAGCGCTGCTTTGGAAGAGTAAATAATTGCAATGAAACATGAGTGATGTTACACAGCGCTGAAAATTTGAGACCATGCCGAACAAGGACCAGAAAAAAAAATATGCCTTTGGAGAAGCCCTGAACATTTCACCGGTATTTCTAGCACAGTTTAAGAAAACCATCAGAGAGAATAGCCAGTGGTTTTGAAAGGTTGCTGGGAGGTGAAGTCTTAGCAGATAACACACACAGGCCATTTTCAGCAGCTCTGAGTGTATTTATGGCCCTGAGTGGAACCTTCTGTGCACTGTGACCTCAGAGAAGGCTGGCTAGGTTAAGGTCAGGACTGCTCATTATTTCTGGGGCAGAGGCTGTGTCTTTTTCATCCTCCACTATCTGAGTTGTGTGATTTTTAAAAATGACCCGTAATTACATTGGACTATTGACTTTTTTTTTGTCCTTGGTTTAAAAGTCAGCTCATGCACCACGGCCCTGTTGCTTTAGTACTCCAGTGTGACACAAAATGTGATAAAGTAGCTGTGATTTGGGTGACAAAGGTCTCGGGCATCACTCGCTCAAATTATTACTAACCTGGACAACACAACTATCTCTGGAAGGGAAGTGATTGGTTTGCAACTCATTTAAATGATCTTGCTTTCACATTCCTATCTGTCTGTCAGGACTCTAATGGACTCAAACCTTGTAAATGAGGATTCAGAACTCTAGTGATGTTTCTGGGTTGTGAGGAAAAAGTTATCGAAAGTACGTTTTCCAGTAGAACACTGAAAGTGACTCATATTTCTCTTAAAAAAAAAAAATCTCATCCAAAAAAAAAAAGCATTCAGTACATTAATCCCGTCGTTCCTGAGTGATTTGACAGTCGAGAGCAAAGAATTGAACCATCAAACGGGGCTGCAGCGACCAAATAGAATCGCAGATCAGTGGATTCTTACTGAGCCACTGCCTCACAAACATCCCTTCGTCTTCTGAAGGTCAAAAAGCGAAGTGACAGACGAACGTGCCTCACCAGCCATTCGTCATGTCACGTAAATACCACAAATGTTATCAAAAGACATTAAGCATCATTTATACATGAGGCTGCTCAGAGAGAGCTGTCAGTCTCCTGAAAGCTGAAATGCCGAGAAGCAAAGACAGCTGTGATGTCGACGCGTCTCGCTCCTGTCAACGGGACGACAGAGCGGAAAAGATCAGATGTAAATAAGTGTTGTAGCGTCAACGCGCTCCAACTCCGATTAGTCTTCCACTGCTAATCCCTGTTAATTAAATAGACCACGGCGGCTTGCCACACTCCATTTTCTCCTGCCGCAGTTCCATGACGAACTGAAAATATTTTCATTTTCACATAATAACATGAGATGTGTAATAACAATAATAATAATAAGAATGATAATGTTTTCCACCGTGGCTGCATTGTGACATAAAGAAGCTGGGCCACACCAGTGTGGGATGTTAACTTGAACCAGCTGACTCCGAAACAGCTAAATTCTCAGTATGGCTTGTTCTTTCAATTCTTTGTCTCTTTCATAATTTTTTTTTTTTTTTAATATTCAACTGACATGAGCTGCGAACATGTCACTCAAATTGGCCTTTAGTCCCAGAGTAATGAGATCTTTTTCAAAATCACTTACTCCTGAGTCCGTTTCTGGTGCCATCATTTGAGTGTAATAAGCTCTTTTCATTCTTGATTTAACCATTTTTCCAAAAGCTGAATTTATTAATTTGCAATCGTTAAGTTTTTTCTTCTCTACCTTTTTAGCCCCGATTTGTTTCATCAGGTCATGAGATTATAATTTGTGTATCTTTAGTCTTTTTCTTTTTTTTTTTTTTTTTTTAATATTTCTGACTATGTTTACCAGCTGCTCTCTCTACTTTAGCTCTCTGTCATTTTGTTTTCCCAGAAAAAAAAATACTTGCCAGTAATGGAAAATGCCATGTGCTTTTACGTTATTTGGTTTTCATAGTGAATATTTCATACTGTCCTCTCAAGATAAATGATAGCATCTGTGTTTTTTTTTATATAGCAAATTCCCAAAATGACAAGCTTTCTGTTGAAGTAGAAATGAGGTTGTAGAAAAGCAGAGGAGGAATTTTGAGTGGTGGACACAGTGAAGAGAAAACCTGGTTTGTTTGCTTTGAGTGTGACATTGCTGTCCTTAATGTATTTTATTACAAACGGATATGGTGTTTCTTCTTGAGCTGTATGAATTCTTAACAGTAGCGGTGTCAGATCATGAATCAGTAATTGACTGCCGCAGTGATTTCAGTTTTGGGAAGCACGGTCACACAATGCCGTCCTGCTGTGAGGGGCGTCAGATCCCAAATCACTGCGTGTGCTTTTTAATTGAGGGGATTTGTTGGCGTCTTCACACACTTCCAGTTTTTACATGAGAAATGAATATTTTATTACACGGCCCATGTATTATTTATCATTTAATTGGTGGCACTGACGGAAAGTAAGGGGGATCACAAAGTCATTAGGATTCATCCTTTGAGCACCAATCTATTTGACAGTGGGGCGCTCGTCCTCAAATTAGAGAGTTGGTGGTTATATATACCCAGGCTCCTCCAGTCCACATGTCGAAGTCCCCTCAGGCTGAATACTGAGGCGCAGTATGTGAATGGGATGTATGAGATAAAGAGAAGTGCTCCTTCATAGGTATATATACATAAGGGCTGTATGAATGTGTATATGAATGGGAGACTGTGAAAAGTAAGAAATGTTGAGATGTAAAAGAGATGGTTTTTCAGATGTATTATTTTCCAGTTATGCAATTTTTCATCATCTTCACTCGTTATTGATTGCTAATTATTGACTGAAAAACTAATTTCAGTCAGATTTGGCATTGTTTTATAATTTGAACAGGATATATACGTATGCGTCATGCAGGATGCTCCTCTTCTCCACTCAGTGCTCAGTTTTCACCTTCCTGTTAACACAATTATGGCCTGTAAAAGAGAAAGAAAGCCATTTTCGTGCCGGATTAAGACATTAGTGAACATTAGTGTGTGCGGTGGTCTGTGACGCAGCTTTGTGCAGAACGTTTGCATTTCTAAGAAAAATATGCAAAAACCTGGGAAATCACTGTTAAGTATTCTATCACAAGGCGGCGGCAATATTTACAAGTCTCGTAAACACACTCACACAGTGATGTGTAAAATACACAGTGCAGGCCCAACAGCAGACAGAGACAAACAACATAAAAAAACAAAAAAAAAACACTGACATTTCCCAGCAAATCCTCCCTTAAAAACATTTGTTGCCGTGTTCTTTATGCAGAAACACAAAGATTCTGACAGCTGCACTAGCGTGAAGCCACTGGAGGCTCACACACACACACACACACACACACACACACACACACACACACACACACACACACACACACACACACACACACACACAGTGTGACAATGAAAACTTTGTCTAGCCTGCGTGGACTTTGTGTCCCTGGAACATCATTTAGATTCCCCCCGGGTGGGGGCTGCTGGTGAGCGGCCTCACTTTGTGTCTACGTGTGGAGGCTGTGGAATTTGATTTTTTGTCTTTACTGCACTGTGCTGTCCGCGGCGTTGATTATTATTCTGAGGGAAAACCATATCTCAGGCTGATGCATATTTCATGCTGCTTGTGTGTGTGCTTGTGCAGCTCTCCTATGCGAATGCACGACTTCATTCTGTAGTGCCCCGCCTTTTTTTTTGAGGGAGGGGGGGACTGCTGGATGGAAAGGGAGGGGCTAATATTTTTTTTTATATTTCCAACAACAAACAGTAAAAGTGGCTCTTTCTCTGCTCACCCGCCCGCCTCAGTGTCCTCTGCACTGTGGACACATAAAAGTCTGTGTGCTTTTTTGAAAGGAGAAAAGGCTAATGCACGTCTGAATGCTGAGGGCCTCCGCCTCCTGGCAAGAGAGGGACACTCGGAGAAAGACCACATCACTGGTTTCACTCGCGAGGCTGCAGACAGTAAAGAACATGAGCACGGATCGGTTGTGATCTCGTACGGCTCCGGAGGGGAAGTTGTCCTTCGCATCTGCAGTGAGGTTAAATTAAAGCAGCATTCACATCAGAAGTTTACATTAAGGTTTCAAATGATTATACTATATATCAGCAGTCCTTACAGAGTCAGGCTTTACATCAGCTCTGTGAAGCTGCACTGAGGTGCGGCCGTGTTTTTTTTTTTTTTTGTATAAATGCAAACATGCTGATACTGAACATCTTTATTTTAAGCAGATACGTCACCCATTTAATCACAGATGAGGCATATTTTAGTTTAATCAGTGTATTTTCAAAATGTACCCCTTTTACATTCCCCATCCCCTCTCATCTTTACTAGAGCGTGTTTGTTTTCCGTAGACAGCGACTCCCTGCCTCCACCCGTGAGTACCCGTCCTCTCTCCTCCACCCTCTGACCTCCCCCACCACCGCACGCTGATTCCATCTCGCCCTTTAGCTGAGACCGGCTCACGGTTGTTCTTCCATCTCTCTCTATCGCCACATCTCTCCCTCTGCCCATATCCATCCCGGTGATGGTATCTGCCCACTGGTTCTAAAATGCCTTCCAGAGCCGTTTCCCTGACCTTAAATGGGGCCGAGTTTGAGAAGAGATTCAAGGTTAAGCCTCCCTGTCTGAGCTGCAGTTTCCTTTCGTTTATCCGCACTGCAGTTTTTTTCATTTTAAACAGCCCGAATGTTTATATCAACAAAGAATTGTAGTTTTAAAAATAGGTCACATATTCAAGTTTATGAGGATGGTAAATCACAGTCCCACTAAGTTTTAAGAGTTTTTAAGGGATATGAAATATCTGCGTTTAGGTCTGTGCGTGCAGGGAGTTTTTAGTCTGGGTTATCAAAAGTTGAAGGCAGGAAAGGCCTCTTGAAAACAGCCGTTACCAGGATGTGAGCTCTATTGGAATGCAGTGTGCTTGAGGGAAAATCATAGTCTTTTTTTTTTGCTGCGCGCTCCACTGCTTGTGCCGAAACTTCTTCACCGCAGTTCGACCAGTGCCTGGCAATGAAGGAGAGAGAAAAAAAAAACAAGTTGGATTTTTATCACTTTTTATTCCATACTCTGAATGACCCCACAGACACAGCTGTGGGGTCGCAGCTTTGTTTGCTCAAAAGATGCCTCTGTATGTTCCAAAGCAATCTTCTTAGCTGTGTAAAGCAATCTACGGTTCCTCTTTGGTTCCTCTGCGACCTGACCCCGACTTCGCCTTCTCACCCCGCCTCTTAATAACCCCATCACCTCGGCCCGGCTCGTCCCGCTGTCTTTATTTTCAGCCGAAGCCGCTCTCACCGTGAGGAATGTAGAGGTACTGGTGGCACTTTGCTTCAACTCCCAGTGCACAAAGTAAAATAATACATGAATATACACACATATAGACCCAAACAGAGGCCTTCCTAAAAATGACCCTGCAACCTCGATTTCCCCATGCAGGGTTCTTCTCCCCGACCACTTACACTGACTGTAGAGGTAGCTGTGCAGAGAGATATCAGGATTCAGCAGCAGGCCCCGATGAACACCACTGTGCAGCCCAGGAGGTCACTGCTGCGAAATTAATGAAATATACATCCGATCCACTGCAGGGTAGCTGCACCCCCAAGATTAGATTTGTGAACATACTCACACACACACACACGCACACAGCAGTATGTGGTGCACTTCTTGAATACACATGCATGCATACAGGACCGTAGCATGGATGCAGTGTTTTTTTTTTAAAGCTCTCCTCTACACTGGCCTCACTGTGGCTCCGAGCTGGAACAGAGCACACTATTTTTGTATATTTATCTAGCAACAGTGTCAGGAGGGCAGTTCCTCCGTCTTCATTACAAGCAAAAGGCCCCAAATGCCGTTTTAATGGTTAGCTTTTATCAGCTGTCTCCCGGTGCAATGTGTCCTCTGAGCCGCGCTGCAAATTTACACGTGGGCTTATGGCTAGGATCTCCGACTGAAGGGTTTTTAGCTGATAAAGCCTCGGGGGGGGGGGGTGGATAGGGATATGTATTATAGATGGGGAGGAGGTGATTTGTTGTTCGCAGTCAGGGGTGTGTGCGTGTGTGCAGTATGTGACATCACTCCCAATAGGACTTGTTACTCCTGACAAAGGGCTCCATACTCGCAGTGTTTGTTATGCGTATATGCATGAGGGAGCCCAACGCCAGACACTCCCTCTCCTCAGTGGCCCCTACGGAGGACAGTCATAATGATGGTTATTAAATGTATGTTGGAGATGTTCAGACGTGGGGTGTGAAATGGTGGAGATGGAGTGGTGATGGAGGTGAGGAGAGCAGGGGGAGGCCTCTGCTCACTTCTGCGTTTAATCTTTTCCTAAAGAGGCGTAGAGCAGACAGAAAGTTGATATTAATGTCTTTATGCATGAGAAAAGTTTCAGTCCAAAACATCCAGATACAGTTTTTAGGTTTTTCAGGATTCAGGTTTACTTGGTAACTTATATTGGACCTTTGAGTTAAAGTGCGGGAGGATACACTTGTAATTGTTATGTCATTATATGGCACACACAAATTGTGACCTTGAATTATCAGAGCAAATAGAGCTAATTCGTAAAAAAAAGCAGAAGCTTCATTAAGAACGGCCACGAGATGCTGCGGCATTTATCTCGCCAACATTTAAAAATATAATAAAATAAAGAGGACAAAAAAGTTAACGAGAGCTTTGCAAACCAAACAAATCTCCAGCATATACTTCAGTAATAAAAAAAAAAAGAAAATAACTAAATGAATAGCCAGCTCTGGAAGGCTGTACGGCTAATGAAGATACAAGAGCTACCCACAGAGCCACAATTCAACAAATATTGATCAGAGTCGATGGAATATTATATCTGACCGGTGACCTGAAGTTCAGCCTGTTATGCGCGGAGCGGCTGACCCCAGTGCAGCTGGCCGGTATGACCGAGTGAAGATGGAGACCAGTGGGTTATGGATATGTACAGTAGGTCAAATGCATACTGTATGTCATTTATTTTTCCTTCCATTAAAATATAATTAAACTAGCATGCATCATATAATATGCCGGAATCTGTGAAATGATTGAAATCCTGTTGGCACTGGTAGCTTCACCGAGGTCGTGTATCTCAATTCCAATTATTTTCTGTGTTTGTTTAAAAACTTGGCTTTTGGGCCAAAGGCATCCGCAGAAAGTACAGCACCACATCCTGCTTTGTGGTGGATGGAGAATCACGGCATGTGGGCCACTGTTCCACGTGTGACGGGGTCGGCTCATGTCTTGCGTCACTTGCCAGTTCGATTGTCTGATGTGATGAGTTTTATATCTCACAATCATTAAGTCTCTGCTGAGGATCTGCGTTGATACGGTGTGGTTGTTTGCGAGTGTGTGCTTGTGCATGCGCTAGGTGAGTAGAAATGAAATGAAGCGAGTCAGTATACTCAAGAGATCACCTCTCCCTGTCATCATTTAAAAGTCATAGCAACATAAAATGATGATGATTTTGTCAAAAGAAAAAAAACACACAAGTGTAGAAAAGTAGACGTGTACACAATCCCGTGCACACAGACACAACAGGATGGGGCCCTGCAGGCGAGGAGAATGGAGAGAACAGGGGAAAGGTGGAGATGGATGAAGAGTACTGTTGCAGAGGAGGAGGAGGAGGAGGAGGCAGATGAGGGACTCTGAGTCCCGTCAGCTGCTGATGTAAAAACTCCGAGTCTTATCATTGGGCCCAGAGAGAGCCAGCGTGGGGCTTCCCCTCTTCTCCTCCTGATTTCTCCTTTCATGGGCAACCTTCTCTACCTCTCTCTCCTTCTAGCTCTCTGTCTTTCTCTCTCGCTCTCTCTCTCTCCCCTCCTCTCTCTCTCTCTCCCCCCCCTCCTCTTTTTTGCTCTCTCTCCCCCCTCCTCCCCCCCCCTCTCTCTCTCTCTCTCTCTATCTCCTTCCATCTCTCTCGCTCTCTCTCTCCCCTCCTCTCTTGCTCTCTCTCTCTCTCTCTCTCTCTCTCCCTCTCTCTCTCTCTCTCTCCACCCTCGCTCTCTCCCTCTCCCCCTCTCTCTCTCTCTCTCTCTCTCTCTCTCTCTCTCTCTCTCTCTGTCTCTCTCTCTCTCCTTCCATCTCTCTCGCTCTCTCTCTCCCCTCCTCTCTCTTGCTCTCTCTCTCTCTCCCCTCCTCCTCCCTCTCTCTCTCTCTCTCCGGCTCCCCTCCCTCTCTGCAGGCCTCGTGCATCCCACATAATGCCCTCCCTTTGTTCATCGAAGCTTTCCGTCCTTGTTCTGCTTTTGAGTTGTTTTTTTTCCTCCCCTCTCTCCTGCTGTTCAATAACATTTGTCTTCACGCCTCTTCAATCTCTTCTCGCTGTTTGATATCCAGGAGCAGCAGAAAAAGAAAAAAAAAAGTGCAAAGTCATACTGACCTGCCATGTACGTGTTTTCTCTCCGTCTTTTGAGGATGCGTGTGAGCACTGTGCCTTCCCTCATTCCAGGCGATATCCATTTTTAATGTTGTTGCTGCATGAACCTTTTGGCGATGCCTCCTTTTTTTTGTGTCTTGTGTTGTTTTTATTATGTAAAAAAAACCAAAAAACTCCTGTGCTGCTCTCAGCAACTGCGGTCAAGTATCACAATCGTTTTTTCTGCATGGCCAGGGCCAATTCCCCGCATGAGTGCATATGCGGAATTGCAAACCAACAGTGAGTGAAAGTTTTTGCAGTTTGTGTACTGGTATTTACTTTTTGCTCATTTGCCGTTTGCGCTGATATTTCCAAGAGAAGACGTTTCACAACCGAAAGAAAGGGGGCTCAGAGGGAAGCAGCCGATGTGCCGAGCCCGGCCTGTCACTCTCAGGAGCCTGTAATTTCACTTTCCCCCGAAGCAAAGCTGGTAGGAGCCGAGAGCGGCTATTAACTGAGGTGTTAAACATTGTGTTAAGACACTTGAGTATTACACCGCCCAGGACATAGGAAGCTCATACGGAGAAAAAGTGTTGAGGTGAACGAGAGGAGGTGAGAGGGCGCCTCCTCTGGTCTGACTTTGGGAGTTTATTTCCTGAGGGTCAGATGAGGAGAGGGCCCAGAGAGGGGAGTGTTTGGAAAGCAAGAGACACTGTGACTTGTGCTGTGTGTGTGTGTGTGTGTGTGTGTCTTTGAAGAGCCATGGTGTTCAATCAGTGCATCAATATGTCATGCCAATCTATTCATATATACTGATGTATGCAAAAAGATCACTATTAAATCTCAGAAAGAAATGGCTCTCATATTATATTAAAAAAAAAAAAGTGCGTTATAACTCAAACCATAGCAAACTATTAATATCAGTGTCACAGTGTCCACTGTCAAATCATAAGATGATGCAGTGACCCTTTTTAGAGGAACCCATGTCTCCTTATTCAACACACAACGAGACAACCTGAACTTCTCCAAGATAAGGATTTGATAAATGTGTGTGTGTGTGTATGTATGTGCGTGCGTGCGTGCGTGCGTGCGTGCGTGCGTGCGTGCGTGCGTGCGTGCGTGCGTGCGTGCGTGCGTGCGTGCGTGCGTAAGAGACAAAGGGGTAACCTATGGAGACCTTTTATATTTTCACATGTCGGGCCAAGCCCGGCAGGACTCGGGTTGATAAAAGCTTTGATAGCTGGTGGAAAGACAAAAAGTTTCCACAGAGCTTTGTGACGGGGGGTACACAGAGAGACGGACAGCGAACCTGACAGGTGGGCACAAAGGCAGAGTTGGGGGAGGTGCTAAGTGACAGCCGGGGATAGAAATGAGTGACTTTAGTGCATTGTTGCATTCGTGTTTTCTTGACTGTCAGTTAAAAAATGCCCCCCGGAGGCACCAGGACGACAAACCATGAGAGGGACCAGCAGATGAAATGAGAGAGACAATGCTCGAGTGTCTTTGAGTTGCATGACCCACAATGCTAAGAGTGGATTTTTTTTTTTCATTTTGTGGAGTGTGTGCGTCTTTGTTATTTGTGTCTTTGCCGTGCGATAGATCTCCCCTGAATGTTTACCTACTCCGATGCCCGTCCTCGGGGAGCCAATCGTGAATTGCCGAACAGAAACAATGTGCCCCGGCACATAATGAGAGTTGCGTTAAGCCTCCAGAGAAATATGATGCACGAAAGCAGCCGAAAAGTGATATTTAATGTTTTCGACCAGCTCGAAAGCAAAAGCCAAGCCACTCCGCCCTGCACCATCCATGATTTGACGCCTTTTTTCAATGAATACGCTGCTTGTAAATTCCTTTTAATTTCCAGCCAATTTTGTGTTTCGGTCAATTAGGTAAATTCTGACTTTGTGCCACTTCTTTACATCAAAGGATAAGCAATGATGGCAGCGGGCAGAAAAGGCAAAGCAGTGGTAAATTGAGACAAATCTCTGCATCCAAAGCACCAGTGTGCCGGGTCATATATCAAATGGAGGATTGCATTAGTTATGCAGAGTAGATCTGCATTTTCCACGCTTCTGCAAAGCAACACAGGGGCCTGACCTTGATTTGTTTTCACAGCGGAATCGTTTTCCACTGTGATGTTATTAACATTCATGCCGAATTTACGTGGATGATATAAGTGGGGGGGGGAAAACAACCCGATGCATGATAGAATACAATGTCCACGCTGGATGTCGATAGTCTTATTAATGTGTTCTCCCCCTTTGCTGTCGGCTGGCGTGTGAGTTAGTTTGATGATCTCATTCAAACGTGGCTGTGTATCATTGATTGTGTTGCCACGTTGTGTTAACCTATGGCAGACTGTGTTTGTCTCTTTGCTGCCGTTATTGATTTTGATAAAGTCCTTTGCTCCAGTCCGCCAGTTAGAAAGTCTCATTTGGCCTTATAATGCTCCGTGACCGCCTCCCGCCGTTTGTTTGCCTAATTTAACATGAGCCCAAACAGACAGGCGTGTTAAAAAACTGCACATAATCATATACGCAATCTCACCCACACCCTGGCCGAGTCACCCATTCGTGCACACCACCCACTCCAAATTGTGATTTTAATGAGTACAGAAGTGCTATCCAATGTTCATCAAACCAGCTCCGGCAGCTGGTGCGCCTGGAACAGAGGAATTAACCCTATTATTATTATTATTATTATTATTATTATTATTATTATTATTATTATTATTATTATTATTATTATTATTATTATTATTATTATTATTATTATTATTATTATTACCTTGTGCTTTTTGTTGAGTCCAGCACCTGCCAAATCTATCAATTATTATTCATGTCTGTGACGCATGAAGCTTCACATGTTTCATTTGCCCCCACCTCTTGCTTGACCAGTCACCAGTTCATGTTTTTGTTTTAGTAAATTTAAATTTGGATTTACTTGGAGAAAAGAAATAGAAATTTTACAGCAAAAGTGGGGAGCAGCTGAATCTCCAGCGTTACTTTTTCTCACGATCTCCAGCTACAGCAAAAAAAATATTTTACGATTGATGCATTAACTAATCATACTTCTGGAAGAGAGACCCTGATGAATGAATGATTGAAACGGTTCATCTCCATTCCAGCTGTGCGAGGAGAAAAAGGGATTTTTTTGTATTGACAGGTTTTGCACCTGAGAGAATCTCCACAGATTCCTGACTTCCCTCACACCCTCAGCTCACTGGCAGGAGGAAGCACTGCCCTTGAAATATGTATGATTTTGAAAAAAAAAAAACGGTATAAAGAGTGAGAGGTATGTGGGAGACGGGGCTCGTGACACGGCATGCATCAATGAGACACGTGTCATTTCACATTTGATCAGGGTTACGTGACTTGCATTACATGTTATTAGATTAGTTTTTTTTTAGTTATACTTTTATCTCTGCTTTTCATGGCATGAGAGTCGAGTCTGACGTAGTGTCTGCAGAACTTCAAAGAAGCCCCCCTTCTTTTTCTACTCTGCGGTGCTGTAGTGCAGATACACTCTATACTGTACACGCTGATTCTCATCTGAATAATGCAGAGGGCCTTACTACATTGAACTTACTCTCACTTGTATGGGAGCATTATATTATTTCATAAGTACAATTTTTGACTTGCCTGAGTGAATGATGATAATAAGTGTTGGATAACCTTGTTGCAGAACAATTGTTCTATAATTTTCTTAAACACCTTGATCAAGAATAGAAAAATGCTTGCCTTCAGAAATGTATAAAGTGTTTAACGAGAGCTTGTTAGAATAAATATATGTTATGAAATAGAACATTTAAATAAGATTGAGCTTTTGATTTTTACATTTTCCAAGGCAAAACAAATAACTCCTCGATTTCTCTTTATTAGTAGTAATAGCGGGACCATAAAGATCATACCGAGATTGTTATTGCTTCTTTCCCCCCCTAAAATCATTAAATTAAATTAAGACACCCTATTTGTTTACGACACATACTGCGTGCTGTGATTAGACAATCAGGGGAAAAGCAAATAAATGTATGTTAATATGCATGCCAATACATTAAAATTTGTGATTAAGATTTAACACAGCTGCACCAAACAGTGGGTAGCAATTTAACAGTTTTATTTTTGTCAATTTGCAAGATGAATGGCAAGAAATAGTATCATTAAAGCGGGAATTGTCTGCGCTGTCTATGTAACTTTAAAAGCAAAATGTAGATCCACATTTCACTGCTTTTGATTCAGAGGAAACTTTCCGTGTTGATGGACAAGTAGCAGTAGCAGCAGCAGTTTAAATGGAAGCTTTGGCAAATAAGAAAAGTTCAGGTCAGCTGCAGCATTTGTCCGAAACAGAAATATCACTCTCTCTGCTTCCCTTTTGTTCTTCTGTCCGTCTCTGAGAGTATATCTCCTTGTCTTGCCCTTCACAGAGCTGTACCTGGTTTAGTTTGACAGGCTGGCCCAAGGATAAACACACACTGTCTCATACACATACACTACATATACACACTTCTTGTCAGGACTCCCCAATGCTGTTTGCTGAGGGGCAGATGAAGGTATAGCAAGGCTAAAAAACGTGTGTGTGTGTGTGCGTGCGTGCGTGCGTGCGTGCGTGCGTGCGTGCGTGCGTGCGTGCGTGTGTCCCTGTTTGTGTGTGAGACCCTTTTCCTCTGAGGGGAATCATTACACATTGGGAATTGAGATTTTCTTCCTTTGTTTGCCATTTTACAGGCAGTGCCACGACTTCCTTGTCACGACACATGCGCACACACACACCCTCTTCTCATTTTGAATGCAGGTTTTCACGCACAAGTGCACCTTCATACATGCACACCCACACACACGTGCCTGCGCCCACGTGCAAACACCATCCCTGTAACTTTTAGTGGGTCAACCCCTTAAGGGTGGCCCAAACTTACACCCAGGTAGGAACACAATGCATATTTCCAGATACATGCAGCCTAATTAGGAAAAGAACAAAAAGATCACATTCTCGTGTACCTAGGGTTTCTAATCAAAGGAAATACCTCATTTTCCTCTCATACCTATTCATGACTAAAATAGACAAAAAGAGTCTCAAAGTACAAAGTAGAATTTCACTCTGCCTCAGGTGATTTGTCTCTGCCCCAGGGCTTAGGCCCACTCGCTCTTAAGGAGTTTCACAGATATTTTTTTTTTTTTTGGTTTGTAGAGTCCTATACCTCTGTCTGTTCCTATTAAGTAGGAGAGTGGCTCAGAAGGAAGAAGAAAGAAAAAGGGAATGTGCATGAGTCCTGTGCTTCATCAGAAATGGACGTCTCTTTGACTCAGTGCTCTGGGCTTCACACACATCGCTATCACACACCTGTCAGCTCTGGAGAGGTGTGGAGCGAGTAGTGCCTGGGGGAAGGATCACACACACACCAACGGCCAGTCCGTCCCAGCCCAAAGCCGGGGGCGGCGGTGTATGTTGATGGGCTGGTGACGCCAGTGTTGGCCCGTAGAGACGGATAGTTAGCGGGGGGGGATAAATATGCAACAGCACCTGTGCGATAGAAATCCCACGAGATTACCTCCGCTGAGTGCCAAAGACAGATTTGTGAATAGCTTTTTTCACGGACGGTGACACCACCTCACTGCCGAGTGGCTAAAAGGGATCCGGATGATCCTTTGTGCTGGAAACCAATCTCCAATGTAACTTAACACATTGGGAATGAAAATTAAAAACAGGTGCATGGTAAACTGAACCTAAATGTGTGTTGCTTCTTGGTTGAACAGTTGATGATGCACATACCTACCCCATAATTGAACCTCTCCAATCATTGATTTAATGAATTATTACTTTTTAAACCTTTTTTTCTGTTTCCCTTTGTTTGGTTTACAGGCGAGGTGAAACCAAATCGAAAAAAAGCAACTCTGCAGATCACGGTAAGGCCGAGCTACATGGGGCGCTTTCCTAATCGGTATTTGTCCCTGTTTTGTTCCCTGCTTTTCTCTCCTTTGTCCCTATTGTTCCAACAAATATCCGTTGATTGAATTACTCGATGGTATAACATGCAATATTTGAAAAACCCATTGATGCACATGTCTCTTAGAGATAATTCAAGGGAGCCTGACATGACAATCTATCCTTTTCAATTTGCTGAAAGGTAGCCAGCTCAGAAAAAATCTATATGTCTAGGTCCAATAGATTAAAATAACATAACAAAAAGTAATAGTGTCCTGTCAAAGATGAAATTGCAGTTATCATTTCTATTAACATATATATATATATATACATGTTTTATCTTGCCGTGTGCTCTGAATATTTAGTGGCTACAATATGTGTTGGAACAACCTCTTATACAATTCAATTTTGCACATCTTGAAATCAGAAATTGTTGACTGAGTGATATGAGGGTTCCTTTTCGATGTTATTATTTGAGCACCTTTTTTTAAATAATAAATAGATATTATAATTTAACGGCTGACAAGCAGCCTATCGGAACGGGCAGCGAGGGCCGTGGAGCGGCAGGTTTGACGCTCGCTGCTGTTTTTCCTCGGCAGTGTTAAGGCAGTGTCCTTGAAACGACTTGTTTTTATGACTCACCTGAGTCCGAACTCGTCCTTGCTTTCATAAAGTCTGCCCTGTTTCATCTAAATCATCAAAGCCTGCTCTTAAAAAAAAAGGCTCGCGATGGCTCTGATTTGAAGTGGCATTTGTCTGCTTGTCTTGTAGCACCGTCCTCCCGATAATAACGATGTAGGTGGTTCAGACACAACAGATGAGAAAACAAGGATGTAAGCAAACGTCCCCCCACCTCTCTTTTTTTTTCTCCCTGGCTGACAAAAGGAACGCGTCCCAGGTGAATGGACGGGGAACCAATAGGAGTTTATTGATCCCAGCATCCTCTAATGTGCCCATAAAGGAATCCTGTCATGCTTAGGCACGTCAAAAAGAGCTTTGATTTCTGGGATGTCTGTGTAAGAGCTGGTCCTGCATCAAATTCCACCCGCAGCCTGGCTTCAATAACTAACTATCCCCCTTAATTATTTAAAGTTTTCAGACTGCAGGCCTTTATTTTATTTTTTTTTATTTCTGCAACGCAACCGGAATGCAATCCAAATTATTTCTTCTTTTGTGAGGTAACACTGGCCTGAAAATACGTTTTGCACATGAGAACGTGGAACACGTCTTGGATTGGTACATTTTTAAAAGCTGAATCTTTGACTTGCCAACAGGCACGTTGTGTGTAGCCGTTTTGTTGTTAACATCCAGCGGCAGTGGGTCTGACAGTGTATTGCTGGGGATGCTTGGTTCTTCGCAGGGCTCAGTTTGAGGACTACCGAAAGCCCAGCGATGAATTTTGAAAGACAAAGTTGGAGAAGAGTTGGGGGGGGGGACTTCACTCTCACACAGTCAGGCATCAGAGCACTACACTGAATCAGTAATGCTGCGCATACACACACACACACACACACACGACCAAAAACACACTCTACTTGCTTCTACATCAGTGCCTTTTTCACGTTATTCTGTCACGTCCGAATCCAGCATGATCCCATGTAGTAAATCAGTGTTTTTGAGCAAAAATGGAACCTCACTGATGAACGGCATCAAGATCTGGCTCTGCTTGATGAGTGTGAACAACATATTGTCAGATATACATTATGTATTTGTGTCTTTAAGCTTAGCATGTGTGGGAGAGCATTAAACATGAACAAGCATTAAAGAGCATTAAATAAAACAAGATGATAGGAGACGTGAGCAGCAGGGCAATAAGAACAAACTGGTTCCCCCCCTTTTTTTGCGACGTGTAAAGAGGAGAATAAGCGGATCCTTGTCGAGTGAGTTGTAGGTCAGAGCGAAGGAGCTCATTTTAAGGAAGAACATGAGGGAGTGCTCCCGGGAACTGGTTGCCTACGCTGTAGGTCTTTCTTCAAAAGCAAAATTGCCCGGAAGTTCCCCAACTCCAGGGAATAAATAAATGATTGTCTTTTTGGCAGAGATTCTCTTGAATTCAGGTAGAGAATGTTTTTTTTGGATTCGATGGTCATAGTTCAGTCATTCTTGTTGTGAGTCTAAACGGCAGGAGGAGGTGTTGTCTGCTGCCTAAGCTCCAACTTACATGATCATTTTGTTGCCTGCAACTGTGCGACATTTGTCATCACCCAAGCATAACTTTGAGGGGATTTATGCAGTCAACAAGCCCCTAAAGCGCGCTGAGCGCGGCAGTCAAAGAAACATCAGGTTTTTTCTTTCCCGCCCGCACGAAGGAAAGCTTGAGCTGTCCAAATTTATTCATGTAAAAAAAAAAAAAAAAAAGGACCTCGGTAGTGTTCTTTACATTTCCAGTGTGAGTGGTATATTTGCAAAAATACGACGAAAGGGAAATGATACAAATACATTTGTGGTTACCAGACAAAGGATGAAAGGATAACGGTCTGTCAGATCCCCCATATTTACTGTATGCAACACTCCAGCATTATAGTAACTGGATTGGAGCCTCCCACCCTGAGCGTGGTGTCAGAGGAAAATAGCTGCCATGGGAATACGCTGAAATAGGAGATTATGGGTGTGTGCACACGTAAGAACAGCTTCATGTAATATCAAAGATCTTATGGAGGAGCCAGTCTGTCATCTTGGCTGGTTAGAGCCTGCGTGTGTTAATACTTTCTCACCACTTTAATGTGTTAACTAAGTGGTTTCCTTTACGCAGTGTCTTAAGCACTATCCGTCTTGTGACTGTAGATGAGAGTAGAGGGTGTGTGTGTGTGGGGGGGGGGGGGGGGTGTGGGGGGGGGGGGGGGGGGGGGGGGGGGGGGGGGGGGGGGGTTGTGGAGGCTGTGGAGGCTGAAGGATGGAGCAGAAGAGAGCCAGAAATTAAGGATGAGTGGCCGGGTAGATGAGGGATAATGGGTAACGGTCCAGTTTTTGGAAGGCACGGAACCGTGTGGGAATTCGGAAAGAGGGCCGACTGAAGCCGGATGAGAGAAGAAGCTGATTAACTGTGCGGGATCAGGATCAGAAAGCAAATCCTCCACTTGGAGTGGAGTCGAAAAGGGAGAGGAGGAGGGGCAGGTGAGGAGATGAACCGGGGAGAAGAAGCAAAGGAGAGAGCGAAGGAAAAGGAAAAAAAAACAGTGCCTTGAGTCGGCAGGTACAGTGAAATGCGTGATGCAATTTTCCCCTGCCAATGCGTGATTACATGAACATACTGGATATACAGTATGACTACACTCTCATTTATGGTGTCAGCCTCTTTCCTCATTATCCACTAGATTTCATTGAAATCTGCTTTTCTTCCCTTTTCTTCTTTTCCCACCTCCCAGTCTCTGATGACTAAATGAACTCAGAAATATCTTGGTCTAAAATAGCAACGCTTCTCCTGTTCGTCATGGGAACGAGAGCCCAGCTAATTGCGCGCACCTCTGGATTTGCCGGATACCCAGTGAGGCTGAAATGTTGTTTTTAGTTTGTGCGTATGTGTGAGTGTGCGAGTGCTGGTGTGTTATTTGTCTCGGTGCCAGGTTCTGCTTCTTTGTTGCCAGACATCCCCACCTCTCCGTGGTACCTGCAGCAATACAGGGGCTGTTAAGACACTCACTGAGCGATGAGACGGAGCAGTTTTCATTAAAAAGACATTTGGTGAAGACTGGAGGCCGTGGATTGATGTGAAGCGAGGGACGCCGGCTCGTGTTTGTCTCGGGGCGGAGCTGAACGACTCGCATGTCAGTGTTTCAGACTGCTAAAATCGACAAAAAAGAAAAAAGAAAAAGATTCTGCCACTCAAAGAAACTGCGTCTGAAAGCGAGCCGGGGTTTGATGGCGATAAGAGGCAAGCAGGTGTTCAAGCGTGTGTAAAATCTGTGTGTGTGTGTGTGTGCGTGAGTGAGGAGGAGAGTGAAGGATGGTTGGAAATCAGTTGGAGAATGTCACAGAGTGAAGCTGAGATAGTGTCACTAACACCTGTGAACTGTAGATTAACAGGAACCAACTTTGAGAGAAGTCTTTGGCTCCCCAAAAAATCACTGCGATTGGAACCTCACCCAGACACAGTGTCATCCAGAGACGGGCAAAAAGAGATCGAGTTCAAGTGAGGCTATGCCTTTTTCTTTTTTTTCTTTCAATATATTGACACCGGAGATCTCAGCCTTCGACTGTTCAGTCTCAGGTTTAAAACCCCTGTGAACGAAACTCGCTCCAGTGGTAGGAAATTCCACTAGTTTTGAAGAAGAATGATCTTGGAGGCTTATTAGTCACACTGGTGGCGAGTCTGGAACATCCATAAGGCTATATAATTATCTGAATCCCTGCAGGTGTCTTCCCAGCTCGTTTAAGTATCCTCTAAAATACCTTATGCTTTGCAAACAATCCATTTTTGTAAAGTACTATATTTGCCGGCATTTTACTGAGGGGTTTGTTCCCATAACGTTTTTGAAACGTTCAAAAACGATCCAAAATCACTGCGATTATTTTGAAGAATAGGAGCCATATTTTCTTTTGGTGATTTTTTTTTTTTCATTTTCAGACTCCGGTGACAGAGGTGAGGGGCAGAGGGTTATATCCTGTACAGATTGTGAAACCCCGTCGAGGCAAATTTGTGATTTTGGCCCGCACAAATAAAACTGACTTGACTGGGTGTTTGAGGTCATTCTGTGATCTGATTTCTAACATCGCGGCAGTCAATACAAACAACAGATACTGTGGAGAGCTCCTTTTAGTGGAACTGTTGTTTTTGAGTCAGCCTCTAACAGAAAGACCTTGACACAACTTGGAATCACCTGCGTGTATGGGTTCATTTGCTGTGTTATTTTGTGCTGACCTATTTGAATATTTTATTTAGTTCCAAGATGCTATTGGATGTGTCTCTCTGTGTTTTGGGTCTGCACAGAGTAAGATGGTGTATGGATGGTAACCACAATATGCAATATTAAAATGAATTACAAATACTGATTCACTGCGTAAAAAATATATACTTCAACACACTAATCTCACAGCATGCTGTGGACACGTTGCCATATCTTTATTATTTGAGGGCTTCCTACCCTTGATAGTAGAGAATTGTAGTTTCAAAATGTATTTTGCATACAAAGAGTCTCTGACATCGCACACTAAGTCACGCCGGCACGCCTGCAGCTGTGAAGTGGAGGAGCTGCAGCAGCAGCAGCGACTAAAACGAGTGAAAGCAACGTGCACCTTGCCTTCAATGACCACACGTGTTGAATGTGCGCAGCCGTAGATCATTTGAGGTCGGGGACCCCTCGGGCCCTCATCCTGCCAACCTGGGACAAAACTCTTGTGATGGGCTTTGCGGTAGAATATGCAGCGGAAATGCAAATGAGCCCGATGTGACTCAAAGAACGCTGTAACATGTTGAGTTGGAAAAAGGCTGGTCCTCGGTTTGCCCCGGAGGCTTCGCTGCCACTTCTGACACACGGAAATGCTCTTTGTGTTTTACGGTGTTAAGTGCTTTTTAAGGCAGCTGGCCGACGCGATCCCTCCGCAATCTGTGCAGGAGAATGTCTTTTTCATTTTCAACATCAATTTAAAGTGGCTGCAGTTATTATTGAATTCAAAGACCCTATGTACAGGAATGGACAAACACTTAAAAAAAAAAATTGACTGTGGATGCTGGAAACAGAGGAGTCTGTTCCCATGGGGGGGAAAAACATTGTGTAGCTGGGACTGCGTCTTGGGGATGTGAAGAAAGAGTTTTGCAAATTGGGTATACGTTGAGGTGATGTGCAGTATAATTTGATAGGCGCAAATGAACACACACACACACACATAGACAGGGCGCTAAATGAGTCAGAGAGATGCCCCAGAGAAGAATGTTCAGTCAGTCATGAAATTACTAAACAAATAGAGGCTTGCAGGCAGCAGCCTTATAAGACCTGCAGATAATCTGCCACTATACATGTGCCTGTGATGGATATTAGGAAATGGTCTGATGACACCTCTGATAATGGTCATAATGATCATGACAATGTTGATAAGTGCGATGTAATTCCCTATTTAACTACTGTATTGCCTTTGTTGGAATGCTCGGCCCTGAAACGCCACGATCATTATTCTTTTAACGTTGTTGTGAACTTTGATTTTTCAGGATAAGAAAAAAACGCCACACTTCAATATTTATGACAGTGACATTTCTTGAGCATTAGCCATTCATCACATTCGTGTTCTGTAAACGCTCGCAACTCTGCAGAGACACTACTACCTGCGAGATAAGAGTCACGTGGCTGAGGTCAAATGAGATAAATGGAAAAAGGGATGAATAAACTTGTGCGACACATCGGTTACTTGTTTTTTTATTATCTGATATTTCTTGGCAGTCCTACTGAAGTATGAATGGGAAAATTATACCACTGAACATAATGGGGTATTTCATATCAATGTACCTTGATGTCTGATTTTCCGAATCATGGCTTTTTTCCCCCCCATAAATTAACTGGAAGCTTTTAAGTAACGTGTTCAACTCTACAAGTTCTGCATCAGACATTTTCTTTATTATTATTTTATTTATATTATTATGTGAGCACCATTTTCCCACCATTAACATGAGCAGTGGCTTTATGTGTAGTACGTGTTTTTTCTTCCTTTCCTGTCCCTGGCGTCTGGAATCAGTGATGTTTGAGTTGCTGCGTGCAGTGGGACGCCTCATTAAAACTCTCATCCTCTCCTTCTCCTTGTGCACTTCTGCTTTACTCTACGTCCAGGTCCACTGATTTTTTTTTTTTGCTCTCTTTTGCCCTTCTGTACTTCATCCCTAACTAAATGCCATTCACTGTAGAGGAGCTGCTGTGTTGTGAGAGGGCCTCGGACCCTGAGACCTAATCCCCTCTGTTGCCAAAAAAATTGAGACGAGGGTGGGAGGCATAAGGTAATTATTCATTGTGAATTACTTTGGTGACAGTAAGCAACAGCCTTAAAACAGCTGTGAAACGAAGAGAAGAAAAATACCACTCAAAGGGAAAAATAATTGTGGTGTGAGTCAGTTAACAAGACAGTGAATGTGTGTGTCGGTGCCTGTGTGTGCGCCCTCCAATTCCCACAGCTCATTTCACCATCATATTGTCATCTGCTATTGTAATATTTTACTTTATAACAATAACTACAATTTTCATATCGCACCGGCTCATGTGGGTGAGTTCTCACTTGAATTTGCTCCCTCAGGAGGGTTGGGGCCTAACCAGCTAACTGCCTACACAATTTAATTGAGCGTGCAATCTCTCCGAAAATAATCTCAGTGCTCTGGCTGCTCTCAGGTGTGAACAAATAGGAGTCACATAGCACAAGTGTGGGCGTTCACATGTTTTTTATTATACTGTATTTTTGTTCTTTCTCCTCAGTCGGAGAGAGAATCATGCGTTTCCTTTGTTTTTTATTTCCATGGAAATGTTCTGAAAATATGTATTTTTATTATTTTCAAACTAAATAGGATGCAATGGAAATTGTCGCAGTATTTATATGTTTCTCATCATTCTGCATTTAATCCTGGATTTACATTTGTGTTGTCGATTGAATTTTTTATTTGTTAATGTTCACTTGTGTTTTTATAATTTATTTATAATTTTACTTGTGTTTATTATCAGGTCGATAAACTCACTAAAATATGCATTAACTTTGATCTCGAAATTGTTGCTTTCACTACTTTTTCCACTGGCCTGCAGCTCTGTATATTTTTGGAAACCTGTGTGACTTGCCAGCGAGACTCTGTGGACTTTCTGTCAATGCGCAATTTATTGTTTTCATCCTCAACAGTTGAGTCTGTCTGATCTCCTCTCTCAAACCAGCATGTCTCTGGCAGAGGGCAAAAGTTAACAAAGGAAAAAAAAACAAATGATTTACTGAGTGACAACAAGAGGTTTATGTGCTGCCCCTCAAGTGCCTGTTTAACCTTAAGTAATTATTTGGCTCCCGCTTTTAATGGAGGCTTGAGCAAGTGAGATAAATCAGCTCTCACTCCAGAGATCGGCCACTAAAGGATTTGCTACTGAGACACACGTTGTCAGAGCGCCTGCTGATGGTCCTTCTTAGAGAGGGAGAACATGCAGTCAAACAATTTCACAAATGTGACATAATATATACGCAAGCAAATACTTTTTTCCTCTAACACACACACACCCACGCACAAACACACAATTATGGTGAGTTGTCATAGTTACATGTTTTAAGATGGCCATGTTAAATGAATCAGTGATTGATTTATTGGGCTTTATCTATTATTTATTTATATATATATAAAAAAAAATTTATATATATATATATATATATATAATTTATTTATTTATTTATTTATTTATTATATGAATTTATTTTATAGATCCAAGTGCATGATCCAAAGTGCATGGTGCAGTTGACATTTTCACCATAGGCTTTAAAATGTTTGTGTGTTTTGGGAGCTGCTTGCAATAAATCAGTGACTGTTTTTTCTTTTCTTCTCTGTTTTAGGATAGCGACGGACCAGGGTTGTACCTAACCAAACTGCAGCAAACCTGGATGGGTCGAGAACATCCAACCAGATCGACCCATCCAACACCATCGAGATCATCCAAACCCTGGGTCCTCAGGTAGGTGTGTAATCTTTTCTTACTTAAACTGTGTTAGATGGGAAAATGACAACCGAGTACGTCACAAACTAGCAGACGCTTGTTTATAGTGTGTTCCATTGTGTTGCTCACCAAGCAAAATACTCGATATGCACGGCATAGAAGCTTTTCTGAATCTGTAGTTGGTTAAAGTGCAGTGGTCAGAGCATTAAAAGGGCCACATGCACAAAGGCAGAGTCGCTCTGAGTGATTCTCATTCATGTTCAAGTACCCCAGTCGTTCACTGTTCAGCCTTGTCATTTGTTCTGGAAAGGGATCATCTTAAAAGGGCATCCAGTTTTGATCGCTCTTGTGTGCCTCAATTTACACTTCAAACAATGAAATTAAATACATCTTTAGTTCAGAAAATAAAAATAAATCATATTGACTGATAAAGATCTTTCTTTCGTGAATATGTCATGTTTGAAAAGCCCCACACCTTTTTGCTATGCAAGCATCAGGTCAAATCTGCTTGTGCAAACAGAAAAATAAATGACATTAGACAGAACCTGAAGCCACTGCTATGTGGCTGCCATCCCCCAAGCTACAGCGCCACCAGTTGGATGGTTTATTTGTGTTACAGATGGATAAACCCTCTTAATCGCAATGGTTCTGCTGACTGTACTTTATTACCACCTTCAAATCACTAATAACACAACATTGATTTACAGTGATTAGCACATCCGTTGGATGTGATTTCCCCGTGGATTCAGTGTCCCATGCACGCAGAGTGATGTAAGAAACTATTGGTAGATCCTCTTGCATTTTAGAAACCTTTTTTTATCAGTAAACTAATTCGTCCTGATTTAATTATTCAAGGCTGTGGTGTTTTTGGGCATCTCCATGTGTTTAGTAATTTGTGCGTCTGCGCACACATGTGCACCGCTGCTGTAGCACTCTCCCTCTAAATCAAATGTGGCTGCATTAAAGCCTGGGCAGAGTGGAATATGGCAGTAGAGGCAACTATGATGGCTTTTTCAACTGAGAGATGTGGTAATATTGGCTGTGTAATGAAAATGTTAGGAGTGTAGATGAAGTTGGTGTCCAAAGGGGCACGAATGCTGTGCTACACACTAGACTGATTTTCTGTTTTCTGTAGCAAAAATGCCCCCCCCCCCACCACACACAGACACACACACACAAAAAAAAGCCTCAGTAAAGCAAAGTAATGTGGACCCACAAATCTTGCTCCTTGTGAATTCTCTGAGTTATTTTTTTTTCTCCCAGAAAAACCCTGGATATATTTTTGAGCCCTCTGCATTGGCAAACATTCTGCATTGGCACTCTGGCCCCATTTACAGCTATAAATGCATTATGTGGTCTGAATGGGGACAGACCCTGTCCACACTTTAGCTGCTGAATTTCATTTATTTCTCTTTGGACTTGCATATCGCGTTGTAAATGTCCACTTTTCATTTTTGAGGCATGTGAAGCAATCGATGTAATCAATCAAATAGTATACGGAGTGAATAGTTTCATTCAGGTGCAGTTTGTGATGCTTAATAATTATAGAAGATTAATATGATTTTTACACATAGTACATTTCAGAGTTGTGTACCTTTTCCCCAGCTGCAGTGTATAATAACGTTTTCCCCCCCATGAATGTCCATTTAGTGGAACACACATTAATCCTGATATTAAACTGGAATTAGCAATAGTGGCGTGAGCACATCTGTCCGGCAACCTTACCAGCAGGTGCGCTAAACTGTGCTGCTCCTTTTTATCTCCAATTCATTCCAGTGTGTCGTACAGTGTGTGCAGCACGCGTGGGCTCCTGCGGGGCCTGGTGGTGGCATATTGATTGTGGTGGTGGTGGTGGTGGTGGTTGATCATGATGATGGCGGCGGGATAAGGCTGATGTGGATGAGGTGGCTTGCCTCAGGCAGTAGTAATCAGTGATGTCCTCCGAGCCCCCCTGGTTCGCTCTCCTTTGATCAGGGTACTCGGAGGGATCTGAGCAGTCTGTGTGTGTGTGTGTGCCTGTGTGTGTCTGTGTGTGTGTCTTTGTGTCGAGGGTTGTGATATAAAGATCCAATCACAGAGTGGTACACACCAGTAGCCCAAGGCGAGAGGCGAGATATGAAGGAGGTAGCTCACACGGGCTCATTGCTCCACCGTCTGACTGACAGCAGACGGAGGGAGACTGAGCAGTCGTGTTACACCATCAGAGGAGGTTGGGGACCCCCACCCGCACACATCTTCTGTCCCCCTCTAAATCGCTTCATCTTCTGTTTGACTGAAGCACTAATTCTGTTTAGAGTGGCCTCATTTTACATTGTCTGTGACGTGTGAGCCCAGCAACAGAAGGATTTTCTCTTTCCGTTGCTGAGGAAAATCAACCCTGTGAACTGTTTGAGCTTTTTATTTCAACTATTCAATGGGATAGAGTACTTTCATTAATACCCCCCCCCCCCCCGCCCCCGTTTGCAAAGAAGTTAAAAGCACAACTTATGTGGAATCTTATTTCGGAGCACCCCTATAAAGTAAAACTTTTATCTTACCTTTAAGACAGAAATAAAAACTGGAAAGTAAAATGAGATTGTCTCCCGCAGTGTTTCCCATTACCCTGTAATATACTATTTTATTTCCAGAACTATATTGAAGTTTCTGTTTGCCTGATAATGAGGATCAGGGTTTTTTTTTTTCCCCACATGAAAATGAGGGCGATGGTTCATGTATCCTAATCACACTTTATATTTGGTGTTGGCACTGACCTAGGGGCAGGAAGGTAATTAGGTGGGCCCACTTGACGATAATTATGTGAAGATGTTCAATTTGCAATTATGTAATTAAATGGCTGCAGAATTTAGTCTGCATTCAGTCCTTTCCCCCAATGGCCTGCTTACGGCCACTTTTGCCTGCAAAATTCATATTTTATTTGAAGACACAACACAATATCTATTTTATAAAGTAACAACTATTTTATGTCGGTAAAGGTTTCCTTTTTTCAAACAAGTGCCTGTTTAAATATGGATGATAATCCCACAAAGCCAGCAGTAACATGATTACTTTTTATTTATTTATTTACGTATAGCTTGTCCTCAAAATAGTAATAATCTATATTATTCTTTGAACCATACCTGATATTATTAAAGGGATGAGATGTGGTGTTGAGTTAGAAAACCCATAATGCAATTACTTTCTTGAATGTGAAAGAAACAATAGCCACTTGTTTGAACCGCCTTAATATAGCTGAGTGCCTCGGTGTATTTCCCTGTGCAGTGTGACAATTAGGATGGAGCCCAACCACACCTGCATTTTACGGCAATTGCAGTTGTAAAAATCCACTGTATGCAGCGCCGAATAGAAAAATGTTTCCCCATGAAGACATTTTGTCCAGTGCTGGAGCGTCACTGAATTTGACAGGGGCGGCTGCCTTATATTTCTGTGTGCATGGATAAAAAAAAAACTCTTGCGTTACTCTATCACACACAGAATTTTACGAGTTTAGAATAACCCTGGTACGAAGTGGATTTTAAGACTAAGGGACACTTTTTACCTTCAATGTCATTTTTATCTGATGAGAAATGAGAGGCCTTCATGAAAAATAATTTCATGTATTTTTATTATTATTACATTGCATATTTTTAGAAACTTGGTCTTAGTATGCTTGCGGGGCCCTTTGAAACAAGGGGCTAACGAGACTTCCTCAGGTTCTGCTTTTCATTGTAGATAATTAACCATGTTGACAAGTTCCAAGCTTGAGGCTCCAAGACGAATTTAAATATGTATTTTTTGTATACTCATTATTCTCAGGTAGCTCATTATTCCCACTAGATGTTTTAAAAACCTTGTCTTTTCTACCCTGGAGGAGTGATACCCAGGCAGGTTTTACAGGACGCCTCGAGAACAGAATTAAATCACTGAGGGGGAGGGCCAAGCTGAGTGAGATTTTGTGTTTTTAGAAATGAGTCCGTGCCATTTGTCCCCGTCACTCGGCCCCCCGCCATATTCCCTTTCACCTACTCCATCCTCCCTACCGCTGCCTCTTTCACACTTCCTGTAACTCAGTGCCTGCTTCTCCATCTCATCAAATAACAGAGAGAAGCTGCCTCCTCTTGAGAAAAGACATTTCCTCTGTGAATGTTGCCGTGGCTTGCAGCCTTTTCTTTCTCACACCATTTCACTCACAAGTGTTTTTTTGTTTTTTTTTCCTTATTCTTCTCCCTCTCATCTCCCGGGAGGGAAGACATTGGGAGGAGACCGTAGAACAGGCCAGTCAGCGGGTAGAAAAGACTCGGGCATGTTCTTCTCAATGTGGCGACCATTTCTGGAGTGCTTAGTTGTATTATCCTCTCTGCCTGACCCCACAACCTCTCCACACAGTGTCCCCTGTGATGTGGCAATACCGAGTGATATCAGCAGGCGGGCTCCACTTATTTACACACAAAAAAAAACATCAATAGGCCATAAGCAGCAATCACAAATGTATAACCATCCATCTCTTATCTATACTGCTTGTCCTTTAAGGGTTGTTTGGGGGACGCTGGAGCTTCTCTCTTTGTTTATCTATTTGATATTTTGTTCCCATGGTAGTGTTTACAGTCCAGCCTCCTCTTTTGTGGTAATTAAATAAATAAAATGTGTGACACGCCGCTTGTGTGTAGGTGTGTTTATTTGCGTAAATGAGATAGGTGGGACGGAGAGAGAGAGAGAGAGAGAGCCCTATCAAGAGGGCCAGCTGCTTCCAGTATTTTAAGTTTTAAGGATATAAGGGTCTCAGAGTTGTTGCCTGAGAAGAGAGAGTTTCTTTTATTATAAGTGAAGTTGGGGGCCAGACCAGGTCGTCTCACACACGGACACACAGTCATTGTTATACAAAATCCCCAGAGAGGCTCCCATCTTGTGTCCCCTCGATGAGCTTGCCTAATCAAAACAGACAATGGACGATGGCAACATTATCATAATATGAACAAATGGTGATTGCTGATGTGAAACACTGCGGCGCTGTGATTACTGATTAATGCTCGGTGAGCTTGTGGTGTGTTTACTGGAATTGGATCTGCCCACCCGCCTCTTTCATCCTTCCCATCATCCTAAAGCAGCGGTGGAAGAACTTGCTTGTTGTTTTTCCGCTTTAATGACATGACAATGCCAAACAAACAGCTGACAGGAAGGAGAGAATCAGGTGAACCCTCTCCTTCCACCGTTTCCACCCTCTTTGATGATGATGATGATGATGATTTCCCTCCTGAGGGGAGAGGAAGACGGAGTCATACGAGGACACATATTTGTTGTGTGCAGGTTGTGCAATATCCCACTAATTCATTACCATTAACCGGAGTTAATTGCCTGTGCAAACAATTTACTCTGTGAATTGATTTTTTTTAAACGGCCGAGAAAAGAGAGAGCCAATCAAGATTGCGGTTTATTCTGGAGCTTCTAAGCGGCGATTAATGTGTTCTTACATCAACAGTGATTTGTCCAGAGCTGTTGGCCTCTGGTGGAGTTAACTTCAATTTACATGTAACCACAACCGTTTCTTTATACTCACCCAAACATTCCTAGAATGTTATATTTTGTCTCCTTTAATTATGTGGATGATGCCTCAGAGCTTGAGGCCTTATTCATGCCGTTCACATCTGACTGCCGATTGTTAACCTCACCATAGATGCATGAATACCCAGGATATGTAGAAATCTTGTCACAGAGCCATTTAACAATTATAATAACCAGCACCACGTTTATGGCTGTGCGTGTGTGTGTGTGTGTGTGTGTGTGTGTGTGTGGTGGTGGTGGTGTTGGTTTTTGAGGTGGGGTTCAAGGAGCTTCGTAGCGCGCTCCAGCATGTTGTTGTTGAGCAGAGGAGACAGGTTTGAGCCCGCGGTGGTGCGGGCTAGATGGATGTCGGCAGCGTGGGTTAAAATGTGTTTCTGCCCGCTGTCCTTGGGTGATTTCCACAGAGCACTGAGCAGAGCACACACTCCTGGCCAGGGGGCACCATTACTGCTGCCGTGTGCAGGAGAGCCCTGGCAAATGTACCTGGATATGATCCACGCACACAGCACGGCTTCCACTCCCTCTGCGTCTCGTTTCGGCCGAAGTTTGTCTGAAAATGTGTCGTTAAAACAACACAACACACACAGCTCGGCAAACAAGCATGGCACAAGGAGGACGCACGTGCTTCCTCACTCCATATTCATTTGACGCGGCGGCCTGAAGGCACATGATGCAGTATTTCATGCATCTTATTGAACTCACTATTATCGATTTGACACCTGTTGTGTGTGGGTGCGTGTGCGTGTTTGTTTGTGTGTGTGTGTGTATATGAGCGTCGCCTCTCCATATATATTTTGAAATATTCACTAAATGGCCAATAGTTAACCTCTTAATGGCAGTACAATTTCATCATAATTCAGAAGAATGTCACACACAGTGGCTAGTGAAAGAAAAGAGCCCAAAGCAGCAGAGTTTCAGCCACTGAAAGAGAAAAGACGGTGTGTGTTTTTGTTCATTAGTACACTAAGAAAGCGAACCTGATAGCATTTTGAGGCAGTAGTCTGCCCGTCCCGTTCCACATGGCAATGGCCAGCGCTGCACTCCCTTCCATCTGGAGCTGGGGAGGAGGCGTGAAGGCATGGGGCTGCGGGAGGGACCAATAATCACGGTGAAATAAGGGCTGGCTGTCCGGTTGAGGCTGTACGCCCGGAGGCAGGAGCAGATAGGATGGATCAGGGCCAGCGTGAACTCGACTTTGGACGACACCTCTCAGCAGAGGCAGGAGACTGAAGACACCCCCGAGGTGCTAGACTGAGTGCTGTGGGCCACCACACCACTCACTGCCTCGTGTTCCAGTGGCTCTGGTGTCTCACACACACACAGAGTGATGGACTCATTAGTTGTTATTTATTTACATTTCACATATCTGCGGTATTTCATTGTAATAATATGCATTAATGATATCAATGTCATTTCTACACTTAAACAAAAATAGCATGCTTACTGATAACTTCATTTTCCTTTATTTGCTAAGGCAAACATTATCATGTGCTATTTTCTTTTTTTTTGTGTTTCAGGTGTAGTAATTGATAGTTAAGCGTGATCCCAAAGGAGACGTATGCTTGAAGTAATGCTGCTCCGCTTTGTTAGGATAGTAACTAAACCTGCATTGAATCTCAGATGCCCAGCTGTGTTTTAGCCACTTAGTTAGAGGTGTACAGACTCACTGATCCACACTTTTAAAAGAATGGATGGGGAGTATTAAGTGCAATGGGAAGCCATGAGCGCCTTACACGCAGAGAGTGGCCGGGAGGGAAGCTCTATTTAATGAAGCATGGGGCCGTTTCCTGGTCTAGCCAATGGACATAAAAGATTGATGCCACCTACTTTAGCGAACTTTGTATTTTGACCAGGTGTGTGGTGTTTAGGCTGTGTGGACTTCCTGTGGAGCTGGTGAGGTTCTGAGTTTTGTCTCAGTTTCCCAGCCAGATGTTTTTGCTGAACCTTTCTCTTTTAGTTGTAAAACAAGTAAAAAAGAATGAACAGGACCTTGGTTGGCCTTGGAATGACATTAAATGTAATTCTCATTTGTCTTTCTGCACAGCACACAGCCCCCGTGATGACAGTAATATTCAGAAATTGGTTCCAGAAATGGGAGTGGATGGATTGCCAAATAACTCACATTTTGTGTTGCCTGCCTGGTCACCGTTACAGCCGTCACCCTTGCATTAGTGCAGGTGTGTTAGGGGCCAGAGTGGTTTACACTGCGGTGGAAGGAAATGAGATAAGCTGATCAAATATGTTTCAGGTTCTGGCACAGTTAAAAATGCTTTTTTTAAAAAGTTTTCCTAAATTATAATTTCATAAAAAAGTCGATTTCAATTATTTTTCATTGAGTTATTTATTATTTTATTATTATTATGTCAAGCACACAACTTGTACCCGCTTACAAGTTGATAGTTGGTACAAAAACCTTCTATTAAACTAGAAAGGTAGAATTTTGAATTTTTATTAAATAGCTTTTTTCTTTTTGTCAAGTGGATTTGCTCTTTAAATGTTCAGATGCCGAGCATCAATCAGTAGCTCTACAGCCTGTCACTGGTGACAGTATGGTGAATTGAGTACGTAACCTGCAATGGCCGTATCTGTCCACAGGCCTCATTCTGTGCCACAACGCGTCTCATGTTTGGTCAGGCTGGTTATTAATGGCTCCATGCTGGCAACACCTGTTGCTACAGACATAATGTTTCTAGGTCATCCAGTCATCCATCCATCAATCCATCCATCCATCCATCACCATTCTTGTGAATGCCATATTTCTAGAACACCTTGAGGCAATTTCATTTGGCACATCTGGCACAAATGTGCACGTTGACTTCGGATAAGCTTTAGAGTTTTGTAATTGTATTCTTAAATACGTATACACATACAAGAACTACATTTACTACATAAATTGATTAAATTCACTACTATTTGTTCATCATTCAGAGTAAGAACTTACAGCAACGGTGATGAGTGAGCTGTGTACTGTGTTTATTTATGTATGTATGAGTGAGTCATGGCAACAGGGTTGCTCGTGAGTCAGACACTCTGGCACTATGACAGAATGAGGCCGCCTGCTGTAGAATGACATGCTCGCCATGTACACCTCTCTTTCACACACATGCACACACCATCCTGTCTCCATGACTAAAGAGGACATTACATTGTTTTACGTTCATTACCCTGAGACTTTTTTTTAACCATAATCCCTATTTGAATCACCCTAAACCTACATTTTACAACACCCTAAACTAAAAACATATCTTCATCTCATTAAGATTATTGGGAATTGCCTTTTATATTGTCAATGTTTAACGTGATTAAGGTCCTCACAGACTGAGTTATACCCAGCACACCACACACACACACACACACACACACACACACACACCTCACCGTGTTCCTGAATATGTCAGCATGGATAATGTTGATGCCTTTGGCTGTGAATCACTGTCCCTCTCTGTAACATGGATCAGAGGAGAGAGTGTGCTTTCGAGTACAAAACGGTGACACCGTGTTGTGTGATTCCGAGTCCCAGTAAGAATAGTTTATATGGGCGTCTTTACGACAGTCTGTATCTTCAGACTATGCAATGTCAGATAAGTCATTATTCAAACTAGTATCTATAATGTTTGCTAGAATAAAAGCGAAGTCAAAGATGCCCAGGAAAGGTCACTTTTTACACAAGATTTGGTGTTGTCTAGCTCATGATGCATCATGGGAATGATCGGAGCAGGTGGGATGAGCCTTTCAGAAATGTGTGGACAGTAACTAGTCAAAGTTACTCTGAACATAATTATCTGGTGGCCTGGAGACAAATACCATTCAAATGTTATTTATGTTTTTAAATTAAAATGTTGCATTGTGCAACCAGTTTAAACACTAGTTGAATATGAAACTTGATTTCAGGTTAGGGTTATGGTGTGGAATAGCAACATTCTGTTGCATATAGTATTGTTGGCTTCAGACCCCTGAGTGTTTGGCTTTGCCATGCTATCCACACCCAGGTGTATAAATCCACATTCCCTCCCCCTGGGTGCAGAAAGCATCCGTCATACATCATACATGATGGCTTTATTTTACCCAGCTTCATAAATCTCAACAGGCATACACTGTATAGGCACAATGAGCTCATTAAAACAAATAGAATACATGATTCATATCATTCCTCTATTACTTTGTTATTTAACTCGGTACCATACCGCAGGTGGAGCTATACCGGTATATAAGATATACTGGTCCTTTGTGAAAGGAGCCGATGATGAAAATGATGCCTGTGGACTGAGCGTCTGGCTCACAGCAGAAATAGAACAGAAATGAGCGGGAGAGCGTAACATTTGAAAGGATATCCTAGAAGTGTTGCTGTGCTGTCAGTCATTAGGCGCCAGTGGGGTTTGCTTCAAACCAGCTCCTTTATTTTTTTTATATTTTCTTTTCTTTGAATAGGAGATTTCAATAGAAAGGAACACAATCGCCATTAAGGCGAGTGTCGATAGTTATTGATGTCGCTCGGTGAGGAGTGATTTCTATTAAAGACATAAGTATGGTTCTGAATGACTGAAGTGGTATTACCCTGCTTTTTGGGTTGTCGGATCCAAGATATAAGTGGAACAAAGTGGAATGACAATTTACTACTATATAATACATTGGCTAATATTCTTTGAAATGTTTGGTTTTAGATCAAAACCACTTTATATTTCAAGCACATTTGCTCTCATGTTTTTGGAGATGTGAGGCTCTGCCAGCGGCAGTTTTCTACTGTCAAATTCACATGAGTATTGTTTGACCTACAGTAGGAACAGAGCTTCCTAGTCATAGGAGCCCATCGACTCACCCGGTTGTGTTAGGTTGTGCAGGCTCGGTTTGTTGCACATCAACGCATACAATATTCCTTTGCTTCCAAAGTAAGTCATCTGAAAACGATGAAGAATTAAGTTGCACAACTTTTATTTTTCACCAGTCGAGCAAACTAATGTTAATTTAATTAGCCATTTATGTGCAGCTGGGGAAATCTGAAAGGAGCATTAATCGTTTCATTTGGCAAAATTCACAGTTGCAGATTCTACTGAAATAACGGATGCAAGTGTCTCACAATTACAATTGAGACTTAAAGCTGCATGTGCACCATGTGAAAAATGCAAAGCTGGCCAGGTGAGGTAAAAGTAACCTGCCACGTTTTACAGGCGCCCTGTACTGAAATGTGAAATTTAGCATCACAGGGTGGCTTTGACATTTTCACTGTTAGCAGGCAATTCCTGTAAATCATATAATCGGGCTTGAGCTCTTATGGAATATAAAACATATTGTTTAGTTTGCAGAAAGAATAGTTACATGAAACCAATGTTTTCTTTCATAATGGGGGCACTGTTCCAGGTCTAACAGCCGTTGTTTTGGAGCTTTGTGTGGACCTTGTCGTCCTTGCGGTGTGCTTGTGTGTCTTCCGGCGCTGCTCTTTAGGCCGGGTGGAGCGTTGTTATCAAAGGGCCACTGAGACTCGGCAAAGTTCTGTTGAATAAAACATTTAGCAGCTGATCCCCAGCATATACAACTTTCCACTTGTACTTTCTTCTATCTTTTATATCATTTGTGTGTGTATGTTTGTGCGTGTGCGTGCGTGTGTGTACATTTGAAGTTCCCTTCAGGTCGTTCTAACTCTCTTGTTGGCCTGTGTAGCCCTGCAGCTCTCCCGAATGGAGTCGTGTCCCGATTATTTTTACTCGTAGCATCTCTGCACTTCTGCACACTGTCAGAATGTAATGCATAGACCTTATCTACGACAGATACCTCTCTGCATAGGCACCTAAAAACGGAAATCACAGCTTCTGGCACTGGGGGGGGGGGGGGGGGGGGGGGTGAAGTGAGAGAAGAAAGAGAAGGAGGGTAAGGTGGACGGAAGAAAGAGGAAGACGGGATAAGGTCACATAAAGAGTTGGTAACCGACAGGAAATGTTCCCATATAATTGAGTATTATTCGTTGCCCTTGTCTCTTCAGCTTTGAATTTCAATCCAAAATAGAATTAAACATTGAATAGTAATATGTTAAAGAATTGTGAGGAATTTTAATGGTTTGGGTAAAAAATAAATATGTATATTTTTAAAGCCACATTTAACGTGTCGGTTGTGGGCTACTGTTGAAGCATATAAGCGGAAATTTGCAGACTCCTTGGAATGGACCCTCCCTCTGTAGATGAGATGCTGATTCTAGGCGAATGGAAATCAAGGTATTCCCGGTTTCAGGTGATTCAACCCGATTAAAATCATAATCATGAATGTTATATTAAAAGGTTTGCCAAAAGTTTTCCCTAAATCCTACAGAGAGGTCCTGTCTGTCAAGGACTCAGTTATACTTTTCAATGTCAAATTTTCTGTAAAGTCTAAGATGAAGATATCTTGCTTTTAAGCCAGAAGGAAAAGTTTAATTCTCTGGCTTTAGAATCCCCCAGAAGTCACATTTTTCAGTCGTCCATCAAACTCGTATCTCAAAGAGCAGATATGCATCTGGTTTCATCAGAACAGCTGTCTGCACAGCTCGTGCTCAAAGCGCACAACCGCGTCCTGGAGCATCTTTTTCGTGGTCCCAGGTCTTTTACAAGAACAGTGAGCATCCTCAGCTGTGTAGATATCGCAGCTCGAGTCCTTGTATTTAATAGTGATACGGTACCCAGAGTAACTGAAAACTCATTTTCCTTTATATGAGACCAACCATTGTCGGAGCAATTAACTCGCGGAAGGAACAGTGTAAAGATTACAGAGGGAGATGATGGATAAAACCATAAAAATGTAGTTTATTCAATTTAAAAGTTGGACTCGTGAATTGTCCTAAGTGTGGGGCAAACCTTCGTTTCATTTCTTCTTTTTTTTAGAGGTCTTCAAATCAGACACCATGTTATTAAAATGCTGATTTCACACTCTAGTGTGTCTAGCTTGCTCAACCCACAATGTACAATTGATAATTGTAGACCAGACTAACCGGATTAAAACTCTTTTTGTTTAAGCTTGACATACTTGTATTAAATCCACGTTCTTGCATAATATCAAAGCATCATCCAGGTGCGTTATTCTGTGCACATTATCTTCTCTCTGAAACACACACGCGCATTGTGTGACAGAGACGCACACAGGGACACACACTCCTCGCACTGCCAGGCCTCATCACGGCCCTGTGTGGCGACTGCTGCCCGAGGACATGCCCACATGCACTCCTCAGATATTTTGGATAATTGAACAAATTATGCATGCCGGACTGTCATGTTCTTGGGGCAAGTGTGGCTCCTAGCATGGAGTACGTGCCCTTATGGCTCTTATTAATTGTGAAAGTTGTTGTTTTCCAGCTCTGTTTTTGCTGTGCAGGCATCGTTAGTCACCAGGCAGACCTGCCGTAGGCTACATTTGCTACTAGTCAGCATACCAGCCATAGGGGTAAAAAAAGAATAAAGATAGCAGTAAAAGTGAATGTGGGTGAATGTGCATGAGTAGGAACACATTTGTCTGTGTGTGTGTGTGTGTGTGTGTGTGTGTGCGCGCTCATGTCTCTGCTGTAAACCTGTCAATGAAGTTGAAGGTAGTTTAAAATGAGTGTTTTAGCTGTTGTCCCAATGTCAAAGGTCAGCCCGAGGTTCAGTCTAAGAGTGAGTGAGTTTGATCCGCCTTTCTATGTGTCCTAGGTAAGGTGCTGAATACTTTGTTAGCGTTTTTTTAAGTTTTATATAATCCTTGCAAAAATGATGGAAATCTGTGAGTCATGCTTTATAGTGTTTTATGTAACCTATACTCCAAGGTTCTTCTGAGCTACATCTAAATACAGTATGTGCACTGGACATGTAGCTAACTATTTTTGGAGAAGAGAAACACTCTTTTTTTGGGGGGCAGTAATCCCCCCAAAAAAGTAAAAAAGAAAACACTGCAACAATTGTGTAACAACGTGGTACAATGCAAAGGACTCTGTACAAAATAAAAAAGTAATGGGCACCATTAGGTATGGGCAGTGGCTAGGAAGCGTTTATTGAACTTTAAAAATTCATACCGAACCACAGGGGCACCACATAGGGACTGCATTATTTAATATGTCTTAGTGGCTGAACAGAGCTCCACTAAGTAAAGAACAAATTTGATGGCTATCCTCTCACCATAAGTCTGTGTTTAAATTAGAAAACATTTAATTGAGTTACCTCGAGTGCTGTGAAAGGGTATGGGGGACAGAAAGGGATGTATATAGGGGCCTTAGAGGTATATTGGATCGGGATTGATTCCAGGAGCTTGGACTTTCTTGCCCAGATTCTGTCCATTTCTTTTTTTTTGGCCCAGGAGGCAGCAAAATCTCATTCAGCTTAATTGATAAATGCCAGATCATTGCAGCTTTATCGCAATTTAAACAAGCTTTTAGTACGAATAGAGATAAACAAAATAGAACACAGGGTCCAGTGATGGATAAGTGGGACTTACATGCTGCCCCCTGATTTGTGAGTGGATATTAAACAGTTTGGATTCAACAGTTGCTGCCAACTTTTTGCTGCTAACTTTTCCTTGACTTTTTTTTTTTTTTTTTTTGTGTGTGTGTGTATTGCGGTCTGTTTTAAAGGGAGTCTGTGAGTTAGGGTGAGCAGCACCGCAGCCACCAAGGGCATGTCTGTCAAAATGTGGGTTTTAATCATATATACAGATATTAAAAGAAAGTATAGCAACTGAAAAAACAAATTGAATGTTGTGGTTGTTATTGTTTTAATATGGCCATGTCTCATGGGACATAATGGGTAACAATAAAATCCCCAGTTCTGCTCCCATGTGCCTTTCCTTCCACTGCCCCGATGCCTGTGGGACATATATAGCACTCCTTCAGATTGCTGTGCAGCTCCCTGCCTTGAAAAAAAGTTGCCTCGTTGGGCTTTATCTGGCATGGAACAATCTCTGTGGTTTTGAAATTGATTACGGGCCTGCTTAGCTCACAGGTGCATTTAGCACTATGAATCACAGGGCATGAGGATGAAACTTTCCAAATTATAGCCTGAAAAGTTTGTCACAGCCGGTACCTTGACAAACCTTCTGAAAGTGTCGACCCGCGGACAGCGGAAGAAAAGGAGAAATCAAGGCTACGCTGGTACCCAGTCAAACATCTAGCAACAAGCCTCGGTGATGAAGTAAACACAAAGTGCATTTTGTCTCAAGAGAGGGAAAAATAACAAAGCACTTTTTTCCACTTCTTTGCCACTTCACCAGTTACAGTCACCATAGGCACACGAAGCTTTCAGACACGGTGTTCAAGGCGCCAGACTTTAAAACCCTAAAAGGTTCCATAAGAAAAAAAACAAAAAAACCCAAGAGGGGTAGTGTGCCAAAGCACTCGATCATCACTTAAGACCATTAGATAAGACGCCATTAGATGATGGATTCCAACTTTCCATTTCAAGCCTCGCTGTTTCGATGGCTGGCCACCAGAACGTAGTGCAGACGGTATTGAAGTAGTGGACGGCAGATTTGATCACTTGATAACACATCCACGATTTACAACGGGAGAGCACGGGGCTGAATGTTTGCAGACATTTTTATGACGCACCTATAAAGACGACATGCAAATATCGCTAATCTGCTCAAGGGATTGTGTTTGTGCTCTCACCGCAACAGGAATTCACTAACGCGAGACAAGCAATTTAAATAAAAACATAAACTTGTCGGTGACCTTCGACCCTCTATCATTGCTACATAAGAAGTTACTTTGTAAGCATACTAACTCAAGATGCCAAGGGAGATATTGTTTTTTTGTTTTTTTTCCTGCGCGTGCTCACTGGATGCCGATCTCTCGCTCTACGTCCTCTTTTCTATATTGTGAAGACAGAGCGAGCATTTTTCCCCTAAGGAAAATCATACGAAGCCAGGGCTGATTGTGCTATTCACCGGAGCCGTTATTATAATCAGTTCATGGCTGGCATTGCAGACAAATTACCAGTACGCCGTCTCAAAGAGAAGGAGAGAGAGAGAGAGAGAGAGAGAGAGAGAGAGAACCCAAAGAAAAGAAAACCCAAAGAGATGATATCATCGCAAATCCTGCTGCGCCTCTATTGAGAACTTTTAATTTCTTCTAGATTTCAAAAACCATTGTTTGTCATCAGAAGTAGAGAAATGCATTCGGATTCTGTGCGATACCCGTTGCATATACTGTATGTAGATATGAAAAAGTGATTTTCTTTTTTTTTTGACACGATGCTTTATCATATCACAGTTAGCAGTTTTGGCTGATACAGGCGGAGCTGGACAACCTCGGTGTGTGGGTGTGAATGGCATGGGAGGGTTGGGGGTGTGAGGGGAGAAATTGGACTGTCTGGCAGTATTATAGCAGCTATCAGGCGTTGCTGCTGCCTCGGTACTCATAATCGGAGCTGGGCAGGAAAATGGACTGCTGAAAAGATGATTTCAAATTTTCCCTCCAGTGAAAATGCCCTGTCAGAGCCGAAAAGATTCGATTCTGGTGGTGGCTCGTGGCCTCGCATTTTTTTTTTTTTTTTCTTCTTCCTCGTGGAAATGATCCACTTGTAATGGGGTGGCTGACCTTTGACAGGGTAAGGATCCGTCGTTCATTTACGCTAATGGCAGAGAGGGACCATCTGCCCCTAAACCACAGATATAGTGTGAGCAGAGAGAGAGAGAGAGAGAGAGGGAAATCATTACCTCGTTTCACATTAACCACTGTAAGGGGATATTGTCATTAATTCAAATTTGCTTTACCAATTGGAAACAGGGATTTGCGTCAGGGCGCGGTGAAAATGAGGAACAGGTCTGCCTGGCACCATGAAATCACAGCGGTGGAAGGCCTCAGGGCTGTTTGGTTATTTTAATCATCGACCTGCACGCCCAAGAAAGCAGCCACGTGTGTTTATGCTAATGCATACAACATATAGCAAAGGGAGGTCTGCTTTTCCACTAATAAACCCTGACACCAGTTTGAACGGATGGGGCGAGCATCGTTCTCCATGCCTAACTGAGTAAATCTGAATCAATGAGCGCCGCGTGGGCTTCATCCAAATCAAATCTGGGCTTGATTACACGCCGACGCATTCGGTAGGGGGAGCCACTTTGCTTCAACTAGCTTTGTCACTCGTCCTCGAACACCTGACTAAGCCAGTTAAGAGGCCTGTCTATGGATATTGAATCTGGCCGGAGGGGGTGGGGGGGGGGGTAAATGGACGTCAGAACAAGAATGTTTCTGAGTGGACCTAATTTCCCCGGATGACAGTGTTGGTTTTCCACCCTTAGTGGACAGTGCCGTTTTGGACAAGGGGGAGACTACCTGCCACGGGACATCGCGGTTAATAACGCGCTGGCATCGCACCAACTCAAAGCAGATCTGACAGCGAGGGCAGCGGGAGCCATGACTGCTTGTCTGCAGGATTTATGGAATATTTACAAAAATCTGATGGGCGCTCATTGCTGCAAAATCCTGTCCGTCAGAGAAACGGGCCCCCAAATCAAATGTTGCGTGCTGATGAAAGAGGAAAAATTGAATATGTCCACTGGAAAAAAAAAAACAAAAAAACCCAAATATCAACAAAGGGCAGATGTCCGAGTTGTCAATTTAAATCAGGCTTGTTTAAAACACAACCAGCTCACAGGGAGTTGCATAATTCGCTGCGTTCGTTAGTTTGTATGTCACGCATCTAAATCAGCAGCGCTCCTAATAACTTTCATGGAAGGAGATTAAAATTGATATCGCACAACTGATCTGAGGATATATTGAAATTTGGGTTTCACGTGACTATCACCACAGTTACCACTGAGCAGTCTATTTTTCTTAAAAATATCCAATATGTCGAATGTAATATCTACAGGGCAACAAATGTGGTATTTTTAATTTCATATAGTCTTGATTACTATTTTGTTTGGTTGATGATTAGTTCTAAAAGCAGTATCACAAATCACAATTTCATGAAAAGACCAAAGTCAGCACCGTGTTTCTTTAGTAGTTTCTGATTTGTCATCCTAATCTGGGGTTCTTTACTTAAGGACTCTTTATTTCAATGCAATATGTAAATCTTAAAAAAAAGAGATCTGCTTACACCAAAATCTAAATAACACAAACTAAGTAAATCATTTCTTACATCAGTGTATAATGGTTTTATTGGAGACTACTTTCAGTGGCACTTCATTTAACCTTTTTTTCACAGCCTCAGGATTGTGGATGTGGAATCGATATTATTTGGATGAGTCATGCTCTAAACAAAAACAACTTCTTTAATTTTTACACGGTGTGTAAAAGTCTACAAAATGTGATTTGAATGACACACACTATAGTCCATGCGGGTAATGTCCTGTACAGTGACACGATGATTTAGATCAAGTCATTTTGCGGGAAGCAATTTCCCAAATGCCGAGATTGTTTTCACCGTTATTTTTTTTTTATATATATATTTTGTTATAATTTGATGTATTGGTGAACAAAGGACATTTTTTCACCTTGGGTAGACAAAGTCGTTTCCTCTTCTCAAGCCAGTGCCTTGCAGTCTCCAAAGTCATCCCGCAAGCTATTGCCATCCCCTCTCTCTCTCTCTCTCTCTCTCTCTCGCTCTCTCTCTCTTTCCTCCTCACTCCTCTGCTTCAATTTCTGTTCACATCTCAGCCTCCTCCTTCTGCAGTCTCACTTGCAGTAAATACACTACAGTATGATGAAGACATTATGATCCAGGCAGTGTCTATATGTCCATTAATAACCTCCTAGTCCTCAGAGGGGCTGCTGGATGTCATTAATGGCTCCTCTGAGCCCCTGACTGACACATGCTGGGGACCAGGAATGACACAGGCCCCCCTCCCCCCCAAAAAAAAGAAAATCTCTGAGCCGCACACTGTATCACACACGTCTATATTGAACACTCCGATGTGCCACTGCACCACTGAATGGGCAATGACAAATGGTCATTCATTGTTCTTCCACTCGTCAGTCCCATCATTAAAGGTCAGGGGAGCTTTACCTTCGGTGACGGACTAACTCACACTTTAGTTTTACATCATTCAATATCTCCTAAACTTAAAGTATTTTGTGCCTTTGCTTTGTGCAGAGCTGATTTCGTCATCGCTCCCTCTCCCTCTTTGTTGGTCCAAAAAATCCATTCAGCTTTTACCCGCCTTGGCAGGCTGCGTAACATCTGTCGTTTCTGCTAACCTCAACAAATAAAAGCATTTAAGACATAAATCTAATTACGTTGTGCTTAAAATGAATTACAAGTTAGTGACTTAACTACTGTTAAAAAAAACAAAAAAGCTCATGTTTTGCAATTTCTGCCCGATGTCGTGGCTAATTCTAGATTCGGGGAATGGCCTCGGCGCAGATGTCGCATTCATCATCGACTGTTATTTTATTGAAGAGGTTTGAACTATGAGCACTCAGCAGAGTGTCGCCCTGCATTTGTGGCATAAACAATGGCAAGAAAGTTTCATTTTATTCAAAATAAAACTTTCTTGGTCCACTTGAATACATGAATATTATAAGACACGCAATTTAATTGTTCTTAAAAAAAAAATATTTTGCGACATTTACCCCATACGGGAAAGTAAGAGGACAAAAAAATGTGGATCCTGGCCGTGAAGATTTAGGAAAAACAAGCGCACACGTGTGTAGCAGCACAATGAAGTGTTAAGTGCCGTACAGTCCACTGTAAGAAAACGGGAGAGGCTGCTTACATGCCATTCTCAATGAGAGCTAATCATTATGCGGAAGCAGAAGGATTTAATTACAGTGTGTGCTCATTAGGCGACCAATTCTGCCGTAGTCCACGCACAAAGTGACCAGGTGTGGTTTTGATAAAGTATTCGTGAGGAAGGGGGTGCTAATCAGTGTGCTAATCATACTTATTTACAGTAACTCCTGGCTTAATTTATCTTGAGTGGCTCTGATCAAAAGGGATTGTGGGTGGGCTGAGCCGAAGAGTGCTTTCGTGTGCGTGATGTGGTGACGAAGAAGATGATGGCACAAGAAGGTTCTCGAGCTCCTGAAATTGGGATTGTCATCAAAGAGATGATGTCTATGCCTTCTAAATACAATCTCTAAACATGGATCAGATATCCACCAAGTACACGCACTTGTGAAAATGCTCTTGTATGGACTTTTAAATATGGGAAACAACAACAGACATAATGGACATGGTTCGTTTAGGTGAAAGAGACAATGACTGCTAGTTCAAGTTTAAAATCAGTACCTCGTTAAGGTGTGAAGACCTGGCATTTGATTAAATGAGTGCATTTAAGGTTGTGGAACAGTGAGCTAAATCATTATTTACTGGTTAAGTATAGCTATATTTTACAAATTCTTATCTTCACATGTTATTTATCTTTTTAAGTGTAAACATTCTCGTCAAAATTGGGACTCATACGTATAAAGGAGCAGCTCCGTCCTCCTTTCCTTACGTGGACAAGCAGCAGCTGCTGATAACGACACTTCCTTATTTATCCCTCTTTTCTTTTCTTTTTTTGTGTCTCTGATGATCTCATAAAGACGCCATAAGGGCGGTTTAACAGACCTGTCTCATGCGGAGCAGTGGCCGTGGTACTTTGGGGGCAATTTGTTAAGCGTTATCTGACAATGAAACCGGGAAGTGGTTTGTCTAGGACTTCTTTTCATCCTGTGAGTCAGTGTCTTTCTTCCCCCGAATGTTCTCTCCGCACGTCCGTCGCCATTCGCCGTCGGTGTTTATGAGGGCGGACGTTTCCAAACTGCATCTTTATTCATCGGGGTTGCAGAGCGCGAAACGCAGGATGAGCAAGTTGACCTCGCTTTGAATAATGCCACATTTGCATGTGAAAGGGAGTTCTGTGGAGTTCAAGTGGAGATAAGGAGAGAATAGGAAGTGTTCCTCAGTCTCCGCCCACCACCGCGCCTGCAGCCATCTGATCTCATGGCTCGCTTCATTTTGGCCTGTGTTAGAGTTTTGTTGTCTTCCTGGCATGCGTGTGCACGGTGACAACGCACACACACACGGGCTGCAAACGTTTCCTTCATTGGGACCTCTGGTGATCAAACGCACATACAGAATACACACGCACGCACGCACAATCGCTCAATCCTATCCTGCTTCATCTCCAGCTAAGCTCTCGAACTCGCTAATAAGCACTCAAGAGTTCAACAGAGATTTGAACTGCGCTGTGCAGTGTGTTGTACAGTCACGAGGGGATAGTGGTGGAGGGGAATGAGAGAATGGGGAAAAGAAGGAGGGTGGTGGGGGGGACGCCGTAGTGTCCTGGCAGGAGATCTGAATTCACTGCTCGCATCATCCATCCGTGGTTTGTGCTTAATTGTTCTCATTCTTCATGTGGGAGACAGTGTCTGTGTGTGTGTGTGTGTGTGTGTGTGTCTTTGTTTGGGTCCATACCGCAGATTTCCTGTATCACCGTAATTAATATAAACATGTAGAGCTACAATTAAATACAGATTGTCAACTGAGAATAGTTCTGTTTAGAAATGACTGGATAAGGAAAAAATAAAAAATAAAAATAAGTCTTTTCACACATTGCCCAAAGGGGCCTTCCTCAAAATTGCTTGTGATGTCGGCGCAACAGGCCAAAAAAAAATCCAAAAGGAATTCGATTTACAGCTCGGGTTAATAACAGAGTGAGGCAACAAATACCCACAATTCAAGATATAGCAACTTGCAAATGTTTGTCATATTTTGAAATACGAGGCTAATCAGTCGTTTAAAAAAAATGGCCAACTACTCATGTTCTGTCATCCTCTTAATTAACTAATTGTTTCCACTCATGCGCTGCGGTGTGACTTATGTCCAAACTGTGCTCTTCAAAACTGGCTTCGCGGCAAGTTTGTTCCAGGCATCACACGTTGTGTAGCGCTTGCATGTGTGAGGTGTTTTCTGGTGCTTTGCTTGATTTCTCCAGCCTTGAGACACACCTTTGGTCAGGTGCAGTGGGAAGAACCTCATGGTACCGAATAACTTGGTGGTCAGGTTTGTGAAGGTGTGGATGCAAAACAGGCTTTCTCTCAACTTTTTAAGGGCAACCTCTTGGACGCTTCAGTCTTAACTTGTGCTCATTGATCACTTTCAGGCACACGGTTAATTGGAAAGTGAGGCAGCGTTTTAAAGTCTTGATGAATCAATGATGCCGTTTTTTTCCCCCCTCCCTCATACTGGAGTGCTTCATCATTATCTGGATCTGGAGAGTCACACGAGAAGATTGATATCACTCTTTTAGCCGCCTGTTAAATATTCAGCTGCTGCCAGCAAAATTGCCCGTTATCATTTTGGCTTTTTAAGCTGCAACCAGCAAAGTTGTTTGTGCACTTGTAATTTTCCTGTGAGTCCAATTTTAACGATCATCAAGTACTGTTTTTGTCCTGAATACACGCATAGGTAACATTTTGGTGTGTAAAGGCACTTACCAAACAATGCCATATTCAGAATGATGATTAGATTACCAGTGAAAAATACTGGTGGTAGTATTACCAAAATCCTGACACCCTGGCATTTATCTTCCATTTAATGTGTGTAGGATATAAAGGGTTATAACCATGTCACTCACCTCTTTTTAACTCTCTTTTCTCATCACTTCACTTTTTTCTTCAAAGTTTCACCAAGAAGCTCTTAGAGGATGACCTCCAACCCCTTTGCAGAGCACAAATCAAAAGGCACTTGGTATTTCATCTGAGAATCAATGAAGTTTTACGCCCTTGAAGAGCTCTGCACTCGCAACCCGATTACGTCCATTTACCTCGCGTGGAGCTTATCGCGCCATGATCGTACCATGATCTGAAATTTAAAACGGCACGAGCTGAGGAATTTGCCGGGCTCCAACTTTACGACGTGGCATCAACAGCTTTCTGTTCACGAGCCTCGGCTCGTTCCAACTGCACTCTCATTACTCAGGAGCCATCAAATCTTCTGGTCTGCTCTCGCGGCAATCTGTCATTGTTATTCATAAAATGTGTAACTATGAATCGTAGGGGTGCTAAGTGAGTGACAGTTTAATTTTCACCATTTGCATTATGGGCCCTCCCTTCCCCTAAAACGGTAGCCAGGGCACTGTCACCTGCGATCGGTGCTGGTGACATTTTTATGAACACAATATTTCGGGCTTAGGCTAGTCTAGTGAGGATGTATTTATTAAAGCTGCTTATTTATCATTCTGAATTTTTCTTGTATTATTTGGGTAAACACAAGCCGTTACGAGGCATGGACACATATTAATCCAGTAACCTGATGCATGCAAGATATGCAGGTTAGTCACCTTTTGTCCTTTTACTCTCAGCCATCAGCGGTCAGGTTTATTTTTTGACATTGTATGATACCTCTCCGTCCAGTTTCTCCAAATTCTCCTTTTTGGAAACTCGTCTGCCAAAGTGGGGCTGTTGCCATGCCGGTGAGGTCAGACGGAAGTTCAGTCTGTGCTGTCAGGATTGGAATATGACCCAGCTTGAGAAAAATTACAGCTTGACGTGATGTCAGCATCCTGATTTTCCTATCTTAACCTTGACGGTGATCGGAGAGACGATGCTGAGAAGGAGTGGTGGTGCAAAAGGAAACAAACAGGCCACTGTCTCCACATCAATCTCCCGGTGTCCTGCCCTAATTAGTTTGTCTTTATCCCCCACACCTGCTGAAATACAGCCACCCTTATTCTGTGATCACCTCGTTTGTGCAAAACCGCCATTTGCTGTCCATGCACGTAGGGTTGCGATTTTTCCATGCACTTCTGAAATGAAAGTTTTATTGCGAGAGAACGAGGGGGAATGTGGCTTCTCCGAATGAGGTGAACATGTGAAATTGAGCATTTAAGTTGGCGTAGAATCCTGGGATTTTACCGCTACAGCACTTCCAGCCTATTCATTCTATTTCAGTCAGATCAGTGGAAAAGTGGATTCTGGTATTTGGTATTGTCTTATATTTCAATTATTTTACGTTCTAATGTCTTGATTTTATTGTTTGCTTTACTTCGGCGTCTGCATTTGTATTTGATGCATGGCGAGGTGTGGGATAGGTTGGCATAATTATCACTTCATACCTTCGAACCCCTTCCGTTTATATTGACATGTGTTTTCAGTCAAATCGTATTAGATCTGTTACTCTATTACACCTCCTCTTCTCTCTACTGCTGCTTCTCAGTAATGTTGTTTATAGCTGAGTTGCATTCAAAGACTGCTTTTGGAGCAAGGACAATTTGTTGGCAGAGTGAAACTATTGGCTTTATGATCCAGCAGAACATGAATAATTATACGTTGTGTATACTCTGCATACACGGCATCTTGCAACAGCCCTTCCTTGCCTCTCCAAGATGAATGGAGCCGTGAAACGTGAGACACAGTGTGTGTTCTGACTGTGGGGAACGGAGCTCATTTGTCGCGTAATTAGATCGTGGGAGAAGTTGTCGTCGTTTGCGGACATGCATGTGTTCCCGGTGGTCCAGCACACATCTGCGTCATAAACGCCACTCTCCTCCCACCCTTACCACACACACACACACACACACACTTGCACAATGACACATTCATTTACGCACCGAAATAATGGACATGTAGCCACAGGCATAATGCCTGCAGAATGCGTTTCTGTCTCAGTGGACATGCATTATACATTATGCTGAAATGTGACAAAGGAGGGATAAAGCTGTCCACCACAAATTGTCGGTTGAATGATGTGCATAGACACCCGCTCTAAATGAGATATCGTTTTATTTTTGTCTGAGATGAAATCTCACTCTCAGTTTTATGGTCACCTCGTCACCCAAAAGAAAATCTACATCCAAGAGTGAAATCCAGTCGAGTCTGGCATAAATGGCAGCTAGAATGACAAGGCTGAATATAGTTTCCTAAATATATGTAAAGGTATATGCGAATCTGTCCCCCGTCGTTTCCACTTGTCCCTTATTTTTTTTGCGCCCCTCCCATAATACCTTCCTTTTTCAATGGGTCCAACCATACTGCATATCGCTGAACCTGTGTTCAAGATGCGAATGATTGGAAAATATTGCTTACCGATTGTTTTTTTTCTTTTTCCTCGGGCAAAAAAAAACCCCTTAAATTCTCGGATAGATTGTTGCAAAATATTGTGTACATGCCCAGATGATAATGTGCAATAACTTTCGTGAAGGTTGAGGTCGAAGTAAAACGATTTAAGGAACGTGGGTTTGTTGCCCCCCTGACACTAGCAATTAGTGCGTGCGCATTGTGTATATCTTTATTGTGTGACTGTGTGGGTCTGAATTTTTGGAAATCATGCTTTTTAGAAAGCACTGACAAATAATCATCATTAGAAATGATGATGTGTCAACATCATGTGGCTTATTCATCCGATTAAAAATAATCCTTCCCCACGCGCTCTGTCCACGCTGCCTTTGGGTCAGTGATTTGTTTGTCGTAGCTGCTGAACATTTCAGTTTTCTTCTGTGCCTCGGTGCCAGTTTTTTGACACTCGCGCTATCTCCATCACTTTCTCGTGAATGCTGTGAGGGAATTTTTGGACAAAATTTAAATCAAGCTCAAGGACAAACTGATTCGATTTTGGCTGTCAAAGGTCAATGTGATACATTAGGACTTTCATTACATTCTGTCTACTTGGACTCAAGGATGAGCTGATTAGAATTTGGTGGTCAATAGTCAAGGCCATGGATTTGTATGCTGTCACTGATAAAATACAGAAAATAGATTTTATTTAAATACTTTTACTGCTTCACTACATATATCATAAACAGATAAGGATATGAACTGGACCTGGACTGGTCGATGGAGGGTTACAAATGAGAGGTTAGTCCTTTATGAAATTAAATAACAATATGATAATATTGGCAAGTATGAGATGATTTGGATAAATCCTCATTTCAAATTTGACGTCTTCATTTTCAAGTACATTGAATTTAAAGCTTTAACATGAAATGTTGTTGTGAAATTCACCTCCTCAAGAACTGCTTCTCCACTGTGTCACCACTGAGGCTCATCTAATGATTCGAATTGTTCTAAAAAAGCTTTGACTCTCCAGTCAGCCGGCATTTCGTCCTTTTTACGGCGCTTCTGTGTAACAGGATTATTTACAATTTCCCCAATATTATCAGGCTGCAATGGCTCTGACCTTGACCTTTATTGGTTGCTGGGAAGGGTTGTAATAATATATCATAGCTCTGTCGCTTGCAGATAAAGAGCAAGCTGTCTCATGAATTTTCTGCACAGTTTCTGGCCACTGGAGTTTTTTGGCCACAAACAGACGGATCTCTGAGCAGAACATGTGGGCTTTTGCTGTCATCAAAAGCTTTGTGTGTAACTGGTCAGTACTTGAAAATCCAAAGACAAAATGTTGTTTAATACACATAGCTTATGTGGAGGATGCTAAAGCCTGTAGGAATCATTTGAGTGATTTACCTAATTTTACAAATACCATTTACATGATCATATTTCTTTGTCTCTTTCTCTTGGCATATCTCCGTGCCAAGTTTGTTATAGGCATAAGCTTTTGATAAAATGCTGATGTGCTCATAATGTAGGTTGTAATGACGTTAAAACAATCTCCCACATTTACCACTCTTTGTCTTAACAGCAAATCAACGTCTCTTTAACAGTAAAAATGGCTTTATGGTGCAGCTTAAGTTGAATTCATAGAAAACAACTTATGAAACCTTGGAAAACATCAGTATTGCTTTGTAGGGTTGTTAAAATGATGGTTTTACCCTTGTTTTGGTGTCACAGTATAAAAAAGGGCCCTTACTTGGCCAATTGTGAGATATAGAGACATTACAGGCCAAAAGGTTATGGTTGATTGGTCGTGGGCTTCTACAAAATGATATAAAGCCTGAAATATATAAGAGGAAGATGCATTTTTCGGGGGGAATTGCATTACAGAGATGCTCTATGAATCCATGAACCTGAACGAAGACTTAACAAACAAAAAAAACAGTTTTAGATTTATGATCATTTGCAATCATTGATTATGGTTAGGGTTTTTTATTTACTGCTTCTGCGATGAGCGATCTAAAGTATTATCCTTTGTGTCTTTATTGTAGCATCTGAATGTCAAAGTGTGGGAAAATCAACATATTTACGCTGCTTCCCTTTCATGTTTAGTGGGGCTGTCGGGGCGTGAATATTTGATTTCATATAATTGAATCATAATAGTACATAGTCATTTTATTCATTGCATTTTTTTAAACAAATATCTATTGCATCACCATTTAGTTTTTGAAAGGGTAGTTCATGTGACTCGGGCTGCTGCCTATGGTACGAGTGTGGGCGAATAATAATATATTTAGAATTTTGATATATTTTTGATATAATATTTTGATTAGACAGCCACAGTTAATAGTTATAGTGTTTTTTTCTTTCTTCCGTGTTGATACCTTTAAGCACGGTATGCACATGCTCTGATGTAATCAGCTATTTCAATTACGTTGATTAATACGCCGTGGAGAGTCCTCGGAGACCGGTGCCAGATCTGGTCTCACGACAGATTTGTGTTTGGGTCCCTCCAGACCACCCCCATCGTCAAATCATGTTTTAGCAGGCAGAAGGACACCTCAGATGATTTTAGATGTGGGCTTAGATTGAGTTGCTGAGTTTGAAAGGGGTTCGGGTGAATATGCAAACAGATCTGCAGAAAGCAGAATTCTCTGATTCTCTGCTCGTGTCACATTTCTCAAGCTTCACATATTTGTGTCCATTCTGTAGGATTATGTAAAAGACATAAAGCCCAAGTCCAAAGTTGTATTGTTTCATCTGCCAAGGCAAGGCAGGTTTTTTTTTTAATCTTGGTGAGGAATGGCTAAAAGAGAGCTTGTTATCCAGATGCAAATGTGAGAGGGACAGTGTGATAAGGTACACTTTTTACTCTTCTATACCTGTCCTTATCCATTTATCCACTTCTTAATGCACCGTCTTCTTCCATTTCCTCATTTGCTCTATACGGACGGATCATTTCACCATCGAGGTGACGAGGGACACCTTGTTCTTACATGAGTACACCACGCATATGATAAAATGAAAATAAAAGATGTGACTTTCAGCACGATGTGATTGCTGGAACACCAGAGGCTGCCAAGAGGATCACGTGTGATTTTTTATTTTTGGCATTCTATTTACTTTAGCTATTATGGTGCAGTGACAAATAGAAAAACCGAGTAAGCTGCAGAAATCCTGGGGGGGAAACTGCCATTTTGAGATTTAGGGAAATACAGCCGAGCTAACGCACAGATACAGAGAGACGGCCTTTCACACCTCTTTAATGTGACACCTTGAGATGGGCAAAATACCGTGTCCACTTATAGATAAAAATGTTCATATTCAATTGAAAAGAAGTTGAGGGAGTTAGTTCGCACCCTTTCTCACATTTGTCCCATAATAACAGCATTTGACTGCTTTCACTCTTTTTTTTGTGTATGACGTAACTTCAAATCCATCTTTGATGAAGGATTCCATGGAGAAAGCAATATATAATATATATATATATATATATATATATATATAATAAAAAGTAATATCTATATAGACACAAGTGAGATTGTGTGGCTCATTTTGATAATATGAAAATAAAACATTAAAATGCAATAAAGAGATACATGTGCATTTAGAGATTTAGAAATGTAATATTTCAGGGATAAATGATAAAAAAAAACATGTGGGAGAATAAATGAAAATGCATATCATACTTTTATCTTTATGTATTTGTCATTAATCATCTCTGGTGTTAACAGATCTATTTTCTCATGATATATATCATTTTATTTCCAAACCCTAACACTGAATGTATAGTTCCATATATCCATGGCGGGGGCAGTGTGTGTGTGTGTGTGTGTGTGTGTGGGCAGAGCTGGATAAATACCCTTCTCTCTGCAGCCTTATCATGGTGGTTATATAGACCCCGGCCTTATTCCATTCCCTGACAGCTACCTTAAGAGCTAACTAATGGCCCCGCCAGCCACCTTTAATTGGAAATCTATGGCCGCATTTATTTGAGTGCGCAGCTGACAAGCCCAAGTCTCCGCGTTTATGTATTATCAAACTGCAAACAATCAATTGCCGGAAGGACGGGACCTGATATTTCATGGGCAATATCTTTATCAATACAGGAGCGGGCTGAAGGGGGACGGAGCTGTGGAGAAGAGAGAGAGAGAGAGAGAGAGAGAGAGTGAGAGAGAGAGTGAGTGAGATAGAGAGCGCGCCGGGGAACAGATGGTGGACCGGCTCAGATGAAAGCACCAGGAGACACGGCCTTATTGTGAGAGAGGCCAGAGACGAGGATCTCCTAGAATAGATCCGACCAATACCCGCACCTCGCACAATGCGACAAGACAATTAATTTGTGTGTACGTTGAAAGGAATTTCTGCAGTTGATGAAGGGGCAACTGAGGCAGAAATAAACCAGTGTGCATGCTTTTTCCATGTTCTGCATTCATCTTCAGCCCGCCACTGTCATGGGGGAGAGATCAGCCGGTGCTGTGGCCTGACTTTGTGATTTAATGCTGTGTGGATAGGGGGCTCAGACCTGCTGCTGTGTGTACAGTGTGCGTGTTTTGTTGACGCCATAGCTATCCCTGCCTTTGCGCGGTAGTGCGTCGAGGACCTTCTGTGATTTATGCATTCAGGGACCAATTCATCAGGAAGCCGTGTCACTGCGAGAAGGGGTTTATGAATGTGTTATGAAACGGGACGCACAACCAGGACTTGGCCGTAATTATGAACGCAACAAAGCTATCCAACTCCTGCGTTTCCTTTTTTCTATCCTTGGATACCTTTGTTCATCTTGTGCTCCCATGAAGTGACTAATTCATCCTATTTGAATAAATGATAAACAAACCCAATATAAATGACCTCACCCGAGGCTGAAGCCGTCAGTCAGATCCAATTTGTCCACACCCACAGTCCTGTGGAGGAGTGTAATCAGGACAGGCCTGCGTGGGCGGACCGTAGGTGTACCGAGTCTTCTCTTTATTGAAGTTTCCCCTTTTTCTTTTTCTTTTTTTGAAATAACTAACTCTGACATGTAATTCGTCAGTGGGGGGCATACGCATTTGTCTGATTGCGCAATGCGTTTGTACAGGAAGTGACGGCGAGTGATGAATTAGCATAGTAATTGGTAATTACTCAAAGATCAGTGGGGCCATTGTTTCTTAGACGGCTCAACATGTTTTCCCTCAGGTTTAGGTCAGCTCTAAAAGGAGAAATATAATTGAGAGCCTTGTGGCTTAATTAACGAGCTTGCACTAATTACAGGGAAACGAATGAGGAACGGGGCCCTGGACGCACTTGCACACGCTACTCACCTACTTAACTGTTTTCATTTGTTCCCAAAGGTCACCTTTGAACAAAAGCAACTCACCATCAAACCGATTACTTTTACCATTTTATTGGCCGGAACAATGTTGGAACATTTTCACTACACTCTGCGACGGGTTTGGGTATTTTTGAGTGACCGGAGTGACTAAGTCTAATTGTGTTGTTATTGGTTGGAAAGAAAAAAAACATCATATTGATGTAGAATAACTTATGTTATAATGGTTCATTTAATTGTTTGCATTTTTTTTGCAAATTGTTTGAACTGATTAAATCTGCTTTAGTGGCTTTAGAATATGTCTCGTATATCCTAGGCTTGAAAAGGTTGGAAAAGTCTTTTCGTGGATACGTACATTACATCACACTGAGGATACAAAGCCTGAAGCATTTACTAAATGCAGAGAAGCACAAATCAACGTCACTGAACTGTGTAACCCTAAACCTTTACACTACTCTAGCAGTCATAACAGTTCTCCGTAAATCTTCTCGCAGGGACTGGTAGGGCCGTGCCCTCCATTACCCGGCTGCCAATGATGTGTGTGTGTGACTAGATTGTATATATAAAAAAATGCCTCTGTAGGTGGATGTCTGTCAAGCTGAGCCCCGTCCATTCTAAGAGATTGTCCCTCTGAGAAAAACAGCAGCGTCAGTTGTTTTAATAAAAGGTCCGCAGCGGCATACGTTATGTTTACGTTCCACGTGACGAGGACCTCAAGTAGCAGAGTCATTTATGGCGTATCGGGTTTGGATAAAAACGGGGCATGGTATGGTAGCGATATATCCACAAAGGGAAGAATTCAGGGTGGAAGAGTGAGTGTGTGAAACATTAGATTGTTAACTCAGGGGAGCACTCCTAACTTGTTGTACTTCTGACACTCAATGTTCTTTGCTTTAAAAGTGCAGCGCTGAGTTGAGAGCCCCCCCAAATCCTCAGAGGGAGGTCATAGAGTTGGAAGGACAGGTACATAAATTGGGAAATGGCTTTTCCAAAAGGTCCTGTAACCTTTACAGAGTAGTTATTTAAACCCAAACCATGATCTCTCCCAAGCACAACGTTCTGCAGGGCTTTTTCAAACAGGGTTTTTTTTTTTGTTTTTTTGGTTTGTCGCATTTGGAGCTTTTCGAAATAATACTAATAATAACAATAATAATAAGAATTATTATTATAATGGTAAATAATAATGATTTCTCTGCTCTGTTGCTCACCTTCATCTGCATCTTCCAAAGTAGCACCCGGCTTCTTTCCGGCGTCCCATCAGGCCTCCTTGTGTGTCATCTAATCTGGCAGAGGTGTTATCCACCTATAATGACAGGCACAACCCTCCCGCCTTTAATGATGAGTAAATAACACCATGACATCAAAACCATAAGCCAGATGAAAGCCAAATTCAGCGGCACATAAAATGAAGGGAGGGTGACGATGCAGCTGTTGGTCAGCGGAGGACAGAGGTGGCTTGTCTATCATTCTTATCTCGGCCTCTCTCTCTCTCTCTCTCTCTCTCTCTCTCTCTCTCTCTCTCTCTCTCTCTCTCTCTCTCTCTCTCTCTCTCTCTCTCTCTCTCTCTCTCTCGCCTCAACCTGTTTGTTCTCCGTGTGCCTCTGATGTCAGATGGAATGAAACCCGGCACGCTCGTCGTCCCGATGCAGGAGACTGTCGGGAGCGCCCAATTTCCATTTCAAAGCCATTTCCCCTTTTAACCGTTATAATTCCATCTAAGGCAATTGTTAAATGCACATACCTAAATGCTGACTAGCACAAAGATATTTTGAAAAAAAAAAAAAATAGAGAGGGAGAGATGTGTGCATGGGTAATGAGGTGGGGAGAAGGTAAGGCGAGTGCGATCAAAGGTATGTTAATGCCCTATGGTAAAAAGGACGGGATCGTGCTGGGCGAGGGGGGGGGGGTGACAGTGTGTGAGGAGGCAAGGGGGAAGAATGGCATAATGTTTATACAGTTAGGTCACACTCAGCCCCCCCGCCCCCCTTCCTGTAGAGAGACAACGGGGAGCTCCTGTGCTACAAACTCGCCACTTTAGGATAAATCATTGATACTACTGTGACCGGGCTTTTGTAAACTGCAGGCCCCCTTAATGAGAAACCCAGCTATTTCAATTTTTTTTTTTTTTTGACATTTAAGAAGAAAAAAAAAGTTTGACAAGAACCCAGCGAGTGATTTAGGAGGAGACCATTAACATTTATAGGACTCACTCCTCCTCACCTCTTGTCTTTAAATGCCCATAATGTTCACACCCCCCCATCATCTCTCTCTCTCCCCCCCAGCCCCTCCTCATCCAGCATCT